>CM023533.1:65371452-65701452 GCA_013350335.1 Chimonanthus salicifolius
AGATCCACCATTAAATCTAACCCTTCCATTCATCTATCATTATATCTAGGTCATCCATCATCATCATGATCATCTTAACCTTAGATTAGTGTTCATCCACGCATCACCTTAAATTTCCAAACTTAGAACTTTTCTAAAACTTAGAACTTTATCTACCTTATGAAATCTTCAAAATAAGATGTCAAATCTTGGGAATCATGGAATAATTTTTTATTTTTATTTGGTGAACTTTGATTTAACTCTCATAATCTTGTCATAGTTTGGAATTCTTGTTTAAAGATTATATTTGTCTAGATTTGTAGCAGTCCATTTGTCTAGATTAGTAACTGAGTTCACTGAAAATAATTGTCCTATCACTGAGTCATTCCCTGACGAGAAACTCATATCCCTTTCCCAAGTACCATGGTTGGCAGGCATTGTCAATTATCTTGTGACTAGTCAAATGCCTCCTTATTGGACTAAACAAAATAGAGTTAAATTCCTGGCACAAGTGAAAATTTTCATTTGGGATGATCTATATCTATTTAAGCATTGTGCGAACCAAATTATTCGTCGTTGTGTTCCTAAAGAAGAACAACAAAGTGTCATAAGTTTCTGTCATGATCAACTCTGTGGAGGCCATTTTAGTGTTAAAAAATAAAACTGTAAAAACCTTGCAATGTGGATTTTATTGGCCCTCCATGTTTCCCGATACCCATACCTTTTGTGTTTCATGCAATAGATGTCAAAAATTAGGATGTAGATCCCACCGGAACATGATGCCTTTAAACCCAATCTTGATTGTTGAACCTTTCGATGTTTGGGGCATTGATTTCATGGGACCTTTTCCTACGTCATTTGGCAATCTATATATCCTCATAGGAGTTGACTATGTATCAAAGTGGGTAGAAGCAATGGCATGCAAAACCAATGATTACAAGGTTGTCACTAGTTTCTTGAAAGAAAATATCTTCTCTAGATTTGGTATTCCACGAACAATCATAAGTGATGGTGGTAAGCATTTTTGTAATCGTCAATTTGAAAAATTGATGAAATCATTGGGGTGATTCACAAACTAGCTACCCTTATCATCCTCAAACAAGTGGACAAGTGGAAATATGAAATAGAGAAATCAAACATATCCTTGAGAAGAAAGTCAATCCATGAAGGACTGGTCTTCCAGACTCATTGATGCACTATGGGTTTATCGAACTGCGTTCAAGACACCCATAGGAATGTCACCCTATCGCTTAGTGTATGAAAAGGCTTGTCATCTTCCAGTCGAAATAGAACACAAAGCCTATTGGGCAATCAAGCATTTCAATTTTGCTCTAGACTCCGTTTGACAACTCAGAAAGCTTCAATTAGCCGAGTTGGAAGAAATCAGAAATGGAGCTTATGATACGGCTAGAAACTCATAAAAATCTTTCACAACAAACACATTCTCCTAAAAGTGTTTACTATTGGTCAAAAGGTCCTATTGTACAATTCGAAGTTGCATATTTTTCCTGGAAAGTTGAAATCCAAATGGTATGGTCTATTCATAGTCACAACCATATTTCCACATGGTGTCATCCAGATCAACCATCCTAAAAATGGTCATCTTTCAAAGTCAATGGTCATTGTTTGAAACCATTTTTAGAGCCCTACACTCCAGAAGGAACAAAGGAAATCATGTTCATTGATCCAATTTACTAAAATTGATTTTCACATCCATTTTAATCCCATTTACCCTTGCCCACTCATCTTTACCCAAACCCACTAGCCTAATTATCTATGTCTGAGTTGGTCTAAGTTCATTAGAGTCGTCAATGTCTAGTTTTTCTTGAAATGATTCAATCTAGCCTTGAAGTCAGTCATTTCATCCCACGGTACAATTCATATTTAGATTGTTCGTTTTCTAAGATATTTCTTCGTTTACACCTGGCTAGTGTAGATTAGGGAACATTGAGGACAATGTTCAATTCGAGTTTGGGGGGTAGTAAGGTCGTTCATTCATTTTCATAAAAATTCTTAGGGGAGAGTAAGTTCAAGCTAAGACCCTTAAAAAAAAATAGCATTCATCATCCGTCTTTGTCTTTGTGACCAACAGACGTTCAAGAACTGGATAGAAATCATGCACGTAGACGGTTGAGTTTTCATTTCTGCATTGTGTCGTCTAGAACACAAGTTCCCTCGGACTTGTGTGGGAAATTCATTTTGTTAGCTATGAGGGTGAGGAAGTTGAAAATCCAAGAGGAGCAACCCAAACCACTCTATGGTAGAAGCACTCTGGCTGCAAAGAGGAAAGCTAAGAGGCTAGGTATTTGTCACCAATGGACATTGGAATTGTAATGGAATAAGATCAAATTATGGAGTCCTGTGTGAGACATCAGTAAGCAAACTTGAAGGAAATAGGTAGATCTTTGTAGATATATGCATGGACAGAGAAAGTCCAAAAAGACTGAGACGTCTTGAACTCCAAAGAATTATTGTTTTCTGACTAAGCGCTTACAAACTTCTTGACAATCTGACGTTAAACGAGTCATAATCTTGTTTAGAAAAAAAAATAGGTAGTATCGTTTAAGAGAAGAGTAAGTGAGGACTGAGACTTCTGGAGCTTAAACATTACCAATTTTTAGTTTGAAAAAGATTACCTGCGTCTTGACAATCTGACGTAAAAAGAGTCACATTTTTAGCATTAATACTTAGATAGAGATCTTATATCATACTTTTTCGAAAATATTTTTGTAGGATTTATATTTGGAAACCATTGTACATAACCATATTAAGTTTAGTCTGAAAAAGAAAAATATCCACAAGTCTAGTACTCATTAGAGGAATACTAGTGGAGACTTAACCAAGTGAGCTTTAGACCCATTCTTTTCTTCTAAGGGTTATAAGTCAATTCTATTTTCTTTGGTAGCGCAAATAAGTCGTTGTTGATCTCATTATTCTTCATCTTGGTCAAATTACTGAGAACGCCATCAAAATTGAGTTATTATACCTGAATTTTTTTGGAAGTTATTTGAAACAAGGAAACCAACTGTTGAAACTTAGGGTATGATTTAAGCCATTTTTGGATCGTTTGAACCTAAAACCCACCTATTCTTGGTCGTCTTATCTTGATAGTTCCCCAGTTGAGCCTTATATAAGCCTGTTTTCTTAATTAACCATGTTTACCATACCCAACTCCAGTTCAGAAGTATGAGCCAATTGAAAAAAATTCCATGACCTATTCTTAGAAAAACAAGGATGGTACTCTAAAAACAAGGGCACAAGAAAGAAAAGAACAAGAAAAAAAAGAAAAAATAAAATAACATCCAAAAAGGGAAACATCCAGATACCAAGAGAAGGATGTGAAAAAGAAAAGAAAAATAAAGAAAAAAAAAGAAAATACTTAGAAAAGTTCTGAAAAGAAGAATAGAGGAAAAATATCCCATTCAAAATCATGAAGACCTCTAACCAATTCAAAGCATTTATCTTTAGAGCCTTATATCCTTCTTTGATTTAACACGATCCCAAGCCACGTTTCATTCTAAAAGGAAGTCCTATCAATCTTAGGTCTAAATATGGTGTTTCAAGTGGAGAATAAAGGAATAAAAATGATGGTATTTGACTCAACGTTCTCAGGAAAGTGGCACCTATGCATGAGATCATTCATTTTCTTTGATAAGAGTCGTCTTTGTTAATACATATGTAAGATACTTTGATATTGAGTACATAAATTCTGCTCACATATACTTGAGAGATAATGAACTTAAACCTCTGAGTGTTAATTTTTCTGAGAGATATATCCAGTGAGGTTTGCAATCAAAGCGCATTTACCAATGGTGTGAACAAAGCTTGGATCTATTTGGAGAAAGTGGTCTAACTTAATGTTGGCTAAGCACACACTACACTCCAAGTATAAACTTTGTAAAATGAAATTTAGAGTTGTATGATGTCTAGACCTCTCATCGTTGTGATCCTGTTGAACATGTTGATATTTGTTGGTAGTATCACTGTAAGGCCTCACGAGACTATAACTCGCTCACTAGTGATGAGCTAGGGGTTTAAAGGCTTATTGTATATGCTAAATGCAACTGAGAGTACTAGCGAAAGTGATTTAGTTTAGGATTTTCAATTTATTCATTTGGTCTAGAATAAGATTTCTGTGTGTCTTAGAATTTTTTTAGCTTCAGTTTTGCTTAAGGACTAGAAAAATATGAGTTTGGGGGTATTTGTTGAGCATTGAAATATTATCTTTTCACCCCTGATTATTGGGTCATTTAATCCTCAATTTTGTATATAATAATGCACTTAACATACTTTGTCAGTTTTGTAGTAAAAAATGGAAACTTCAGGAAAATCAAGTTAAAACAATAGAAGATTGCAAGTTTAGAGCTTTAAAGAGAACACCTTCATAATTATTTTATGTCACTTTCTAGGATTTTCATGTAAATTAATTAATCTATATCTAGTTATGAGAGTCTATGATTAATTAATAATTTTTAGATTTAACGTGGCTAAATAATTATTTAATTCTAGAGGTTAAAAGTTTCAATCCAAGTCCCAAAGCCTGAATTTCAAGTCATTGGACCAAGGCTCAGTTCAAGTGGGCCAAGCCATGCTCCACAAAGCTTCAATGAGCCAAGCCAAATACAAGCCCATGCGTATTTCACACAATGGGCTAGGCCAGTGTGCAAGCTCAGTCCGACTAAGGATCGTGTTCTCAAATCCAATTCAAATGGGCCTGAGTTGCGCTCTAAATCCAAATCCAAAGCCCAAGTCCAATGAACTCCATGGTCCATGTTTGAATTTACCTAAGTCCAACCCAACTACCTATGTCCAAAACCCATCACCCAACTTCAGATCCACACCATCCAACTTCCATTTTAGATCTTAACCTTCCATCTTACATACCCAATTAGGACAAACCTTAGATCCACCATTAAATCTAACCCATCCATTCATCTATCATTAGATCTAGGTCATCCATCATCATCATGATCATCATCTTAACCTTAGATTAGTGTTCATTCATGCATCACCTATTAATCCTTGCATTCATTTCATGCATTGATCATCTTAGCCATTAGATATTAGGTAATATAATCTCATTCACTCATTCATCTCTTAAAAACCCTAGATCCTCCACATGCATCCAAACATACATACATCATCTTAAAATTAGGTCATGCATTGGTCATCTCCCAAGGATCAACCTTTGAATCTAAACCCCATATCAACCAGCTGCCCATTCCTATATTTATTTTACCCAAAATACCTTAGAGCCATTAGATCAAAACCCATTTAATCTAAGCTTTCCATTCATAAACCCTAAGCAATGAACAACTTGAACCACAAACTAGCCTCCATGCGCATTTTACACATCATCATCCCATGATTTTTGCAACCTAAAACCTCTCCATGCACTTTGACTAAAAAGCATCTAGATATATTCTGAGGATCTTAACACACATCATCATCCCAATCACTACACCTCACACTATTTTCTCAATCCCAATCCAATCCATTCGAATTTCACACCTAGTCAACCCTCCATTTCATCTTCCTATCATCCATCCATTCATTCATCTCATCTCTTAATCTCATCCATTCATTCATCATCTCACTGCACAAACCCTAAAACTACATAGCCAAATTCAAATTTCCCAGTGCCAATCCAAATCCTATTTTCTCTCCTAACCTCCTATCTTCTCTCCACCTTGGCTTAGCCACCAAGGAAAGCCGTACCAAATTCGTGTGACTCTCTTGTGCAACCCTAAAATCCAAGTTTAAATCCCAATCATCCATTCCCATTTAGATCCAATCTAGTCCTTTCATTTCCCAACTTAAACCTTGATTTAATCCAACCCATCCATCTCTCTTCAAAACCTATAAATATCCCATTACTCCAATGGTAAAATTCAAATATGACCTGGAATTAAAGAGGAGTAAAGGTTGGAGAGAAGACTAGAAGACAGAGCCCCACACGATTTCCAAGTGAGCAATTAATTTTTCCATGTTAATTTTATTGCTTCTATGTAGTTTCTTCCAAAGCCTTGTACTTTTATTCTTCCGTTTAATAAAGTAAAGGATTCATATAGAACCCTGTAACATCCAATTTCTAAAATACTTTTATGATTATTTTATTTTTAATTTCAAGAACACAACTTTTATTTATTTGATTGAACATGAGCGTATGCAATAGTTATTATCTTGATTGTAAGACTTGAATCATGATTACTAAGGTTTTGATTAATTAAATTAAAAAAATTGTGAATCTTGTTTTATTAATAAATATGAATTGTATTTTAGATCTTTACGTGAATTTCAGATCTAAGCCTTTACTTTGTTTACACATCTTGGGTGATGATCGGTCTATTACAAACAACCAACCTGTACGTTACTGCACATTAAATTTCAATAATTTATTTTCATGCTATTTAATTCTCTACCTTTTAATTATGCTAAATTCATGTTTGTTGTGTAATAGTTGTTTTAACCCAAATCTTGTATAATCTAATCTTTAATTCAGTAATTCATTCTTTAATTCTTTAATTTCTTTTTAATCACTCTCACTCTCTCAAAAATTTATTCAATTAAAGTTAGGAAGATGTGTTAAATAATTTTGTAAATTGAATTCCTAATCATGATTAAAGGTTAAAATTTAATTCAGCATGTAAGAATATTAAATCAACACAATTTATTTGCTGATTTTTCAAGTTAGATACATGACTCATAATTAAATTCATATATTTTGAGATTTTCCATTGGGTTCGACCTCGCTCTCACATTACTATACAATGAATGTTTCATGCACTTGCGAGATTTACAAATTTAAAACATCAACAAGTTTTTGGCGCCGTTGCCGGGGAAAATCATTAAATTATGTTTTCCTTAAAAATTAATTATTTTTAGGAAAAATTGTTATTTTTGGAAAGTTCTATTTTTGGCAACTCTTTAAAAATGGAAACTTTTTCTATATTTGGTAAGTTACCTTAAATAAGAAGTTCTTGAAAATCTCAATTATTTGAATCAATTTATTTTTGGTAATTGATTTATTTTTAGAAACCTTCCAATTTTAGAAAAATTTCAAAACTTAGAACTTTTCTAAAACTTAGAACTTTTATCTAACTTATGAAATCTTCAAAATAAGATGTCAAATCTTGGGAATCATGGAATAGTTCTTTTAAATTTGGTGAACTTTGATTTAATTTTCATAATCTTGTCATAATTTGGAATTCTTGTTTATAGATTATATCACATCTCCTTCTTTAATTATAGTTTAGGAACAATTCTTTTAGTTTAGGTATCATGCATTCTTTGATTTAGAATTTACACCATAGTTTGCTTGTGTTGTTTTGCAAGGTGCGCGCTTGAAAATTGCTTGAAAAATCACTTGCAAAGTGCTTGAAAATTGTTAAAAAAATAATGCTTAAAAAGTGCTAGAAAACATGCAGGCTAGGCTAAGGTGAGTGCCTAATCATTTTATTTTAATTTTCACTTTTATCATACATTCATATAGAAATTTTCTAGGGTGTTCTTTAATTTAATTGCTTATTCAACTTGCTCATGCATATTAGGATGTTAGATTCATGCATTAGTTAGATTTGTTTTATTATTGTTTTGCATATTTGCTTGATGTTTGTGTGGTAAAGTAGGATTGCATTCACAATATCTAGAAAAATAAGATATTAAAATGGTTCATGCATCTCCTAGTAAAATCAATTGAGGAACCATTAGGCTAGGTGTTTAGGGTTTCATGCTCAATAGGAACCTTTTTAATTCAAATCAATTTTTGGAACCAATGACTAGTTCATCTTCAAAAATGGAGGTTAGTTCTGTCACCAAGGCATGCGGTCGAGAATGACTGATAAGCTGGGAAGAGTTGTCGTGTGCTTCCCCACTTACCTGGGAGCATACCTGGCCATCTTGTGGTTGAACTCTCATTGGAAACTTAGATTGTTTGGAGGAAAAAAGTAGGAGTAACTCTAGAGACAATTTTTAGGGTCCTATTTGCCAATAAAATTTTTGATTACATTAGTGCAATTTAAATTTAGATTTAAGAATTTTCTTGTGTGAATTTGTTTTAACACGTACGATAGTGTCTGTGTATGCATCATTGGTCACGTAACTCCTCCAATCGCTTGGTTAGAGTTACACATCCCGTCCATATATCGATTGTTGCGTCTGGAGCTCGGTGTAGCTCAGTCATAGACATAGACGATTCACCTATTTCACCATCATCGTCATCCTCATCTACTCCTCCATCATCTCCCATGGTAGAAGAAATTGCGAAGAAAACTCTCCAAGGTTACTTCTCATTAGTCACAGCCAATACACCATTAGGTATAGTTGTACCTGCAACCAATGTTACCTTTGAACTTAAGCCAGGACTTTTACATCTACTACCAGCCTTTCATGGTCTTGATAGAGAGGATCCGTACCTACATGTGAAAGAATTCTTAGAGATCAGCGCCACCATTGAAATCCAAGGAATTACTGATGAATCTATTTGACTTCGATTATTTCCTTTTTCTCTCGAAGAAAAAGCGAAATCATGGCTAAATACTTTACCTGCGAATACCATCACCACTTGGGATCAACTAGTTAATAAATTTTTGAATAAGTTTTTCCCAGTCTAAAAAACAAACGTTCTAAAAAAAGAAATGATAAACTTCAATCAAAAGGAGAGTGAACAATTCTGTGAAGCATGGGAAAGATTCAAAGAAATATTAGCAAAATGCCCCCACCATGGTTTTGAAACATGGAGACTTGCCCAATTTTTCTATGATGGTTTAACCACACCTACCCGTCAAATGGTCGAGTCTATGAAAAATGGGGACTTTTTGAAACTAACTGAAAACAATGGGTGGACATTCCTGGAAACGGTGGCGGAAAATTCTCAACGATGGAATTTTTCCAAGAAAGATATTTTAGTAAAAACCTCGAGAAAAGGGGGGTTGTACGAAGTCAGTAGTGATTTTGACGTTAAGTTAGCAATCGCAAACCTAACGAAAAAAGTCGACTCGTTAGTAATAACTCAGGCGATGAATCCATCAATAGCAGCAAATCCTGAATTTTGTGCTATGTGTTCTAGTCCAGGACACACTGGTCAAAATTACTCTTCCATAGAATCAAATTCTAAGTGTTCAACTGAAAAAGTAAATGCACTCAATAATTTTGGAAGACAACAAGGAACCCCGTTCTCTGCTAGATATAATCCTAATTGGCGAAATCATCCCAATTTCTCTTAGCAACAGAACCAATCTCGAATGAATCAAAACTTTCCTCAATATCAAAATCAGTCATTTCGACCACCTCAAAATAAATCACATCATCCACCCCAGTCAAATCACTCAAATCAGTCTTATCCTTCACAACAGTGTAAACCTTTGATTGAGGATATGTTGCGACAATTAATGCAATCTACCCAGCTGGCTATGCACAAGCCTGAAACACAGCTTGGACAATTGGCTACTGCTATTAGTGATAGGGAACAAAGCAAATTTCTAGTCAACTTATTCCAAATCCTAAGGGACAATATGAAGTTCCATCAGCCAAAGCAGACGATGTTAAATGAATTACTACCTTGAGATCAGGGAAACAGGTAGATAACAAAGTGGAAATGCCTAATGAATCAATCAATGATCAATCAAAGCAATCGGATAACTCACTGAGTTCATCCCCTGTCCAAAATCCATCGAACTTATCTGCTAAGAAAACATTTTCACCAAGGGCTCCATATCCTCATAGGTTATCATAAAAACAAAAAATACATTATGGTGACATACTAAAGGTTTTTAAACATGTCAGCATCAATATCTCTCTATTGGATGCCATCAATCAGGTACCTTCATATGCCAAATTTCTCAAAGACCTATGTACGGTGAAATGGAGAACCAATGTTCCCATAAAGGCTTTCCTAGCAGAAAATGCGACTGCACTACTCCAACAAACATTTTCAATCAAACATAAAGATCTTGGATGCCCAACCATTGCTTGTGCAATTGGTACATATACAATTGACAATGCTTTATTAGATCTTGGAGCTAGTGTCAGCCTACTGCCATATTCTCTCTATAAGCAGTTAGGCTTGGGAGAATTGAAACCTACTTCTATCACACCACAGTTAGCTGATCGCTCAGTAAAAATTCTCAGAGGTGTGATAAAAGACGTTCTAGTTAAAGTTGACAACTTCTACTTCCCTGTAGATTTTGTGGTATTGGATACACAATCAACTCAGGACGATAGTGGACATATCCCAATCATTCTTGGACGACCATTTCTGGCCACTGCAAAAGCAGTGATCAATTGCCAAAATTGTATGCTTAGATTATCATTTGGAGATTTAACAACTGAACTCAATGTTTTTGACCTTTGTCGACAACTTCTCTACACGGATGATCCATGCGAGGATAACTTAATTTAGAGTTCCGTTGATGAATTTTTCCTTCACTCCATTTGCAATGATCAATTCGAAAAATCACTTTCTAACTTAGACAAGGATCTCAATTTCAATGAAGTGAATGTTATCACCAAATTTGAATCTCTTTCTGTCAATCCATCATGTCAGTCTTGTCTATCGTGAAGCCACAAAAATTAGAACTCAAAGCTCTTCATGAAACTTCAAATATTCATATCTTGTACCTCCAAACACATGGACTGTTTTAAGAGATCATCGTGAAGTTATAGGATGGTCCATTGCAGATCTCAAAGGAATTAGCCCTTCTGTGGTCAGACACAAAATTTATCTGGAAGAAAATTCCAGAACATCTAGGGAACCACAGAGACGGTTAAATCCAACAATGCAAGAAGTAGTGAGAGCTGAAATTTTGAAACTTCTCAAAGCTGGAATCATTTACCCAATTTCAGATAGTGCATGGGTAAGTCCAATCCAAGTTGTCCCGAAATAGTATGGTGTCACGGTAATGAAAAATGAGGAAAATGAGTTAGTTCCAACACGCGTTCAAATGGGTTGAAGAGTTTCTATTAATTACTGGAAGATGAACACTGCCACTCAAAAAAATCACTTCCCTCTTCCACTCATTGATCAGATGCTTGAACGTTTAACCGGTCATGCGTTTTATTGTTTCCTTGATGGTTATTCCGGGTATAACCAGATCTATGTTGCTCCTGAAGATCAGGAGAAAACAACATTCACTTGTTCATTCGGTACGTTCGCCTATCGTCATATGCCTTTCGGACTATGTAATGCACATGCCACCTTTCAGAGGTGCATGATCAGTATTTTCTCTGACATGGTAGACCATTTCCTTGGAGTTTTCATAGACGATTTCTCAGTCTTTGGATCAACTTTTGATCAGTGTCTGTACCATCTGACCCTTGTGTTAGTCAGGTGTAAAGATAAAGCTTGGTACTCAATTGGAAAAAATGTCACTTTATGGTGAAATCAGGTATAGTACTTGGGCACATCATCTCAGAAAAAGGATATGAAGCTGATAAAGCCAAGGTTAACCTAATCTCTAATTTGCCAAAACCACAGACTGTGAAAGAGATTAGGTCATTCTTAGGTCACGCTGGATTTTACAGAAGGTTTACCAAAGAATTCAGAGATATATCAAGACCTCTCTGTAGACTCCTGATCAATGATGCCGTTTTCAATTTTGGTGAAAAATACGCCACCGGCTTTGAAAATTTGAAAGCTGCTTTGACTTCTGCTCCAATGATACAACCACCTTATTGGTCTGTACCTTTTGAAATTATGTACGATGCCTCTGACTATGCAGTAGGATCCGTGTTAGGACAAATAATGAACAGATTACCTCATGTTATCTACTATGCTAGCAAAACGTTGAATGACTCTCAACTTCATTATTCCACCACGGAGAAAGAGTTATTAGCAGTTGTATTTACGCTAGACAAATTTCGATCTTACTTAGTAGGTTCGGAGGTCATTATTTATTCAAATCACGCTGCACTCAAGTATATTCTTTCTAAGAAAGATGCTAAGTCCCGCCTAATCCGATGGATACTTTTGCTACAAGAATTTGATATCGAAATTCGGGATAAGAAAGGTTCCGAAAATGTGGTAGCAGACCATTTGTCTAGATTGATAACTGAGTTCACTGAAGATAACTGTCCTATCATTGAGTCCTTCCCTGACGAGCAACTCATTTCCCTTTCCCAAGTACCATGGTTGGCAGTCATTGTCAATTATCTTGTGACTAGTCAAATGCCTCCTCTTTGGACTAAACAAGATAGAGTTAAATTTATGACACAAGTCAAAAATTTCTTTTGGTATGATCCATAACTATTTAAGCATTGTACGAATCACATTATTCGTCGTTGTGCTCCTAAAGAATAATAACAAAGTGTAAGTTTCTGTCATGATCAAGCTTGTGGAGGCCATTTTAGTACAAAAAAATAACTGCAAAATCCTTGCAGTGTGGATTTTACTGGCCCTCCATGTTTTGTGATACCTATACCTTTTGTGTTTCATGTGATAGATGTCAAAAATTAGGAAGTATATCCTGCCGAAACATGATGCCTTTAAACCCAATCTTAATTGTTGAACCTTTCAATGTTTGGGACATTGATTTCATGGAACCTTTTCCTAAGTCTTTTGACAATCTATACATCCTCGTAGGAGTTGACTATGTATCAAAGTGGGTAGAAGTAGTGGCATGCAAAACCAATGATCACAAGGTTGTCACTCGTTTATTTAATGAAAATATATTTTCTACATTTGGTATTCCACGAACAATCAACAATGATGGGGGTAAACATTTTTGTAATCACCCATTTGAAAAATTGATGAAATCATATGGGGTGATTCACAAAGTAGCTAGCCGCTATCATCCTCAAACAAGTGGACAAGTGGAAATATCAAATAAAGAAATCAAACATATCCTTGAGAAGAAAGTCAATCCATCTCGGAAGGACTGGTCTTCCAGACTCACTGATGCACTATGGACTTATCGACCTGCGTTCAAGACACCCATAGGAATGTCACCCTATCACTTAGTGTATGGAAAGGCTTGTCATCTTCCAGTCGAAATAGAACACAAAGCCTATTGGGCAATCAAGCGTTGCAATTTTGCTCTAGACTCAACTTGACAAGTCAGAAAGCTTCAATTTGCTGAGTTGGAAGAAATCATAAATGAAGCTTATGTTATGGATAGAAAGTACAAAGACCGAATAAAAATCTTTCATGACAAACACATTCTCCGGAAAATATTTACTATTGGTCAAAAGGTCCTATTGTACAATTCTAGGTTGCACATTTTTTCTTGGAAGTTGAAATCCAAATGGTCCGGTCCATTCATAGTCACAACCATATTTCCACATGGTGTCATCCAGATCAAGCATCCTAAAAATGGTCATCCTTTCAAAGTCAATGGTCATCGTTTGAAACCATTTTTAGAGCTCTACACTCTAGAAGGAACAGAGGAAATCCTGCTCATTGATCCAATTTACCAAAACTGATTTGCACATGTATTATCATCCCATTTACCCAATCCTATTTACCCTTACCCACTCATCTTTACCCAGACCCACCAGCCCAATTGTCTATGCCTGAGTTGGTCTAAGTTCATTAGAGTCGTCAATGTCTAGTTTTCTTGAGTCTCATTTTTCTTTGAGTCAATCTAGCCTTGAAGTTAGTTATTTCATCCCACGGTACAACTCATATTTAGATTGTTCATTTTCTAAGATATTTCTTCGTTTACACCTGCCCAGTGTAGATTAGGGAACATTGAGGACAATGTTCAATTCGAGTTTGGGGGTACTAAGGCCATTCATTCATTTACATAAAAATTCTTAGGGGAGAGTAATTCAAACTGAGACCCTTAACAAAACAAATTCAGCATCCATCATACGTCTTTGTCTTTATGACCAGCAAACATTAAAGAAATGGATAGAAGTCATGCACATAGACGGTCTAGTTTTCGCTTATGCATTGTGTCTGTCTAGAACACAAGTTCCCCCAGACTTGTCTAGGAAAATCGTTTCCTTAGCTATGAGGGTGAGGAAGCTGGAAATCCAAGAGGAGCAACCCAGACCACTTTGTAGTCGAAGCACTCTAGCTACAAAGAGGAAAGCTAAGAGGCTAGGTATCTATCACCAATGCAGACGTTGGAATTGTAATGGAATAAAATCAAATTATGGAGTACGCTATGAGACAGCAGTAAGTAGACTTGTAGGAAATAGGCAGATCTATGTAGATCTAAGCAAGGTTAGAGTAAGTCCAGAAAGACTAAGACGCCTTGAACTCCAAAGAACTGTAGATTTCCGACTAAGCGCTTACAAACGTCTTGACAATCTGACGTTAAATGAGTCATAATCTTATTTAGGCAAAAATAGGCAGAATCATTTTAGGGAAGAGTAAGTGAGGATTGAGACTTCTGGAGCTTAAACACTACCAATTTTTAGTTTGAAAAAGATTACCCGCATTTTGGCAATCTGACGTAAAAACAATCACATTTTTAGCATTAATACTTAGATAGAGATTTTTATATCGTCTTTTCTGAAAAGATTTTTATAGGATTTGTCACGCCCCGACCCAAAAGGTGGGCCCAGAACACAACTGATTTTTTTTTTTAAAGATTAAACTAACTCAGGAATTCTAACAAGGCCGGATCAACAGTTAGGCCCAAAGGTCACACATGATCTCAACATGTGGACTCAAACATATACCATAAGTCTACCCCAAGAGACACAAACACAAACACATAATTTCAACCATGAATTATTATTACAATCATCAGAATAACTACGGATACATGGTAGTTTAATACATCACATTAAAACAAACTAAGTACCACACTTGGTACTTTACATAAGCAAATGGTTCCAAGAACCAGAAAACAAAGATAAGGAAATTCCCCTCAGTGGGAATCCCAAAGTAACGACGCAGCTTATCCATCCTAACTTCAAATAGAGGGTTCTTTTCCTCAGGTTCATCTCCTAAAAGGTGAGTGAGGTGAGCTAAGCAGCCCAGTTAAGGAAATATAACAGTGCAGTCTAATGAAACATCAGGTTAGTACATAATCAACATTTCAATATAATATCTCATGCTTGATAATAAATTCGCCACATCAAGTGTAATTTCATCATCATTTCCACAATTCATCATCTTTTCCAAAACTGTTGTCATCCAACGTAACCCTACATACTACGCTGAGACCATCGTATTAAGTCCCGACACTGTCAAAATACATCTTTGCAAGTACATCTTCGGCCCCCACATGGCCGATACTGACACTCCTCAAGTAAGCAATTGTCGACACCCATAGACCAGTAGACGTAAACCCTCTCACACACATGGCCGACATTGGTTCAATAGTCAAGGGCACAGTGAAAGCAGTGTTACATATCTCATATGATCAACATCATAAACACTTATAAACATCATAAGCATTTCTTACAACAGTGCATCATGTTTAGGCACATGGGTGGGTTCATCAACTTGAAACCACTCATTGCTCAAGATCCATCTCATTAAACCTGATTACACCTACTGCAAAGTTAAGTTCCCTCACCGAAAATGTGTGGTATCGTGGTCTCTGTTCAACAAGCAAACAAGTGCACAATCAATAATAGGTTAACACTAGCATTCAAACATACAAGTGTATTTTCAAAACCATACTGTTTTCCCTAAAATCTCCAAGGTATATGGAATTGAGTCTCCTACTTGGTTTCTAACCATTTTAAGTTACAATAATCCACAATATATAATAATAAGGTGCTCAGTGCAAAACTCATATCGTCTTCTGGGCATGACCAGATTGACTTATTGAGTTAGGTCTAGATACTCAGGTCACTTCTCAGTTGTCTTCTGGATAGGACTAGATTTGACATGTTGAGTAAGGCCTCGAGGTCACTCAGTGCCCGAAAATATAGAGTCGGCCTGGAAGTGAAGTCACTAAGTGCCCGCCCAATAGAGTCGGCCTGGAAGTGAATACAATATTATATACACTATAGTAATAAGAGAAGAGGATTAGTACACATTTTAATTTATTAAAGGCATAAACATCACATGCATCAATAATCAAACAAGATTTTACACTTAAAAACTGGGTTCCTCAGAACATGTCTCGGAACCAGGTACTTGTGGCTTCGGATCATCCGAACCACTGCCTAACACTGGTCCCAGACTTCTGATCTTGGGTCTGGCTTCGGATCATCCGAAGATCAGGTATCGGATCGTCCGAAGGTCCTTCTGAACTGAAAAATTAAAAAAAAGGTCTTGGTGGGTCTATGTGTCTCGGATCATGCCGAGTGAAGCTCGGATCGTCCGAGAGGGGTTCGGTCCTTCTGAACACAGCTCGGAACATCCGGTTGAGTGGCTAGCCTCTGGCCACTTCGGTACTTCGAGCCAAAGCTCAGAACATCCAAAGGGCCAACTTCGGATCATTCGAAGGGTGTTACCCTCGGACCGTACGAAGCACAACTCTCAGACCGTCCAAGAGTCGTCTTCCTCCACTGTCTGTAACAGTAGACATAACGGGTAGACACTCCGTGAAATACGAATCCAGAGACAGTGGGTTTCCTGGATTCTGTTTTCACATCCAACCAATCAGATGGACTCCTCAGTGAGTCCTCTTTCCATAGGTAGTGGTTTGGAGCTTTAAAACTTAACAGGCCATTAGATTTTAACACCAAAACCACACTGATACAAGAAATCCCATGATTTTTCTTAAACTTCAAACTTGTTTTACACACTCAAAACTTGGCTAAATTTGGTTTTCTTGATTCTAAACCGATTGAAATTTAAAGAGGAACACAGTGGTACCTTCACTCGAGTTCCTGGGCTGAAAAATCTAACCTTTAAAAAACTTTCCCTCTAAGCTATGATTAAGGAAGAGCTTGGAAAATAGAGGCAGAGAAGGAAAAGGATCGGTTGGAAATTCACAACTGAGAGAGAGAGAGAGAGATGAAAGTGTGGGAGTGAAACCAGCTGGGGAGAGGAGCACTTTATAGAACCATTGCTCAATCGAAGGTGGCCAGCCGGACCACTGCATGCAACGGTGAGTACATCCGGTAAATTTGGTTGCAAATTAGTCCCTCCAACTTTCTGTTTTTGCAAAAAGCCCCTTATTTGAATAAAAACTCGATTTTTAACTAAAACAATATTTTTGAGGCTCAAAAATTTTAATCCAACCTAACAGATAAGTTGGGTTTTAAAAACTCTAATCACCATAAAAATTTGGGATTTAAAACTCATCAAAAACCATTGATTTAAAGAGAAATCACAATGTAACACTATTTACGTGATTTAACTTGTGTTAAATAAAACGATTTAAAGTCCTCATTTTTGGGGTTTGAAAGAATATCCTCGACCATACTGAATTGGTCTAACATAATATACTTGTTTCAAAAATTATCTCATTTCGAAAACCATTTAAAAATATTTATTTCTCCCTTTCGGGGTTTTGACGGGGGTTTTTAAATAAATTTTTTTAAAATAAAATTATTTTAAAATCAGAAATAGTAATTCTTGATTAAGGAGAATAATATTATCCAATAATAATCACATAATAACACAATAAATAAAATAATAACAATAAGTGGTAAATTACCAATTTACCCCTCTAGCTGGACGAGCTGGATCACTGAGCCTTCGAGCTCAGATTGGGCCACACCAGGGCTTTTCGCAAAACCCTAACCGTAATCTTTGAGATTAACCAGTGTAAATAGGATTTATTAAACTAAACTACGCCTAATTTGGGTCAGGGTATTACATCCTACCCCCCTTAAAGAAATTTCGTCCCAAAATTTAAAACAAACTTATACCTTTTTGGCTAGAGAACAAACCAGGCTACAGCTTCCGTATAGTCGATTAAGGTTCCCACGTCTCGTGTTGCACGTCACGATGTTGCCACAACACTCGTACTAGAGGAATAAACTTCCTTCTGAGCACTTGAGTCCGGTGTCCTTAAATCTTTACTGGCACCTCTTCGAAAGTCAGGTCCTCCGAGACTTCAATTTCTTCAAAACTTATCACATGTGACGGATCAGGCTCGTACTTCCTTAACATAGACACGTGAAAAGTACTATGCACTCTCTCCAAAGCTTGAGGAAGGTCCAACTGATAAGCCACTTCCTCTATCCTCTTCAAGATTTCAAAGGGTCCAACATATTGAGGTGATAGTTTTCCCTTGCGCCCAAACCTTTGCACTCCATGACGTGGTGCGACATGTAAGAAAACTCGGTCACCAACTGTAAACTCCAAAGGTCGTCGCCTTTTGTCAGCATAACTCTTTTGTTTGCTTTGGGCTGTCTTGAGATGCTGTCTGATCACTTTAACTTGTTCTGACATCTCACGTACTAGATCAGGTCCTAGCAGCGCTTTGTATCCTACCTCTATCTAACAAAGAGGTGATCTGCAAGGTCTACCATACAGATCTTCGTATGGTGCCATCTGTACACTGGAGTGATAGCTGTTGTTGTAGACAAACTTGATCAAAGGCAAGTGATCTTCCCAACTTCCCTACATATCTAAAACAGAAGCTCTTAGCATATCCTCTAAGGTTTGAATGGTTATCTCTGATTGACCATCCGTCTGAGGGTGAAAAGCAGTGCTGAAACACAGTTTAGTCCAACTCCTCTTGCAATCCCTGCCAAAATCTTGATACAAACCTAGGATCCCTATCAGATACAATAGATACAGGCACTCCATGCAATCTGACTACCTCCTTTAAATACAATCTACTTAGAGTAGTCAAAGAGTTAGTCTTCTTGATCGGCAGCAAGTGAGCTGATTTCGTCAATCGATCGACTATTACCCAAATAGCGTCGCTCTTCTTAGGAGACTTCGGGAATCCGGTTACAAAGTCCATCGTGATGTGCTCTCATTTCCATTCAACCACTTCTAAAGGTTGCATCTTTCCACCAGGTCGTTGATGTTCTGCTTTCACTTGTTGACAAGTTAGGCACTTTGATACAAAATCTGCTACCTCTCGCTTCATACATTTCCACTAGAATAGTCGCCGCAAGTCGTGATACATCTTTATACCACCAGGATGCCCTGCAAAGCGAGATCGATGAAAGTGATTAAGCACCTTTCTCCTGCACTCGTCCGACTTTGGTATAAAAAATCTATCTTTGAACGTCAGACCTCTGTTCGCTTTGATCTTCGAATTCTCTAGGGTCGCACCTCTTGAAAGTTGAGCTGCCAACTCCTTTGCTTCTAGGTCATTCTGTTGTCCTTCCATCACCAATTTAATCACATCGGGTTGCAGAACCAAACTATGGATTCTTGCTGACCCGTTCCCTTCGATCAGCTCCAAATCATACTCGGACAAAACCTCTAACATCTTCCACTGCAAGGATACCATCCTTGCCACGTTGCTATGAGACTTCCTGCTCAAGGCATCGGCCACTACGTTGGCTTTTCCTGGGTGATAAGAGAGACTGAAGTCGTAATCTCCCAGGTACTCCATCCATCTTCGCTGCCTCATATTCAGGTCTTTTTGAGTGAAGATATACTTGAGACTATGGTAATCAGAAAACACATTGAATTTCTCACCATACAAGTAATGTCTCCACAACTTCAACGAGAATACAACGGCTGCCAACTCTAAATCATGAGTCGGGTAGTTCTGCTCATGTCCCTTCAATTACCTAGAACCATAAGCTACTACCTTTCCCTCTTGCATCAGCACACAACTCAAACCAAACATGGACGCATCGTAATACACATCATAACCTCGTCCTTGTTCGAGTATTATCAAAACTGGAGACGTAGCCAACTTCTCCTTCAGCTCCTGGAATGGTTTTTCACAAGACTCGCTCCACTCGAACTTAACATTCTTCCTCGTGAGCCAAGTCATCGGCACAGCGATCTGGGAGAAGTATGGGATAAACTTTCGGTAATTTCCTGCTAATCCCAGAACACTTCTGATCTCGAACACGTTCTTGGGACTTCCCTAGTCTTCACTGTTTCTACCTTTTCTGGATCTACCGAGATCCCTCCTGGAGACAACACATGACCAAGAAACTGTACTTGAGTTAACTAAAACTCGTACTTGCTCAGCTTAGCGAATAGCTGATGATCTCGAAGAGTCTGAAGAACAATGCGTAGATGACGCTCGTGTTCCTCCTCTGACGATGAAAAGATCAAGATATCGTCTATGAAGACTATTACAAACTCTCACAGGTACGGTCAAAAAACGCGATTCATCAAATCCATAAATGTGGCTGGCGCGTTGGTTAGACCGAAAGGCATGACCACAAACTCGTACAAACCATATTGCGTCCGGAAAGCAGTCTTAGGAATGTCTTTCTCTCAAATCCGTAACTGATGGTAACCCGACATCAGATCGATTTTCGAAAAACATCTCGATCCCCTCAAAAGATCAAAGAGGTCGTCTATTCTAGGCAAATGACACTTATTCTTAATAGTTACCTGGTTGAGTCACCGGTAATCTATACACATCCTCATCGATCCATCCTTCTTTTTCACAAAAAGAGCAGGTGCACCCCACGGCGAGTTGCTCTGACGGATAAAACCAAGTCTAAGAAGCTCATCTACCTGCGTAGCTAGCTTTCTCTGTTCTGTCGGCGCCATCCGATAAGGTGCCATGGAAATTGGAGATGTTCCTGGCTGTAGGTCTATAACAAGCTCTATCTCTTGGCGTGGAGGTAGCCCAGCCAACTGGTTAGGAAACACATCCATAATCTCACACACCACCCAAGGAGCAACATACCCTACACCACCTGCATCTTCCCAACCCATGCTCGCCACCACACAACCAGGATACGCCCTAAGGCTTGACAAAGTGACTCTCATATTCTCATAGGGTACCAACTTCTCCCTAAACCTCTCATTGGTTGAGGAGACCCCAAAGATTCTCCTCTGAGAACAGTTGATCAAAACCTCAAAAACTGACAACCAATCCATGCCAAGGATGATGTCAAAGTCCGTCATTTCCAACACAAGAAAATCATAGGACAACTCTACACCGCTAATCCTCAAAACCCACGATCTACACCTTTGGTTTGCCCAAGCTTTCTTACCCAAGGGTGATACTACCGTTAGTGGGTTAGTTACTTCTACCGGTTTCAAATCTAATCTATCACAAAAGTTGCACAATTCATTAGAAATCATTTAAATTTGCATTACAATTATAAGGGTCAGTAGGGTTAGAAAACCCTTCAAATTAACAAAACAAGACTCAACCCTTACAAAAATCTCCCCGATTCCCCGACACTTTCTAATCTATTCTTCCGTAGAAGACCCTGCATCATCACCAAAGTAATAGAAGTTGTCAGGGCACGTCGCCGACTTGTGCCCGAACACTCCACAGGTCAAACAGGGTATGATCCCTAGTCCCCCGACATAAGGACAGTTAGTCCTTGTGCTCCCATGCCCACGAAGTCCGCAAACAGGGCAGATGACATCAATAGGGTGAGGGCAATAAGTATAGTTGTGCCCCTCTTGATTGCACAATTCGCACATATAATCCGACAAGTCATCCAAAGTTGGAGTAGCCGGAGTATACTCGGGCGAGCCTATCTCCCCTACAGATTCTTCTAAATTAGGGACCTCTTCCTCATCCTTTTTAGGTACCAAGGCTGGAACAACTCCAACATTGTACTCAGGCGATTCTACTTCCAGGTCCTCACTAGGTACAACTTCATTGATGAAGTTTGGCACGCTGGAATCGTCTGTAGTGAATGAGGCAGGAAATGAGGAAAACGGGGAACACAAGGAAGGCCAGGCATAGGAGCTTGGATGTTTTATTTTATATCTTTTGAATAATGATACTCATGGACTTGTATTTAGAGTATCGAGTATCTAAGTTTCGGAATGTAATAACTTAGATATTTTGCTATGCTTGGATATTATTTGGATAATCAGTTGGATAGTGTGATTTGATTTATTGACTAAGTACTTTGCTATCAAATGGTTCGGATATGAGTTTTATCATGATTCCGCAATGATGATTTATTCCGCATGTGTATCGTATGGCTATGTGTGAACTGTTTTCCTGGACTTGGTCCATGCACACATAGGGTTGGCCAGTTAAAGGTCGGACTTGGAAGTTCGAACTTACCTCGCGTCGTGACATTCTGCTCTTGCTCATACTCTGATATTTTATTAAAGAAGAAAAAATAGGCGTTGATTTCGATGCAAGAAAGGCAGGGTGTTACAGCCTGTGAATCGACCATCTCTGTCAGACACAATAGTCCGAGGAATATCATGCAATCTGATGATATCCTTGATATGCCGCCGACCCAAAGTCTCAGATGAGTCTGTCATCTTGATGGGAATAAAATGTGCAGACATGGTCAGTCGGTCTACCACGACCCATATCGCATCATTGTCCTTTGATGACCTTGGCAACCCTGTAACAAAATCCATGGAGATATGCTCCCATTTCCATTCCGGTACTGGTAAGGGTTTGAGTAACCCTGGTGGCTTCTGATGTTCAATCTTAACCTGCTGACAGGTTAAGCAATGTGCTACAAATTCTGCCACATCTCTTTTGAGTCCGTGCCACCAGCAATGTCTCTTCATATCGTGATACATCTTAGTGCTGCCCGAATGAATAGAGAGTTTGGTCTGATGTGCCTCAACCAGTAACTTTTTTCTGCAGCTCTTAGGTACATAAATCCTTCCTCGAAATAGAAGACCCTGTCCTGGTCGTAACTCCCATTCCGGTATGATTTCACCAGTAGACATCTTGGCCCAAATCTCCTCTACTTCTAGGTCTGTCTGCTGTTCCTTTTCAATCTTGGTAACCATGTTGGACCGTATGATCAAATTGTATATAGTCCCATGGTTATTGAGGTAAAGTTTAAACTCTCGAATGGTATTCAGTATCTCCCATTCTGCCCTGATCAAACATGCCATTGATGCATGTGATAAATGGCTGAGGGCATCTGCCACCTTGTTCGCCTTGTTAGGGTGATAACGAAGTGCGAACTCATAATCCGCCAGATATTCCATCCCTCTGCATTGCTTCAAGTTGAGCTCTTTCTGATCAAACAAATATTTCAAACTCTTATGATCTGAAAACACTTCAAATTTCTCGCCATAAAGATAATGTCTCCAACTTTTGAGAGTGAAGACCACTGCAGCTAGTTCTAGATCGTGCGTAGGATAGAAACGTTCATGTATTTTCAACTGTCTTGATCCGTATGCCACAACACGATTACTTTGACTGAGTGTACACCCCAGTCCTTCTCCTGAAGCATCGCATTGTACCTCATAACACTAGCCTCTTCCCGGCAAAACTAGGATATGAGCAGTGGTAAGTCTCGTCTTTAGCTCTTCAAATCTCTGGTCACACAATTTTGACCATTCATATTTGACTCCTTTCTGAGTGAGTCGAGTAAGTGGAGCTGTAATTTTTGAAAAGTCCATAATAAATTTCTTGTAATAACCAGCCAATCCCAAAAAGCTATGGATCTCCGTTACATTCTTTGGCGCTTTCCAATCTCTTACTGCCGTTATCTTAGCCGGGTCCACGGCTATACCTTCTTCTGATATAACATGTCCCAAAAAGTTGACCTCAGATAGCCAAAATTGACATTTATTGACTTTAGCATATAGTTTGTTCTTCCTCAAAGTGTCCAGAACTATCCTCAGGTGCTCGGCATGTTCTTTCTGATCTTGGAATAAATCAAAATATCATTAATAAATACAATAACAAATTGGTCCAAGTAGGGACGGAAGATCCTCTTCATAAGATCCATGAACACAGTCGGTGTGTTGGTGAGTCCAAACGGCATGACTACAAACTCATATAACCCATACCTCGTTTTGAAGGCTGTCTTCTCTATGTCTTCCTACCTAACCCGGATTTGGCGATATCCGGACATCAAGTCAATCTTAGAAAAATGACTGGAACTTTTAGTTGATCAAATAAATCATCGATCCGGGGTAGAGGGTACTTGTTTCTGACTGTCAGCTGGTTCAGTTTTCGGTAATCCACACACATACGGAGTGAACCATCTTTCTTTTTTACAAATAAAACCGGAGCTTCCCAAACCGATGTACTGTTCCGAATACACCCCAGTCTGAGCAGTTCATCAATTTTCTTCTTTAACTCGGACATCTCTGCTGGTGCCATCCGGTAATGTGGTAATGACACTGGTGCAGTGCCAGGGTACAACTTGATTTCAAAGTTGATCTCCCTCATGGGAGGCAAACTAGGGAGTTCCTTTGGAAAAACGTCCGTATAATCCCTTACTATTTCCGGAAGCTCCACCACCGGTGCCTTGTTGATTCTGATAATGTTCAATACCAGATGATTCAACCCTTCATGCAGTCTGCTTTGTTTATCAGCACGTACCACATGTTGTTTTCCCTCGGGCGACCAAAATGTCACCCTGCGACGATAACAATCAATGTTGGCCTTAAAGCTAGCCAACCAATCCATGCTGAAAATAATATCATATTCTGACATATCGAGCACCAAATAATTGAACTCAAATCTGAGTCTAGCAAGTTCAGTATTCACTGTTGTGCATATAAGTCCCAATGATGTGTCTCCGACGGGGGATACAATGTTGAGTGATGTGGACAGTTTTTGTACCAATGTACCAGCAGCAGTTATAAATGCAGCAGATATGAAAGAGTGTGATGCTCCTGAATCAAATAATGCAAAGGCGTAGGAACTACTGACTACTGCCATACCTTGAATCACTGAATGATCCTCTGCTGCTGGAGGTGCTAAGGTGAATACCAGTCCAAATCCTGTAGGTGGCCGTCCCGCCTGATTAAGTGTCCTGCCTCAACATGAATTAGCTGGCCTAACTGGTGGACGAGATGAACCCTGGTATTAGAGGGTTTGTTGAGTTGTGGACATTCCCTCTTAAAATGGCCAGGTTGATCACAATGAAAGCAGTTGTTCCCACCTCTAGGAGCCTGAGTGACTAATGCAGATGGGGAAGGATGATTGGGACGAAAGCCCCCTGTTGACCCAGTAGATGGTGAGGGTCTGCTAGAGTTCGGTCGGAACCTCTTGTTGGGCTGGAATGTACCCCTCCCACTCTAAGCTCGGCGATTGTCAAAATGGGTCAACTCAGCCATTTCTTGCTCTACTATAGTGGCCCTGCTGACCACCTCTGCCAATGTGGCTGTTTTGAATATAGTTACATTGGCCCTTATGCTTGGCCGAAGACCCCGTTCAACCTTGCGAGCCCTCCAATACTCTTTATCCACCATATAAAATGCATAAATAGATAAACTGAGAAATTCCTGGTGGTACTCTACCACCGTCATGGTACCCTGTACCAAAGATAGAAAAGCATGTGTCTGGTGCTCCTTCTCCTCCTTAGGAAAATAATGTTCCAGGAAAGTAGCTGAGAACTGTTCCCAAGTCATGGCAGTCCTCTCCCTTTCCGGAATAAGTGCTCGCTGCTTCTCTATCACCTCCCACTATTTACCGGCATCATCGATTAGCTGTGATGTGGCCAGTAAAATCTTGTGAGTATGACTCGTGATATTCAACAAAGTCAGGATCTGTGAAATCTTCTTCAGCCAGTTTTTCGCTCCAACAGCCCCTTCTCTCCCCTTGAAGTAAGGAGGGCGCTGTTGCTGAAAGTCCTTGACCATGCTCCTGTCATTGTTTTCCTTGGTGGTTCCATTATCATTCAAGTGCTATTGAAGCACCGAAGTAACCACCGATTGAACCAGATTCTGCAATTCAGGAGGTACCACCGGTATGTTCACACTGCTTTGTTGCTCTTCCTCTTGGTGGGATTGTTGCTGTTCCTCTTCCTGATGAGATTGTTGTTCCTCCTCATGATGAGATTGTCATTCTTCCTCATGATGAGATTGCCGTTCCTCCTCATCACCCCCATTTGGGTTTTGTCAGGTATTTATCCTTGGCCTTCCCCTTGGAGCCATTTTTCCCTAAGCCATTGAAAAATATCAAGACTTAGTTTCCATAATAAAATGTGTATTTTCTACCTTTGGGGAAAATTGCCAAATAAGCATTCTTGATTTTTGCTTTGTTTTCTGGGGAAATACATCCTATGTTGCTATGTTTGATAATCCGATTATTTTGACTGTACTTCCTTTACTATCACCCGTCTGAGTCTTAACAAAGTAAATTAATGCACGAGACCGGATTAATTTACTCTGAAAGATTCAATGTTTCGAGTTCGCTCTGATACCAACTGTAACGCCCCGCCCTTTTTCACTCGCTTTTTCCCATAAATTCAGAGTTAATTTTTTTTTTTTTAATAACAGAGTAGAGTGATAGAGCGCCGGACGTCACGACGCGAGCTAAGTCCGAACTTCCGAAGTTCGACCCTTAACTGGCCAACCCTATGTGTGCATGGACTAAGTTCACGAAAATGGTTCACACATTAATAAACATGCAGAATAATTAACATCAAAATTGCGAAATCATAATAGAACCAAATTCTATTTCATTAAGTTAGCAAAGTATGTCAAGTCCTTAATCATTATTAAAACGTCATAATTATCAAAGTAAACATCCGACCATCTAAGTGATTACATTCCGAAACTAGTTACTCAATTACAAATCCATAAGTAACTTTATTCAAAACATATAAAATAAATCATCCAAGCTCCTATGCCTGGTCCGTCTTGCGTTCCTCGTTCCCCTGATTACCTGTGTCATCAACTAGGGTAGAAGTAGGGCGTTAGAACAACGCGCCCAGTAGGTATTCCAGTTATGGCTAACACATGGTTAGTACAAAACATATAATAATACCGTAATGTCAAAAACCATATAAATCCATGCAATGCAACGATGACAAATGCAATGAGTCCCACCCATCACATGTACATAAAAGTACCCCACCACATAGGTCTTTCGGACACCCCGACGGAGTGTGGACCCTCCGGAATCTACTTGATGGAAATCACATCAAGGTACCACACATAGGTTTTTCGGACGCCCTAACGGAGTGTGACCCCTCTGGTTAAAAATCCTCCACCCCATGCCATGCATGAGATGCCAATGAAACACATGCTATTTTATAACATAAACATAGCATTTAAAATCACCTTTTGAAACATAATCAACACAGGCTATTTATACAATTAAACATAGCATTTAAAATTCAATATAAAGCATATCCTTTGAAAAATAATCTTATAAAAAATAAGATAAAAACAAGTACATAAACCATGGCTTCAAAGAGGTGGAATCCTACCAAAGACCGCTGACGCGTGCTAGCGTCTTTCGTTTGATAATCGCTCACGATCGTAAACGCCTTGTGAGATTCCGTTACCTTATAATGTAATAATAAATCAAAACCAAGTCCCACTTATTTTACAACATTTAAAGTCTATTAACCAAACTTGTGGGGTTCGGCCATACCCATGGCCGAGCCTCACTTTTTTTGTTCATTTATTCCATTAATTACCAAAATGCCATTGGTCTAAACCTTAGTTAATCTTCTATTTATTTTGATAAAAAATGCATAACCCTAGGTCTGCCAAACAATTCCCATGTTTAGATCCAAATACATAGATCATAAACATCTAAATTCTCCAAATAATTCTTCATGGGGTTCGACCATACACCATGGCCGAACCCATGGTCCCTTATTTTCCCTTAATTACGAAAATGCCATTCATGGCTATCATTATCCCTTATTCTCATTCATGATGTACTTAGACTAATAATTAACCCATTAATCTGAGTTCACAAAATAAACCTCATGGGGTTCGGCCAAATTATTTAAAACACACAAAACATAACCCACAAATTTGATTCATGGGGTTTGGCCATACACCTGGCCGAACCCATGATCTCATTGTTTCCAATTTTCACTAATGATCCATAATTAGCAAGTTTCCAATTTATAATCCATCCTTCCATAATTTAGAAGGTTTCCATAATTAAAAGGTTTCCATAAATAATCTCCACCTTCCATTATTAGAAGGTTCCCATAAATAAACTCCACTTTCCATTATTAGAAGGTTTCCAAAAATAACTCCACCTTCCATTATTAGAAGGTTTCCATAATTAAAAACTTTCTAAATTTAGCACCCAACTTCCATAAATAGAACCTTCCTATTTTAAACTCCCCCTTCTATATTTAGAAGGTTTCCAAATTTATCTCCACCTTCTATATTTAGAAGGTTTCCATATTTAGAACATACATCCTTCCATACTTAGAATGTTTCCAAGATAATCTCCACCTTCCATTATTAATCTAAGGTCCATAATTAGATAGCTTCTAATTAAATCATTTCCTCCATGAAATAAACCCTAGTGGGGTTCGGCCATACACCATGGCCGAACCTCACTCATGGCAACCAATCCATTCATTCCCCTTTTTAAATCCAATCTTCCTTAATTAGAAAGTTTCCTAAGTTAGCATCCCTGCTTCCATAATTAGAAACTTTCAAAATTAATTAACCATCAATAACCTTCCATGCTAAGATAGTTTCCAAATTTAGCATGCAACCTTCCATATTAGGTAGTTTCATATTTAGCATGCATTCCTTCCATAATTAAATCAAAATATGATATCATGAATAACCATTCACCTTCCATGGGGTTCGGCCATACCCTTGGCCGAACCCTATGGTTCATGATTCCATTTAATCAATCACCATTCGTCTATGGTCTTCCATATTTAAAACCAATTAACCTTCATCAAAATAATTACCAATTCCACTCCATGGGGTTCGGCCATACACCATGGCCGAACCCTATGGTTCAAGATCCTCTCTTTTATAACAATTGATAAACATTCATCTTTACATTTATCCCTTCCAAAATAGAATCATATTCCATTACACCAACTCTTATGTAAATTTACCATTAACCTTCCATGGTTTCCAACCCATAAAATCCATAACCTTTTTCCATGGGGTTTGGCCATACCCCATTTAATTTTTAATGAAACCATTTCCACAATTAATTGGGTCTTAATTGGGCCATGGCCCAATTCTTTACCCATCCATGATCCATATTTAAAAATTCACAAATTGAATAGATAATTTTCATAAATAATAATAATTGAAAACCCGGGGTGTTACAAAAACCTCTCCATGCACTTGGACTAAAAAACATCTAGATACATTCCTAGGATCGTAACACACCTCATCATCCCAATCACAA
This sequence comes from Chimonanthus salicifolius, assembly GCA_013350335.1. Lineage (NCBI taxonomy): Eukaryota > Viridiplantae > Streptophyta > Magnoliopsida > Laurales > Calycanthaceae > Chimonanthus > Chimonanthus salicifolius. The sequence continues at coordinate 65,400,426 of CM023533.1, forward strand.
CACCTCACACGATTTCTCAATCCCAATTCAATCCATTCGAATTTCACACCTAGTCAACCCTCCATTTCATCTTCCTATCATCCATCCATTCATTCATCTCATCCATTCATTTATCATCTCATTGCATAAACCCTAAAATTACATAGACAAATTCGAATTTCCCAGTGCCAATGCAAATCCTATTTTCTCTCCTAACCTCATATCTTCTCTCCACCTTGACTTAGCCACCAAGGAAAGCCACACCAAATTTGTGTGACTTTCCTTGTGCAACCCTAAAATCCAAGTTTAAATCCCCATTATCCATTCCCATTTAGATCCAATCCAATCCTTTGATTTCCCAACTTAAACCTTGATTTAATCCAAGCCATCCATCTCTATTCAAAACCTATAAATACCCCATTACCCCAACGGTAAAATTCGAATATGATTTGGAATTCAAGAGGACTTGTAACGCCCTGCCCTTTTCACTCGCCACAAATCAGAGTATATATATTTTTTTTAAATGAGTGAGAGAGGATGGGACGCCACGACGAGAATTAAGTACGAGTTTCCAAAACCAGACTCTTAACTGGCCACCTCTACGTGTGCGTGGACTAAGTCCATTTAAACATTTCACACATTTTTTTGAATACTTTGTGGAATAATATATATGAATAAAATGTTATCCATATTCATGTCATCATTAAGCAAGGAAAACCAATCACCATATAACTTCAAATAAAAACATTAAATTTATCAAATCATAGCAAATAAGTCTAAGTTATTATAGTCTAAAATATCAGTCCTCCCAATACATCATAAACATCAAAACTAAATAAATTAAACTTCATTCATTCCAAGCTCCTACGCTTGGTTCCCTTCATGTCTCATGTCCGTTTCCTTGTATTCCCTGTTCAATCATCTATAGGGTAGAAGTTGGGCATCAGTCAACATGCCTAGTAAGTATTCAAAGTAGAGTTATGGTACACATAGGATTAATATAAATCAAGATAGATATATCATATCATATTTGTAAAACATCTCATAAGTAGTAAAAACAATGCATGATGTCCATATCATAATCATGCTTACTTATGTGTCATGTCATAGGTGTCAATGCCAAATGATCTCTCACCCAATTTCCATATTTATTCACATCATATATAAATAATTTCCTTGATAAATCGCCATATCAAGGTGTTCCCTTAACCAATTACGACCACAGTGTTTTGTGACGGCACCACCAGGTCACTGTATACCTCCCCACATATTATTAATCGAAATTACAGATGGAGTGTGTGTAACATCCCAGATTTTCAATGCAATTATTATATTGGATATTATCTATTTTAATTGTTAAATTTAAGATTTATAGACGGAATGGATGTTAGATGGATAAGAATTGGGCAATGGCCCAATTATCATCCAACGGATCATAGATAGAGTTGACTTTAATTAATTGGGTAAATGTAGTTAATTTGGTCAAATACCCAATTGGGACCCAATGGGTCAAGATGAATTGATTTAATCGGGTCATGTACCCAATTAAGACCTAAGGCATGGGATCCACCTCATCAAGTGAGGTGGCAAGTGTATGAGGTGACATGGAAGTGGCGTAGCCAAGTGGGACCCAAATCCAGCTCATCAAGTGAGGTGGTGAGTGGTCTAAGGTCACATGTAGGGCCGGCCACCATGGTTGACTTGCTCAACCATGGGTGAGTTCATGGGTGAGTTCAAGAGGGTTAAGTGAAGTGAGTTGAATTAAGGAATAAATTCAAGGTCTTGAGTTGGAATTGAGTTAAATGGGAAGTGAGTTCAAAATAAACAAGTGAGTTGAAAGGGAAGTGGAAGGGACTAAGCGAGTCATAGAGGGAGGTGGAGGGTTTCCATCTCATGGAAACCCTAGAAAAAACAGTTGGGAGTGTGGAATGGCTCCAAGTGTAAGCTGTAACGCTCGCCCTTTTTCACTAAAATCAGAGTCTTTTTTTTTTTTTTTGAAATAAAGAGTGACAAAGGCGCAGGACGTCATGACGCGAGTTAAGTCAGACTTCTAAAGCCCGGTCCTTAACTGGCCAACCCTACGTGCGCGTGGAACGAAGTCCACGAGAACGGTTCATACGTAGACGTAAGCTCGCGGAATATAACTTAGTGCTGAACATTATAGTAGAGACTATCCTACCAGTTTTAGATAGCAAGGAAGTACGGCGCTTAAATTACTAAACTACCCCTAAATTCATAATTATATCTCAAAGTGATAATGTGCAAAGTAAAGACCAAACCATAGTAAGAAATATAAATTATACAGTCCGACGAGCTAAGCTACTCAATTACATATTCCAAAATAAATTTAAATAAACTAAGTAGCCCGCTTCCCCAAGCTCCTACGCTTGGTTCCCGTCTTGACCTTTGTTCCCACCATCTCCTGCGTCATCAGCTAGGGTAGAAGTAGGGCGTTAGACAACGCGCCCAGTAGGACTCCGAGTAGGGCTAACACATGGATTAGTGATAACAAGCACATAGATAATCATATAATGAAAACTATAAAATGAATGCCATGCCATGGGTGTTTTATGTCATGTGTCCCACCCATTATCCATACCATCATGATGTCATATCCCCCTTGATGGAAAAACCTCATCAAGATATCCCCATGTTTGCTTATCGGTCGGCCCGACGGAGCATGGACTCCGGTTATATCTCAACACATTAAAGTATCCCCATGTTTGCTTCTCGGTCGCCCTGACGGAGCATGGACTCCGATTATAGCGCATTAGGCTATCCCCATCTTTGCTTCTCGGTCTCCCCGACGGAGCATGGACTCCGGTTATAGCGCATCAAGCTATCCCCATGTCTGCTTCTCGGTCGCCCCGACGGAGCATGGACTTCGGTTATAGCGCATCAGGCTATCCCCATGTTTGCTTCTCGGTCGCCCCGACGGAGCATGGACTCCGGTTATAGCACATCAGGCTATCCCCATGTCTGTTTCTCGGTTGTCCCGACGGAGCATGGACTCCGGTTTCTTTATTTTCCAGCCCATACCATGCATGAGATGTAAATGCATTATGCTATGTAATATATATAACCCATAACCTTAATATAACATACATAGCCTTAACACATAATGCATAACCTTAAAATATAATTCATAGCATTAACATAAAATTCATAGCCTTAAAACCCTTCATAAGACAAATGATATAATTATCACAATAAATTAAAGGAACCATCACATATCCATGGCTTACAAAAAGGTAGTAATCCTACCGAATACAGACTAGCGTCCTTTTTCGTTTCCGTTCGATAATCTGGTCACCGATATGCGCACCGCTTGCGACGTCCGATACCTTATTACATATTAATAATCAGTCCATGTTTTATCATATCTAAGTCCATTATCCAAGCCTTAGTGGGGTTCGGCCATATACCATGGCCGAACCTCACTATGTAGTTCTGTGGGTCCCATTTAATCTATCAAATATTTAAATCCCATGAGTCTAAAAACCAGCCACCCTAGGCTTCATTTAACCATACATAAGGTCATCTTTAAACACATTCAGGTGCATGATCATCCCCCATCCAATACACATACATCACCATAGGGTTCAAAAACATTCCCTCCATAAAATCTCTCCATGGTTTTATTTTTAAAACATTATTTCCACCCCTTTAAAACCTTATAAACTATGCTTAAAAATCCATTCAAACCATCAACATTCTTAATCATTCATTCATTTAAAACTTTAAAAAATCATTAACCACTTAACATAGCCTCCATTCTCTAAACCCATTAAAATTCTAACACCATCACCATAAGGTTCATGGTCCGTCATTCATCCATGCCTTTTAAGGCCACAAAGATCATTCACATCTCCCATAAATTTCCTCATTTACAATCCCTTTTAAAAATTACCACATGTAATCACTAAACCCTAAAAATCACACATCACCGTTGCATGATCTTGAACCTAAAAACCCCATTAAAATTCCTTAATTACCTACCATGGGGTTCGGCCATACTACATGGCCGAACCCTATGGCCTTTGATTCTTTCAAAAATCCTCACTTCCAAAAATCACATACATCCATGCTTAAATAAATTTTAAATATATAATGTCCTTAATGCATCCTTTATTTTCTTAACCTAATTTACCCATTAGGGTTTGTCCATTCCTCATCCTTTCCTTGGATGGATTTAAGATCCAAGGCCCATCATATTTTGGCCACTATTACATCCATGAAAAATGGATTCCATGGTCTCTTCTTAACCCTAAAAAAAATTGTAAATTCTTGTTTAGGAATACTTACAATCCGACGGCTCCTCCGACTTTTCTTTCTCCTATTGGATTCCTTGGCCTCCTTTCTTCTTCTTCTCCTTTGTTGATCGGCTAAGATGAGCTTGATCAATGGTATCCCCAATGCTTGGGTTCGGCCAACATGGGGTGTGCTTGAGAGAGGGAGAGGAGGAGAGGATAAGAAACATGTCTAGCCTCCTTGGTCTTGAGGTGGTAATGGTTGGCCAAGCTTGATCTTTACTTTCTTCTCTTCTAAGTTTTCTTCTTTTCTTCTCCTTGGAGGTGAGGGACGGTAATGAGGAGCAAGAGAGGGAGAGAGTGAAAATGAGAATGGGATTTGAGAGATGAGATGAAAACCATCTCCTTTTGGTTGCTTAAGTTATACTCAACCATTAATTTTCCCACCAACCACATGGGATATTTTTTATGCTTTAATGGTGGTGGTTGGAATAAATCACCACTAGCCAACGTTTTTGGTGTCTTAGAGAGAAGATGGTTTGGGTCTTCCATCTTTTCACCCCTTTTGACCACCTTTTTTGGATATTTTAATTACTTAATTAATTAGATAATTAACTTAGGTTAATTAATTCCCACTTAACCTAATTACATTCTCTTAAATTCCCTCCATGTATCCACCCATGGTTGACCAATTCAACCATGGTGGCCGGCTCCACCAATTCTTGGTCCACACGCACCTCACTTGGTGAGGTGGAGGTGGGTCCCAATCGGCAATGTCACCTTGGTCAATTCATCACCAACTTAGGTGATTTAAATTTAATTAAATCCATTCCTCTTATTGGATCACCATTGGGCCCATGGCCCAATTAAATTCACCCTTACCCATTTACCTTAGAGCTTACATTATCTTGACCTATTGGGTCCCAAATGGGTATTGGGCCCAATTTGACCATCCTTGGCCCAATTGACCATCATTGACCATTTAAATGATTTTAAATCCAATCCATGGTCCATTGGGCCATACTTGGGCCTTTGTCCATATTTTGATCCATTCACCATTTATTCCATCAAATTCCAATTTCCATCATTAAAACAAATAATAGCCACATATTCATTGATTTTAAAAATTCCGGACTATTACATAAGCCATGTGTCCTCTTGGTTAACCAAGGGACACATGGGAAAGACCAAGAAGTGATGAGGGTGGTTGGGAGGTTAGGGCTTACACAAGACACCTCCTTGGCCAATCCTCTCTAGACAAAAAAGAGTGAGAGACTCTCATCTCATCCTCTCCCTCTCTCCCTCTCTCTAAACCCTAAGCCCGATCCTCTCCTTGAGACAAAGAGAAATAGGATTTCATCTCATCCTCTCTCTCTCTCCCTCTCTCAAACTACACGACCTTGGCCGATCTTACCATTGAGACTTTCCTCTCTTTTCCTCCCTCTCTCAATCAACACCTTGGCCGAAGACTCCATTAAAGATCAAGGAGGTTTTCAATCTTTCTTCCTCCCATGTTGGCTCTAGACTTAGAGAAAGGACAAGGACTAAGGAAGGAGAAGGACAGAGGAATCGCGGAATAGGTATGTTTTGTTTAACAAGGGTTACTGATTAAAAAGAGGCTAAGGAAACCATGGTTTCGGCTATGGAATGGCCCAAACCATGGGGTTCTATTTCGGATTGAAAAGATTGGCCAAAATATTATGGGCCATTGAATGTAAAAGAAAAATCCATCCAAGAAGATGGTTAAGCATTTGGAATGAAAGGAATATACTCTAACCTTGTTGGTGCTAAGATAGGTTGTACAAATGGAGTTATGATAATGAGACTATGGTAATACATGATTAAATGGATGACAACATGCATGATTAAATATGAGGAATGAAGTTCATAAGAAAATGATCAAAGAACATGGTTCGGCCCCTCGCATGGCCGAACCCCATCAAATGACCTAAACATGTGGGATGTAGATGTTTTTAAGAAAAACCCATCTTCAAAGTGTTATAAGATGGGGAGAAGAGAAAAATGAAGAACCATGGGTTCGGCCATGTCGTATGGCCGAACCCCATGGATCATTTTATGGATCTAAGTATGTGTAAAAGGTTAGGTGATTAACTATGGATTATCAAACTAAGAAATAAAAAAGAAATGAAATGATGGCTAAGATGGGAAGATGATGAAAAGAGAGAACCAACATGGCCGAACCCCATGGATGATTTTTTTATGGACCTAGGTGTGTTTTATCAAGTTAAATGATTAACTATGGAATATTAGATTAAGAAATAAAGGAATGCATGGTGATTGACTAGGATTGGTTAAAATAAACAAGGACTAAAAAGAGGGCCAAGAAAACAAAAAAAATGAGGTTCGGCCATGTTGTATGGCCAAACCCCATTGATGGGTCTTTTGTGGACTTAAAACACTTTTCAGCAATGATGTATGGCCGAACCCCCTGGGGGGACTTAACCGGTTTAAGGACTATGATTGTAAATGGAAATAAACATGGGATGATGTTGGGGATGATGGAAGTCAAATGGATCACCAAATTGATTTATATATGTGTTAAATGTAATAAGGTAACGGGATTTCACAAACGGGTGTACGATCGGCTTTGACGCGATCGGTGATCGATTTTGACGAAAACGCAAGGATACAATACTTGGACGTTGGTAGGATTCCTACCTTGTTAAAATACTTGGACTTATATATATGTGATGGTTTTTATTTCTATGTGTTATGATCTATTTTTGGCATCAAAGTACTATGTTTTAAGAATGGGATTTCAATGCTATTATGTCTGATATGAAATAACATGTTTGCACTTACATCTCATGCATGGCATGGGAGGGATCATATGAAGGGAGTCCACGCTCCATTCGGATATCTGATAAACAATTGTGGGGAGGGATCCGCACTGATTCCGATTATGATGTTTGAAATGAAAGAGGAGTCCACGCTCCATTCGGTGGGACCGATAAGGTATATGTGGGGAGTCATGACAATGAATACCTTGATGTGGCTTGTATATCAAGAGGATTATTTATGTGATTGAGATATGTTTGATGGGTGGGAAATCATGGCATATGACACCCAAGGCATGGCATTGACTTAGTATGATTTTCGCATTATGTATCTATTATGTCTCTTATGCTAATCCATGTGTTTGACCCTACACGGAATACCTACTGGGCACGTTGACTAACACCCTACTTCTACCTTAGATGATGATATAGGGAATGGACAGAACGAAGGATGCGAAAGGAGCCAAGCTTAGGAGCTTGGATAATTTAGATTTACTTGATTTAGGTTTTATTTTCAGACAATGTAATTTGAGTTATTCGCATTTTGGGACTGTAATAACTGAGAACTATCTTGCTATGGTTTGGTTTTATTTTTGGACATTTGAACTTAAGATTAATTTATGTGATGGATTTCCTTGCTTAAAAAATGGATAGGGTTAGTAATCTTAATGTCATATTAATTCCGCATTACATTTTTTCCCAATTATAGCCTTAATGCGTGTGAACCGTTTTAGTGGACTTAGTCCACGCACACGTATGGTTGGCTAGTTAAGGGCCAGACTTTGGAAGCTCGGACTTAGCTCGCGTCTCGCTCTCTCATTCTTTATTTCAAAAAGAAAATAGATTCTGATTTTCGGATAGTGAAAAAGGCCGGGCCATTACAGTGTGGACTCCTCCTTTTGCGCAAGGTTTTGGGACTATCTACCCAGGAGCTCTTTGGCCCAAATTGCGCCGTACCCATTTCTAGTAATCCCGGACAAGGCCAAAATCTCAACAGTTTACATAGCTTCATACAAGCTAGCCTCAAGCCCAAGTCATGTCCGGACCACTCTTAACTTGGCTTCCTGGTCACATGTATTCCCTCCCATGGCATGCATGAGGTAATGTATGCAAGTATGCCATTTCATTTCAAATTACATAATATCATTGAAAATTAGTTCATGAACATATACCATTTGTTTAACCAAAATAAACATCACATTTGGAACAAAAACCACTGTCATATATAATCCATAGTGTCTCAATAAGGTAAGAATCCTACCAATGTTCAGTACACTATCCTTGCAGTCTTGTGAGGATAATACTATGATCGCGTGAAACGAATCATAACCATTTTTGTGAATCTCTTTACTTTATCAAATTCAATCACATATATTAATTTGATTTCCCATTTAAATTTCATTATCTCTTACATCCTTCCAGATAGACAGAGGCATCTGGAAAACAATTTAAAATTGAAACATTCTAATTCAGCCGAGTGAATCATGCCCAATTACTATTCTCTGCCTTACCCGCAAGCTTTCAGTCAACTGAATAACTATATTCAGTCAGCTGAAACACAACTAGGTACTGTATAAACTTGACCCGTAACCTTTTAGTCGACTGAATCATCGGCTGACTTTGGGTGAATTCTCTATGTTCTCGGTCAATACACTTTCAGTCGACTGAATCACAGATTCAGTTAGTTGACTTTAGATCAGATCCTTTGTGTGTTCGGCCAGTATACATTCAGTCGACTGAATCAAAGATTCAGTCAGCTGAATTATCAATCAACCATTTATGTGTTTGGTAAGTATACCTTCAATCGACTGAAACACACCAGATCACTTGTTTAATACGTCAACGTTCAGTCGACTGAATCAATGATTCAGTCGGCTGAAATACCAATGGACCCCATTTGTGCTTTAGCCACTGTACTTTCAGTCGGCTGAATCATAGGATTCATGAAATGTCGTTACTAAAGTAATGCACGACCTAGAGGGGGGTGAATAGATTGGTTTACAATTTTAATTTCCTTCTTAAAAATCCTTAACCGATTTACACCTTAAGTGTATGAGATATGTAATGAGTTCTTTTTACCTTTAAATTAACCACTGTTAATTAAAATGGCTGAACCAATGTGTGTGTGTGAACATGACACAATATTCATTCGAAGCATTAAAGTTAAACCATCAACCACATATAAACACAGATATTTTATAGTGATTCGGTTTCAATAAACCTACGTCCACTGTCAGATTTCCCAACTCTAGGGTCGTCCCAAATATACTATGTATGGGTCACACACCCAAATAGTACGACCTAGTTTTTTATAGAGGTTCAACCCAAATGGTCTAATCCTCTACACCTATTTTTTTGAGTGGTTCGAACGCAATGTTCTAATCCACTTTATAATGATTAAAATAAAGGAAATGAGAAACACTTGCCTTGGGCATTATCCAATCTTCTTTAAGTGTTTTCTTCTTTACTCAAAGTCTGTGTGCTTCTTCCATTAGATTCAATCCACTAGAGTTATTATTGGCACAACAGTATAAGACAGATATATTACTAGTTTTCTGGTCCTAAGAGAACACCATAAACTTCATTAGAACTCAGGTATTGATTACCCAAACATCTCTATAAGAAGATGATGAAAAAGGTGTAAGAGGAGGTGGATAATCTCTCTGGTCACACTCTTATTTTTCCAAAAGGTTCTCTGTAATTATTTCACTCAGCACACATATATAAATAAGACAATCTGTTTTGTGGCCAGTCACGTCTACGAGGCCTCGAGGTCTCTTATGAGGCCTCGTGGCGGTAAAAGGAAAGACAAAGAACAGATTCTATAATCCCAACTTCTCTACATAGTCAATTAAGATAATGACCAGCTAATTAACATGCCACCTGTACGTGATTGACCATCAAATCATTTCAACCATCAATCATGGATTTACATAGAGAGTGCGATGATTGTCAATCACATTGAGGAGCCTTTCCAAATCAAACAGAGACAACCATCCATGGTGAGGCTCCAACAGATTTTGTTCAATCTGTTGTGAGGTGGCAATTGGAGTTTCAAAAAGAGGATCTTCCTTATTACCAAACTAAGCTCCCAATTAAAGATTATAGATTTATTTAATTAAATTTGTAAGACACTTGGTCAAAGGGCACTAGGCCTTGCTTATAAGGGCCCGGAATTTTTTAAATTAATATAAATGGGAATATTATTTATTTTAAGGATGAAAGTTGGAAAATTTATGAAATAAAGGGGTAAATGGGCCAAAATTTGGACAAAGGCCCAATTATGGCCCAATAGACCATGGAGTGGATTTTAAAATTATGTAAGTGGTTAATGATGGCCAATTGGGCCATGGGAGGTCAAATTGGGTCAAATACCCATTTGGGGACCCAATGGGTCAAGATGGTTGTGCTCTAAGGTAAATGGGCTAGATGGAAATGTAATTGGGCCATGGGCCCAATGGGGATCCATTTAGAATGAATGGAATGAAATTTAATCATTTAAGTTATTTGGAAGTAACCCAAGGTAATGTGGCCAAGTGGGACCCACCTTCACCTCATCAAGTGAGGTGGCGTGTGGGCCAATGATTGGTGGGGCCGGCCACTATGGTTGACTTGGTCAACCATGGGTGGAATAATGGGAATTAGGTTAAATACAAATGAATTAACCTAAGGTAATTATCAAATTAATTAAGTAATTAATTTATTAAATTGGTGGCCAAATGGGGTTAAAATTGGTCAAATGGAGACCAAGCTACCCCACCTCAAAATTTACACACGTTGGTCTTGGTGGTGGTTTAGATGACCACCACCATAAAGCAAAGAAAAGATCTTAAAAATATCTCATAAGGTTGGTGAAACCAATTAATGTAAAGTAAAAGTCTTTAAGTCACCAAATGAGATAAGTTTTGTTGGTCCTCCCATTCTCATTGTCTTTTCACAAACTCCACCTCTTCCACTCTCCCATGGTCGTCCCCTACATCCAAGTGAATGAGAGAAAAAGAGCTAAGGAAAAGAGAAGAGAAGGAGAGAAGAAAGGAGTAGAAATTGGAGGGAAATTACTCTAAGGTGAGGGCTAACATCTTTCCTCTCATGATTTTTCCCTTTCCCTCTCTCAATTTTGAACCCTACCTTGACCGATCCTAAGGTTAGGGGTTGCCACCATGGATCAAGCATCTTGACCTATCAAAGATCAAGAGGAAGAAGAGAGGAGGCTAAGGAGACCGACGGGAGCGGCGGAAATCGGAGGAGACGTCGGATTGTGAGTATTTCTTAAACAAGAAATTTTGGATTTTAGGGTTTAAGAATTGGAATTTATTTTGTATTAATGTAATGGTGGATAGATAATTTTATGCTATGGAGTTTAAACCCATCAAATGAGAGGGTGGAAGATGGAGAAAACCCTAAATGGGTGAATTAGGGTTAGGGTAAGAAAATGACTAAATGGGTTATGTGCATTATGTAAATTATGAAATTAAGCATGGAATGGGTAATTGGAATAAAATTATGGGCCATAGGGTTCGGCCATGTAGTATGGCCGAACCCCATGGTGGGTGATTTGGTCTTGATGTAATTGGTTAAGGTTTTAAGAATGGAAAACAATGAGGGTGTTAAGTTAATGAATTGTAGTAAATGAGTGAATGAGGGAAATGTTTCAAAATGCTTTTTATGATGGAAATGTAAAGGGATTTTATGGCATTGGAGGGCATAGAAAGTGATGGATTGTGAACCATGGGTTCGGCCATGGTGTATGGCCGAACCCTATGGTGATAATGGTGGATTTAATGGTTATGATTTATGGAGAAATAAATGGGAAAATGTTGATAATTTTGATGGACCAAAGTATGAAATGATAAACTAAAATGGTGATTTAAATGCATGATGTAAATCTCTCATGAAAGGACTTGTGATAGATCTAAAATGTGCCAAAGGATCCAAGGAAAATGGGGAACAAGACATCATGGGTTCGGCCATGGTGTGTGGCCGAACCCATGACCCATTTTGTAGGTCATTGTATGAGCTAAGGTTGAGTCCATGTTGTGTTTAGATGATGGAAAGTTTGATTAAATTAAGATGACCTCATGAGTGATTAAATTAAGCTTGGGGTTGATGCATTTTAATCTCACAAATTAGGATGCTTGAAGGGCTAAAATGTAGAATTATGCATGTGTTTAAATCAATGAAAATGTGGCTAAGTTAATGGTCTAAAATGGCATAAAGAAATATTGGACCATGAACCATGGGTTCGGCCATGGAGAACGGCCGAACCCTATGGTGATGTAATAGGGATCAATTGATGGGTTTAGAGGATGGAAAAGAGGGATTAATGTATGGATGAGTTTAGGGTTTTAAATGAGTAATGGTGTGGCCCCAAGAAACATAGAAAAATAGTGGAATGTGAACCATGGGTTCGGCCATGGTGTATGGCCGAACCCTATGCTAATGTTTTACAAATTTTAAATGGGGTTAAAAGGATGGAAAATGGGGAAAGGACACCATGGGTTCGGCCATGGTGTATGGCCGAACCCATGGCCCAATTGTAACCCATTGTAGTGGGTTAAATTGGATGATGGATGGTGTTTGTGGCCTCCAAAGGGAATGAATGAGTGATGCACTCATTGAAGTTAAATGCATAAGGTAAACCCCATTGGAGGATTTGATGAATTAAGTATTTTGAATCCATGACCCAAATGGTGGATCATTTTTAGGTCTAAGGTTAATGTGTATGTATGTGATTAAGTAATGGGATTGGATTAATTAGATGACAAGTTTCAATAGTTTGGTGGGTCATAAATGAACCTAAGTTAGGGATCTAAGTTTAAAAATCAATTTTTGGACTTAATCATGCATGCATAAATGGGTGATTAACCATGGAAAATGAGGTAGTGGCAAAACCGTAATTAAATGCCAAATTCAAGAATTCCATGGAGATTGATCATGGAATGAGGGGATCTAATGTGATAACCTTATAAGTGGTTAATAAAGCCTAGGGTGGCTGATTTTAGACATATGTACTTAAAAATATATAATGGATTAGGTGGGACCCACAAAACCTAAATGGTGACCGGTTTTTCATAAGGGCTTATAAATGGTTGAAACATGGACTAATGATTAGTGTGTAACAAGGTACTGGACATCGCAGGCGGTGCGCGATCGGCGACCGGGTTTGTCGAGCGGAAAAATGTAAAAGGACGCAAGTCGGTATTAGGTAGGATTCCTACATTTTTGTAAGCCATGGATTGGGTGATGTTTTCTTTAATTTATTTTGGAAATCATGTCAATGTCTTAAGATGGATTTTGGATTAAATATTATGGGATGTTTTTCCCTTTGATTTATTTGATAATCAAGTAATTGTTTTAAGATGGGTTTTTGTGTTACTATTGAACTACATATATTTACATGGCACATGGCATCTACATCTCATGCATGGCATGGGAGGGATATGACAGGGAAATGATGAAATGAAACCGGAGTCCATGCTCCGTCGGGGCGACCGATAAACAGCATGGGGACATTTCACATATGTATTAGGATACCTTGATGATGCTTTTCCATCAAGGGGGATGTTGTATTTATTATTGTACCTTGATGATGGTTCTTCCATCAAGGGGGGGGATGCCTAGTGTGGATCGCATCGTGATGAGGCTTTTGCATCAAGAGGGTCATGGTACGATGATGGTATGGATTCTATTTGGAATACTATGGATGGTTGGAAAAAGGGACATTGTAGAGTTGAGGATGAGATTGATGGGTGGGATTCATAACATAAAACACCCATTGCATTACATTGTACCAAATGGTATAATTTTGAGATAATATCTTCTATATGCTTTGTTATTACTAATCCATGTGCTAGCCCTACTCGGAGTCCTACTGGGCGCGTGTTTTAACGCCCTACTTCTACCCTAGCTGATGACGCAGGAGGTGGCGAAACGGAAGGACGGGACGGGAGTCATGCTTAGTAGCTTGGGAAGGCAGATTCATTATGTTGTCTAAGTTTATGTTGGAAAAATGTAATTTGAGTAACTTAGCTTGTCGGAATGTAATAAATTAGATTACTGGTTATGTTTTGGGATTTTATTATGGACATTATGGTTTTGAGGTATTATAGAAATTTAAATGAATGTTATCTTCCTTGCTATCTCAAATCTGTAGGATAGTCTTTGTTGTTAATTCCGCACTGAGAAGTAATATTCCTTGAGCTTACATCTACGCGTGAACCGTACTCGTGGACTTGGCTCCACGCACGCGTAGGGTTGGCCAGTTAAGGGCCGGGCTTTAGAAGCTCGGACTTAACTCGAGTCGTGACGTCCGCGCCCTTTGTCACTTTAAAAAAAAAAAATTTTAACTCTGATTTATGGTGAAAAGGGGTGGGCGTTACAGTTGGTATCAGAGCGAATTCGGAAGAATGAATTTCTCGAAGTAAGATTAAGACGGTTGCACGCCTCACTGACGGCTAAGATTCCCAACCGACCGACTCTTCGGAGTCCGCTGCACGGGGGCCGGGTTAATTTACTTCGATTGACTCAAACTGAAGTGTTTAATCTGAGAACAACAATTGACGGAAAGGAATGATAGCAAGGGAAGAAAGATTCATTCTAGGAGAGATTTATTGAAACATAGCAAGATAGGGTTTACTTCCCCAGAAATGAGAAAACATCTAGGTATTTTCCCCCAAATTGATGAAACAGTACTAGATTTATCAGACATAGCAAAGTAGGATGTATTTCCCCGGTATTCTCAATTTGAACAACAGACAATAGCAATTTAGAGATTCCCGCCAGAAACAAAGGAAAAAACAAGTGTGCTTATTTGGCAACTTTCCCCAAACAAAGTACATTGTAATATACATAAGAAATTCCCAAAAAAAAAAAAAAACCTAGATTGTTTTTATTGGAAATTGTAGTTGATGATTTTTGGGTTCTAATTGTATTCTATGAATACAGGTATGTCAAATGAAGGGGAGTGTACAGAATTATGTGGTAAGGGAACCCCTAACTGGTTCATAGACTTAGTGTCTACTTCCAGTATAGAAGTTAGCATGGACATTTAGGAGGGACCTCTCAAGGAAGATGAATAGGATTTAACATCTCTTCCTGAGGAGAATGAGGAAGACTCTCCAATGATAAGAGAGTCGTAAGGGAAATGGAACCCGATTATATGCGAGAGTTGTGCAACTAGGTTGGGCACAACTGCACATACTACCCTACCCTCTTGAAGGGGTATGCTCGATTTGTGAACTACATGCATCAAATGAGGATAAGAGGCATGAACTTTTGATGTGGGGTATGTGTTGCATATGTTTATGAGTGAGGTAAATGTGAATGAAAAGAGTGGGGAGTATTTGTTAATGTGATATATGGGTATACTTGGGGGATGGTACAATGGCTTTTATATTGGTGATGACCCATGGCTTGATAATTTGTCATGATCAAGTGAAGAGATTTATATTATGACACATAATGGGTGATGATGTAAACGCTTTGTGAAGGGTTATAAGAGGTTCTCATGTGAACAAAGTGCCATTTGAGACATGTTGGATAAACAGTGTACTTGAAAGAGACCGGAATGCATGGGTTAACTTGCCACATGAAACTCGTGAGAAGATGATATTATGAGGAGAATGTGAAGGGTCTAGCTTGCAAAGACAAATATATTGTATATAAAAAAAAAAATTCTATGTATAATGCAAGTGCATTCTCCCAATGTGTAGTATAGATTATGAATAAGTAATGATAGGCCTTGAAATGGATTTATGGCCTTAAAAAGCATGAATGAATGATGGACCATGAATTTATGAAAGCATTTTATTTAGTGATTGTATGAGGATTCCTTATGAGGTTATTAAGTTGTGAATTATCAATTGTGCAATGAGTTTATATGATGTACTTTGATAATTGGTGGTATTCAATGAGTAATCATTGAGGAACAAGGATGTGTTATAGACTATGGGTATGATGATGAGTTGATAAAGTGCCGGGAGTTGTGAATATGTAGTATGCATGAGAAGGCCGTGGTATGCCAATGCGTTTGGTTGGAAACCTAGGTGGAGCTCATGAGTAATTCCAAAGTTTAGGAATTTATGGATGGTCATGGGTGGTCTTCGAATGTATTGGGATGATTTGCTCTGGATGAGTAGCATTATTATTTTTAAAAATCTCTAGGTGTGTGTTGTAAATGGGGTAGGGTAACCTAATCATAATTAGGTTGAATCACTACATCTTATTAATGTGTTATTTCTTATGATACCCCAAGTTGTTGTTTGATGTGAATGGAGGTGAAAGATCTAGTTACACATGAGTTGTGTTATTCGAAGATGGTGTGTGATTTCAATTCTACGTGGCCTGCTAATGAAGGCATATGAATAGTATGATGTGGTAACCATTGATAACGTAGGCATGTAGGGTGGAATTTGGTGGTGGTGGAATTGGTAATACCTATGAATATTTTTTTGTGATGAATGGACATTATTTGACATAGTCTAAGTAAGCTTAGATATATCATTGTTTTTATGGAATCTATGAAAATATGTGGAATAATCCAGAAGGGTAGGAAATTAGTATTTATGTGATTGGGATTGATGTCGGGTATTGGTATTGGAGGAGTTATGAACAAAAAATGGTTAGTCCCATAGTGACTTATATGCAAATAAAAGGTATGATTGCTGTTGAGAGATGGACTTAAGGGAAAGGTTAAGAGTCTAGTGAAACTTGAATGGGAAGCTATGGGCGACTGCCGAGTGAGACTGATCACCTGACTCTGTAGTTGGCCGATGGAGTTCCAGGAGGGTGAAGCTAGAAACCTAGTTAAAATGGAATCAACAATGGACTTGAGCATAGGCTCGTATTGGCAGACTAACTCACACGGAGAGTAGACAAAAGAACGTATTGAAGGAGTACGTATGGGAAATGTTTTGATAACAGATAAAGTGAAATAGAATACGTAATCTACATAAAACCGCAAATGGATTCATGGGGAAAAGAGATAATACGAGGCAAAGTAAATTCTGCAAAAATAAAACTCATAGGTTGATATTAGTGGTGTTGATGTAATTAAGAGGTACTTGGCACAATTAAACGGGAACGGCGAATAAACCCAGAAATGGAGGAGGTATGAATCAAGATTTTTGCAGGCGAGGTAGTACCGGAATAAGAATTACTATCGGAACAAGGTCTTTTATTCTGAGGTAGGACATATGTACCTGAGAGCTGCAGAAGGGAGTTATTGGTTGAGGCACACCAAGCCAAGCTCTCTACCCATCCGGACAGCACCAAGATATACCATGATCTTAAGAGGCACTATGGGTGGCATGGACTCAAGAGAGATGTGGCTGAGTTTGTGCTCGTTGCACTAACTTATCGGTAGGTTAAGGCGGAACATCGGAAACCACCGGGTTTACTCAAACCCTTACCAGTGTCGGAGTGGAGATGGGAACATGTAGCCATGGATTTGGTGACAGGGCTACTAAGGTCATCAAGGCACAACGATGCAATATGAGTCGACGGTACATCCGAAATGTTATCAGACTACCTGGTGTACCTCGGACTATTGTGTCCGACAGAGTATGGCAGAGCGTGTAGTCGGCTATGGGGACCGACGTGTTGATCAGCACAGTATTCCACCCACACACTGATGGACAATCGGAGAGAACAATACAGATATTGGAGGATATGCTGAGAGTAGGTATGCGGGATTTCAAGGGTGGATGGGAGAATCGCCTGCCACTGGTGGAGTTCTCCTACAATAACAGTACCTCCAGATGGCTCCATTTGAGGCCTTATATGGTGGACCGTGTAGATCTCCAGTGCGTTAGACAGAGGTCGGTGAGCCTGCGCTGGTTGGACCGAAGTTGGTTGCGGAGACTACGGCGTAGATTAAATTTATACTGTAACCTTTACTCACTGCGCAGAGCCGTTATAAGTATTACGCCGACAAGATGAGAAGTTTCCCCGAGTTTGAGGGGGAGATTTGGTGCTTTTGGAAGTCTCACCACGGGAGCGACACATGAGACTCAGAAAGAAGGGGAAACTGTCGCCTAGATTGTGGGGCCATTTCCAATCCTAAAGAGGGTGGGGGAGGTGGCCTATTAGTTAGCACTTCCTCCACAGTAATCATTTTTACGTGATGTGTTTCATGTGTCCGGGTTGAGGAAAATACAACCCCGACCCTTCACATGTCTTGAATGTACCAGACGTCGATGTACAAAGAGACGTGATGGGTGTGGAGAAGCGGATCAGAGTGATCGGGAGAGAACAAAGGGTATTGCGGAACTCCTTGTGTGGATGTTTTGAACCTCTACTTCGCTCGAATTTTCGGGACGAAAATTTTAAAAGAGGATTGTATTGTAAGGGCCCGGAATTTTTTAAAATTAATATAAATGGGAATATTATTTATTTTAAGGATGAAAGTTGGAAAATTTATGAAATAAAGGGGTAAATGGGCCAAAATTTGGACAAAGGCCCAATTATGGCCCAATAGACCATGGAGTGGATTTTAAAATTATGTAAGTGGTTAATGATGGCCAATTGGGCCATGGGAGGTCAAATTGGATCAAATACCCATTTGGGGACCCAATGGGTCAAGATGGTTGTGCTCTAAGGTAAATGGGCTAGATGGAAATGTAATTGGGCCATGGGCCCAATGGGGATCCATTTAGAATGAATGGAATGAAATTTAATCATTTAAGTTATTTGGAAGTAAACCAAGGTAATGTGGCCAAGTGGGACCCACCTTCACCTCATCAAGTGAGGTGGCGTGTGGGCCAATGATTGGTGGGGCCGGCCACTATGGTTGACTTGGTCAACCATGGGTGGAATAATGGGAATTAGGTTAAATACAAATGAATTAACCTAAGGTAATTATCAAATTAATTAAGTAATTAATTTATTAAATTGGTGGCCAAATGGGGTTAAAATTGGTCAAATGGAGACCAAGCTACCCCACCTCAAAATTTACACACGTTGGTCTTGGTGGTGGTTTAGATGACCACCACCATAAAGCAAAGAAAAGATCTTAAAAATATCTCATAAGGTTGGTGAAACCAATTAATGTAAAGTAAAAGTCTTTAAGTCACCAAATGAGATAAGTTTTGTTGGTCCTCCCATTCTCATTGTCTTTTCACAAACTCCACCTCTTCCACTCTCCCATGGTCGTCCCCTACATCCAAGTGAAGGAGAGAAAAAGAGCTAAGGAAAAGAGAAGAGAAGGAGAGAAGAAAGGAGTAGAAATTGGAGGGAAATTACTCTAAGGTGAGGGCTAACATCTTTCCTCTCATGATTTTTCCCTTTCCCTCTCTCAATTTTGAACCCTACCTTGGCCGATCCTAAGGTTAGGGGTTGCCACCATGGATCAAGCATCTTGACCTAAAAAAAGATTAAGAGGAAGGAGAGAGGAGGCTAAGGAGACCAACGGGAGCGGCGGAAATCGGAGGAGACGTCGGATTGTGAGTATTTCTTAAATAAGAAATTTTGGATTTTAGGGTTTAAGAATTGGAATTTATTTTGTATTAATGTAATGGTGGATAGATAATTTTATGCTATGGAGTTTAAACCCATCAAATGAGAGGGTGGAAGATGGAGAAAACCCTAAATGGGTGAATTAGGGTAAGGGTAAGAAAATGACTAAATGGGTTATGTGCATTATGTAAATTATGAAATTAAGCATGGAATGGGGTAATTGGAATAAAATTATGGGCCATAGGGTTCGGCCATGTAGTATGGCCGAACCCCATGGTGGGTGATTTGGTCTTTGATGTAATTGGTTAAGGTTTTAAGAATGGAACGCAATGAGGGTGTTAAGTTAATGAATTGTAGTAAATGAGTGAATGTGGGAAATGTTTCAAAATGCTTTTTATGATGGAAATGTAAAGGGATTTTATGGCATTGGAGGGCATAGAAAGTGATGGATTGTGAACCATGGGTTCGGCCATGGTGTATGGCCGAACCCTATGGTGATAATGTTGGATTTAATGGTTATGATTTATGGAGAAATAAATGGGAAAATGTTGATAATTTTGATGGACCCAAAGTATGAAATGATACACTAAAATGGTGATTTAAATGCATGATGTAAATCTCTCATGAAAGGACTTGTGATAGATCTAAAATGTGCCAAAGGATCCAAGGAAAATGGGGAACAAGACATCATGGGTTCGGCCATGGTGTGTGGCCGAACCCATGACCCATTTTGTAGGTCATTGTATGAGCTAAGGTTGAGTCCATGTTGTGTTTAGATGATGGAAAGTTTGATTAAATTAAGATGACCTCATGAGTGATTAAATTAAGCTTGGGGTTGATGCATTTTAATCTCACAAATTAGGATGCTTGAAGGGCTAAAATGTAGAATTATGCATGTGTTTAAATCAATGCAAATGTGGCTAAGTTAATGGTCTAAAATGGCATAAAGAAATATTGGACCATGAACCATGGGTTCGGCCATGGAGAACGGCCGAACCCTATGGTGATGTAATAGGGATCAATTGATGGGTTTAGAGGATGGAAAAGAGGGATTAATGTATGGATGAGTTTAGGGTTTTAAATGAGTAATGGTGTGGCCCCAAGAAACATAGAAAAATAGTGGAATGTGAACCATGGGTTCGGCCATGGTGTATGGCCGAACCCTATGCTAATGTTTTACAAATTTTAAATGGGGTTAAAAGGATGGAAAATGGGGAAAGGACACCATGGGTTCGGCCATGGTGTATGGCCGAACCCATGGCCCAATTGTAACCCATTGTAGTGGGTTAAATTGGATGATGGATGGTGTTTGTGGCCTCCAAAGGGAATGAATGAGTGATGCACTCATTGAAATTAAATGCATAAGGTAAACCCCATCGGAGGATTTGATGAATTAAGTATTTTGAATCCATGACCCAAATGGTGGATCATTTTTAGGTCTAAGGTTAATGTGTATGTATGTGATTAAGTAATGGGAATTGGATTAATTAGATGACAAGTTTTAATAGTTTGGTGGGTCATAAATGAACCTAAGTTAGGGATCTAAGTTTAAAAATCAATTTTTGGACTTAATCATGCATGCATAAATGGGTGATTAACCATGGAAAATGAGGTAGTGGCAAAACCGTAATTAAATGCCAAATTCAAGAATTCCATGGAGATTGATCATGGAATGAGGGGATCTGATCATGGAATGAGGGGATCTAATGTGATAACCTTATAAGTGGTTAATAAAGCCTAGGGTGGCTGATTTTAGACATATGTACTTAAAAATATATAATGGATTAGGTGGGACCCACAAAACCTAAATGGTGACCGGTTTTTCATAAGGGCTTATAAATGGTTGAAACATGGACTAATGATTAGTGTGTAACAAGGTACTGGACATCGCAGGCGGTGCGCGATCGGCGACCGGGTTTGTCGAGCGGAAAAATGTAAAAGGACGCAAGTCGGTATTAGGTAGGATTCCTACATTTTTGTAAGCCATGGATTGGGTGATGTTTTCTTTAATTTATTTTGGAAATCATGTGAATGTCTTAAGATGGATTTTGGATTAAATATTATGGGATGTTTTTCCCTTTGATTTATTTGATAATCAAGTAATTGTTTTAAGATGGGTTTTTGTGTTACTATTGAACTACATATATTTACATGGCACATGGCATCTACATCTCATGCATGGCATGGGAGGGATATGACAGGGAAATGATGAAATGAAACCGGAGTCCATGCTCCGTCGGGGCGACCGACAAACAGCATGGGGACATTTCACATATGTATTAGGATACCTTGATGATGCTTTTCCATCAAGGGGGATGCTGTATTTATTATTGTACCTTGATGATGGTTCTTCCATCAAGGGGGGGGGATGCCTAGTGTGGATCGCATCGTGATGAGGCTTTTGCATCAAGAGGGTCATGGTACGATGATGGTATGGATTCTATTTGGAATACTATGGATGGTTGGAAAAAGGGACATTGTAGAGTTGAGGATGAGATTGATGGGTGGGATTCATAACATAAAACACCCATTGCATTACATTGTACCAAATGGCATAATTTTGAGATAATATCTTCTATATGCTTTGTTATTACTAATCCATATGCTAGCCCTACTCGGAGTCCTACTGGGCGCGTGTTTTAACGCCCTACTTCTACCCTAGCTGATGACGCAGGAGGTGGCGAAACGAAAGGACGGGACGGGAGTCATGCTTAGTAGCTTGGGAAGGCAGATTCATTATGTTGTCTAAGTTTATGTTGGAAAAATGTAATTTGAGTAACTTAGCTTGTCGGAATGTAATAAATTAGATTACTGGTTATGTTTTGGGATTTTATTATGGACATTATGGTTTTGAGGTATTATAGAAATTTAAATGAATGTTATCTTCCTTGCTATCTCAAATCTGTAGGATAGTCTTTGTTGTTAATTCCGCACTGAGAAGTAATATTCCTTGAGCTTACATCTACACGTGAACCGTACTCGTGGACTTGGCTCCACGCACGCGTAGGGTTGGCCAGTTAAGGGCCGGGCTTTAGAAGCTCGGACTTAACTCGCGTCGTGACATCCGCGCCCTTTGTCACTTTAAAAAAAAAAAAATTTTAACTCTGATTTATGGTGAAAAGGGGTGGGTGTTACATTGCTGAGATACAACTATCATAAATAACACTCAGTAAAAGATTGTCTGTGAGGCCTCGACAAAATGCACGAGGCCTCGAGGCTAGAAGTCAATCATTTTCTAATTTTTTAGATATTAAACAATAGACTTCTAAGTTATTGGGATTAGCCTAAGGTCTACTAAGGTTTACTTACCTATGTGCCAATAACATGTTCGGTGTAGACTCTTCAATGCATAGTAGATCTTCACATTCTTCCAAGGCATGGTTCAACTGAGTCACGTAATTGACAATATGGGTGACTCGGACGAGCCGGGGCACTAACAATCTCCCCCTTTGTCAATTTCACGAGAAAATCTAAGATCTACCAATTATACCAATTTTCCAAAAATACATATGAACACAAGTCACTCCTTAACATATAAAATTATAATGATATTTGACCCTCTAAATTCAGAAGCTTCTCCCCCTTAGCATGTACCTGCAACACACCACTATTTCCTGCATACAAGATAAAAACTGGTGGGACCTTATGTGCTCCCCCTCAACATTAACACATTTTCATTAGCACACAATTATATTACTCCCCCTTTTTGTTAAGATAATTAACAAGGTTGAGCCAGACATGAACATGAGATAAAAGATATGCATTTAATAGATCATGAGAATCATAAATAAAACCATACAGTCAGCACAAAAATAGTAAGGGAAGAGTTAATCATGCACAATATCAAAAGTAGAACTAAAGTTATCAAAACATAAACATTCCCAGTAAAAGATCTTCAGTCACGAGGAGGAGAAAGAGGAAACGTTGCATCGGTACGTCGGCAGGATTCCGATATATTGTGAAGAGAGTGGAAGATTCGCCGGATTGATGTCCGTACATACACCGAGAGTTCCTGATGTTGATATAGCAGTCGATCTTGATGTTTCCTCATGTCAGACAGATAAGACTCGTGATGCTGTTCAAGTTTGGTGAAGCGCTCATCAAAATACTTACGATCACTTGAATTTGATGGACTAGAAGCAGCCTTGCGACTCCGTCGTTCAGTAGAAGCAGCAGAAATGGGTGAGTAGCCAGAAGATGGGCAAGACGACCCAAGACTTCGTTCAATTCTTGTCTTTGTTAAAGGACGTATATTGAGGAGAACCTTTCCAGGATAAGGGACCATGCCGAAATGGGTACCAAGTCTGGTAAGCAGATAACAAAATGGGACTGCACCATGACCAGATGACTTCCAAAAACGCTTGATATGAGCACAGATTAGCGAGGGAAGACAGATTTTGCTTCCCATAGCCACAGTGTACAGGATATTCACATATAGTCACAAAGTTGAGATTTGTTCTTCAGTCGAGTGTAGACATTGAAAGTAAAAAATCAAGTGAAGAATCTTGTACTTAGGAAGGAGAGAAGAATAATGTATTTGAAGTTTGTCTTCCCTTTCTACGTCGTAGCCACACAGTTTGCAAACTATCCTGTTTGAGTTCTCAGAAGAGATCTCATTTCAGGCAGCAGAAATATCACCACCTTTAAACATGGGAATGTTCATGAGCTGAGAAATCAGTTCAGGTGTGACAGTGATTTTTCTCTGTTGGAGAATTTTACCGAAAATGAATGAGAGGGATCGTCTAGAGATTTATAAATAGAGGAATACATTCCCTTCACCATTGATGGGTAGGCATTGCACCCCAATTCAGAATATTTTCCCAGCCTATCTTTTTAAGAATTTTGAAGGCATTGTACTTTTCCATATCAGGTAGGTAACATGTACGCTCAACACTGAAGTTCTTGAAAGAATGTTCCTTTTGAACAGGCCGAAAAAGCCGAGCACTAGGAGGATCAGAGGGAGGAGATGATGCATTAGATCAATCAAGGTTTAACTCAGATGAGAGAGATGGTCTTGACGTGCCAGGAGAGGGACGAGAAATAGGGGAAGATGCAGTCGCAGGGGTTCCGTGCGGTTCTGCCTCTGTTTCTTTAGAAGATGAAACCAACAATGGGCTAGGAGGTATGGACCGATCTGGATTTTTGTAAGCCCTGAGTTTCTTTGTTTTCATTAGCGGAGGAGGAGAACGGATGGTAGTAGATGACGATGCGGCATGACTCCGCAAGCATCGTTTGGAACTATTTGGGACAACTCCCAATTTTTTCGAGGCATTTTTTCAATCGAAAAACCTAACCAAATAATGAACCAAAGAAAGATGGATAGGAGAGGATAGAGGACCTGGAATAAAAAAAAAAAACCAATCGAGAGATCAAAAGGGGAAGAGAAGACTGGAACCGAAGACACAAAATCCCCTTTCGCGTGGTACTGATTTTGGGAGCCCTAGCAGAGGAATAATGGTAGTTTTCCTTGAAAATGACTTGTTTGGATTTAAAAAGAGGGACCACTTACACGAGTGGCTTAACTCGATTTTGAGGCCTCAAGAAATGGCTTCGAGGCCTCAATGATGGAGATTTGAAAGGAAGTACCCCACACGAGTAACTTAACTCGACCTCGAGGACTCGAGAGATGGCTCGAGGCCTCGAGACTACATTTTTTTTATTTCTTATTTTGAAGTTGTAACGCCCCGCACTTTTTCACTTACTTTCCGAAAATCAGAGTCTATTTTTTTAAAAAAATGATAGAGAGCGGGACGTCATGACGCGAGTTAAGTCCGAGCTTCTAAAGCCCGACCTTTAACTGGCCAACCATACGTGTGCGTGAACTAAGTCCACTGAGATGGTTCACATGTATTAAGTTTATAATTGCGGAATATAACATAAACTGATTGCGGATTATAATAGAACCTAAGTCTACTTCATTTTAGATAGCAAAGTACTTAGTCACTTAACCAAATTAACTTAAATTAAATATCCATACCAAACCATTCACAAACCATAGCAAATATCTAATTATTACATGCCGAAGTCTAACTACTCAAATTACATGTGCTTGAGTAACTTAAATGTTCCAAAGTTCTTATGCTTGACTTCGTCACGATCATCATTTCCTTCATTTCCTGTTTCATTCACTAGGATAGAAGTAGGGCGTTAGAACAACGCGCCCAGTAGGAATTCTAAGTAAGGCTAACACATGGGTTAGTAACAAAATCATATATAATATCATATCACCAAAACCATATAAAATCATGCCATGCATTATGTCTTATGCAATGAGTCCCACCCATCACAATACATGTAACCTCTTGATGGAATTCTCCACATCAAGGTATCCCCACAGTGGCCTTTCGGACGCCCCGATGGAGTATGGCCTCTGGATTCCTCTTGATGGGATTATACACATCAAGGTCTTCCCACGATTGCCTTACGGACGCCCCGACAGAGCGTGGCCTCCTGTTACAAACTTCCCTCCCATGCCATGCATGAGATGTACATGTCCATATGCTATGTAATATAATTAACCATAGCATTAAAAACTCCACATTTGAAACATAATATATTTACAACATAAATCATCAAAATAAAGATAAAAACATATTACATGACCATGTTCCAATGAGGTAGAATCCTACGAAGACCACTAAAATGCCCTTGCTTCTTAAGCCAGTCATCGCTCAAGATCGCGCACCTTTTGTGTGGTCCCGTCACCTTGTTACATATCAACAAGTCAATCCATATTCCATTTGATTTACCACTTGGTCTAAGTCCATAAACACACCCTTGTGGGGTTCGGCCATACACCATGGCCGAACCTCACATACTTTGATTTTAACCCTTCCTTTATTTATTACTCAATCACTACTTAACTAATTACTTAACCCTTAGTCCATCAAAATCCACCTTTCTGGGGTTCGGCCATACAACATGGCCGAACCTCACCATCTTGATTTTGGTCCCTCTTTCAAGTCATTTGATCCTTTTAATTAAGTCCAATCACCAATCCATTAATCGAATCATTCACACATTAACCTTTTAACACACACAACAACCTAAGTACATAAAAATTCCTTACTAGGGTCCGGCCATACAACATGGCCGAACGTCACTTCCTTGGCTTCATGCTCATCTTTCAACCCTTTGATTTTAAGTTAGATACAAGATCATGACCTCTTGATTAATTCATCTAATCACTTGTACTACAATTGTTTTTCATTGATTACCATTTAAATCCACCAAATATTTTCCATGGGGTTCGGCCATACACCACGGCCGAACCCATGGTTCATCCTTTTCACCCTTAATTACATCCTTGCCATTATCTTTTCTATGGCTGTCCATTCCATTCATTTAAGACATACTTAAGCTAGTAAATATCCCACAAACATGGTTCATGGGGTTTGGCCATACACCATGGCTGAACCCTATGATATCTACATCCATAAATAGTACTGGGTGGGGTTCGGCCATACACTATGGCCGAACCTCACCCTTGGGTTTTGGTGCTCCTCTTTTCCATTCTTTTTGATCCAACAACCCAATACCTTTCTAAATTATTAACCATCTTCAAAATTAATTAAACATGACACACTATCCATCATTGTCTCTCCATGGGGTTATGGTTCCTTATTTCCAGTAAAACTATTATGCATCTATGATTGGTTCTCATACCTCCATCCATTTAAATCCTGTTAAACCTTTAACAAAATCATCCACATACTTTTATAATTTCCCTCCTTCATATCCATAAAAATCAAACCAATACCTTTTCATGGGGTTCGGCCATACAAAATGGCCGAACCCTATGGTCCATCATTTTCTTTTTTTTAAAAAAATACTTTAAACCCATAAAACTTCCTTAACTCTTTCCATGGGGTTCAGCCATACAACATGGATGAACACTATGGTTTGTCATTGGTTCTTTCATCTATAATAAAAACTAGGGTTCGGCCATGCAATGGCCGAACCATGTCCTTGACCACTTTTTCCTTATTTTTACAATTTATCGAGCACTTACCAATTCTGCATCTCCTCCGGTTTTCTTTCACTTCCTTCTTGTTCCTTTCCTTCCTTAGCCTCTCCTTCCTTCCTTCTTGATCTTTAGCCAAGGCTGACCCTGCTGGAAACCCCTTGGAGTGGTTCGGCCAAGTGATATGGATTGAGAGAGAGAAGCTTGAGATCAAACTATTCTAAGTCCTTTTTGATCTTGAGAAGTGATCGGCTTTTTGTGAGAGAAGGAGAGAGTGAGATGAGAAAAACACCAAGTGTTTCTTGTCTTTGAGAGGTGGGAACGGCCAAGTGGGAGAGGAAGAGTGTGACTTTGAAACAAAACCCTTTTCTTGGTTAATGAGGGTTGGCCAAAGGTGGTGTCCTTTGATGACACCCCTTGGTAACTCCCATGCCTTTTGCCTCCTTTAAGTTTCATTTGGAGGTTTCATCCTTGAGATGAAACACTCCCAACATGTGGCTCTTGGGTTTCCATCTCTCCAAGCTTCCCAACGTGTGCTAGCCTTGATGTGGTTTGTGTAACCCAAAACCGTCCCCATTAATGAACCTTTGGAGTTTCATCCATGAGATGAAACTCCCCCCCTCCAATGTGTATGCCTTTAATTGAGTCTTTGAAACAACTCCTACCCCTCATCTTCCCACTCCACTCACTTGAGATGAAGGTCTCCATAACTTCCAATCCAACTCATTCAACTCAACTTATCTGTTTAGCTCAACTCACTCATTTAATTCTACTCATTTAATTTACTTGAATCAACTCAATTATTTGATTCCATTTCCAACTCAATTCAGCCCCAACCTAATCAAGCTTGAGCTCACTTGGTGGTCAACCAAGTCAACCACAACCCATTGGGTCCCAATTGGGCCTTTTGGCCCAAATAACAACCTTGACCCAATTAAGTGCACCTTACCCATTTATTTTAAATTGAACCTTATAATGTGTACATTGGGTCCTAATTGAACAATTGACTCCACAACTTACCTATCTTCGGTTCATATCCTTTAATTCACAAATTCAATGGCAAATTCTGTAATTATTTATAACTCGAAAAATTCGGGGTATTACAGAAGTATCATCCACTCTCACTAAACATAGTACCAGAAATATTTAGGGTACAGTACAAACCCCAATTGATTTTCTCAGATCAAGAAAACGAGTTGAGTCAAGTGGTTTTGTCATTATATCTGCCAATTGATTGTCAGTGGAAATGTACTCAAACTAAGTAGTTTTCTCTTCAACTAACTCTCGAATGAAGTGATGTCTAATGTCTATATGTTTGGTTCGAGAGTGCTGGACTGGATTCTTGGAGATATTGATGGCACTTGTGTTATCACAGTGAAGAGTCATTGTTCCTCCTATCATGCCATAATCAACGAGCATTTGTCTCATCCAGACAAGTTGAGTATAGCAGCTTGCTGTGGCTATGTATTCAGCCTCTGCAGTCGAAAGGGATACTGAGGATTGTTTTCGACTGTGCCAGGCAACCAGACAATTTCCAATGTAAAAACAATTCCCGCTTGTAGATTTTTGATCATCTAAGTTTCCTGCCCAGTCCTCATCGGGTGTACCCCGTAATATGAAATGATGTATCGAATGGGTACCAAATTCCATATAGACACGTTCCCAATATATATTTAATTATACGTTTTACGGCCTTTACGTGGGATTCTTTAGGATTTGCTTAGAACCGAGCACACTAAAAGAAATATCTGGTCTACTTGCAGTCAAATACAAAAGACTACCTGTCATGCTCCTGTACATGTTAGGATCAATATCTTTTCCATTTTCATCTTTTAATAATTTAACAGTGGTGCTCATGGGAGTAGTTGAGTGCTTACTACCTTCGAGGCCAAATCTTTTAACAAGATCTTTCGCATACTTGGATTGTGAAATAAAAAATCCACCAGTGAGTTGTTTTGTTTGTAACCCAAGAAAATAATTAAGCTCTCCAACCATGCTCATTTCAAATTCTGATTTCATAAGGTTTGAGAAACTAATAACAGCTTATTCATCAGTGAATCCAAACAGAATATCATCCACATATATTTGAGCTATTAATATGGTTTCATTGGATTTTCTCACAAATAGTGTTTTGTCTACACTTCCCCTTTAAAAATCATTATCCAATAGAAACTGTGTAAGCCTTTCATACCAGGCCCGTGGGGCTTGTTTAAGGCCATAAAGTGTCGTTTTCAATTTGAAGACATGATTAGAGTATTTTGGATCTATGAACCCTTGGGGCTGCTCTACATACACCTCTTCATTTAACAACCCATTCAAGAATGCACTGTTTACACCCATTTGTACAAGCTTAAACTTTAAATAACACGCAATGGATAATAGAATACGTATAGACTCAAGACGTGCTACAGGAGCAAAAGTCTCATCAAAATTGATTCCCTCAATTTGTGTATACCCTTGAGCAACTGGACTGGCTTTATTCTGAACTATTGTCCCATTTTCATCCACTTTAGTTTTGTAAATCCACTTGGTACCTATTACATTTGTATTTTTTGGTCTTGGTACCAAATCCCATACGTCATTTCTCCTAAATTGAATAAGCTCTTATTGCATTGTATTTACCCAATCTTCATCTAGCAATGCTTCATCAATGTACTTGGGTTCTAATTGTGAGGTGAAGCAAAAATAACTAGAGATGTTTTCAAGTTGCTTCCTTGTTTTTACTCTCGTCATGGGATCCCCAATTATGTTTGACATAGGATGTTTCTTATTTGGTTTAAGTTCAATGGGTGTCGAAGAAGAAGAAGGAGGATTGTCAATTTGATTGGAAGATAGATCCACCTCTTCTATGGTTTCATGTACAAATGAGGACTGGTCATCAATGACTACATTAATGGATTCCATTATAGCACTAGTTCTAATATTTTTAACTCTATAGGCTCGGCTGGTGTTAGAGTAGCGCAGAAAAATTCCTTCATCACCTTTTGAATCGAATTTTCCTAAGTTTTCACGGTCTCTAAGAATGTGACATTTAGTACCAAAGACCTTGAGATACTTACCATTAGGCTTCCTACCGGTCCACAATTCAAACGTTGTTTTATCAAGGCCAACCCTTAGATAAACTTTATTTATGATGAAACACGCAGCATTGACAGCCTCAGCCCACAAATTTTTAGGTAATTTCTTGTTATCTAGCATGATTGTGGCCATGTCTTGAAGATCCCGATTTTTCCTTTCGGCCACTCCATTTTGTTGGGGTGTCTTAGGAGAAGAGAACTCATGATGTATGCCATGTTTTTCATAGAATTTTTGAAAGTGGTGATTTTCAAATTCACCCCCATGATCACTCCTGATTCTATTTATGGGTGTTTGCTTTTCAATCACAATGCGTTTTGCAATAATTTTAAATTCATGATATGCATCTGATTTCTCCCTAAGGTAACTACCCATGTATATCTGGTATAGTCATCAACACAACCATGAAATACATCTTACCCCCTATACTCATATTTTGAGTTGGTCCAACTAAGTCCATATGTAGAAGCTCAAGTGTTCAGGTGGTAGCCACAACATTTATCTTCTTATGGGCTGCTCTCACTTGTTTACCCTTTCGACACTCACCACAAAACACTTGGTCTGATCGACTTATCTTGGGTAGCCCTTTGATGTGTTCGCTCAATTTTGACAAATCTTCGAATTTTACGTGTCTTAATCTTTTGTGCCACAACTCTGCTTCATTAAGTTTAGACATATTGCAATAATTTTTGCTAAGAGTTGGACAGTTTTCAAGGGCATAACATTGATCAGAAGTTCTCAACCCCTTCAGGACAACTTCACTTTCATCGTTATAGATTTGGCAATCATTTTTACCGAAGTTGACATAATGATCTTTCTCACATATTTGAGATATACTCAAAAGATTGTGTTTAAGACCATCAACGAGCAACACATCATCTAAGGTAAGGGAGTCATTTAATTCTAAGGTTCATTTCCCTACAATTTTAGCTAGATTTTCATCCCCAAAGGTAACTAAACCACCATTAAAATCTACAAGATTTGACATAAAAGTTTTGTCTCCAGTCATATACCTTGAACAACCACTATCAAGATAGCACTTAGACTGATTTTCAACCTTAAGTGTTGTATAAACTATCAAGCTTTTATACTTAGGAACCCAAATCAAAGTGGTTGTGGTTTTTAGATTTCTTGGGACAGTTTTTTGAAGGTTATCCCCAAATTTTCTGCTCATCTTTTCATTTAGAAGTTTGTTCAATTTTTGAGCCAAATTTTCAAAATGATAATACTCTTTTTTTTTCCATAAGTTTTCTCTTCAAATTGTCTCTGATTGGCTTTTTCCCATAAGTTTCTTTTCTAAGTTTGCACTCAAATCTGAAATGTCCCTTTTTAGCACAATAAAAACATGTAACATTTTAAGGTCTAGATGATTGACACTTAACAAACACAGTTTGACTCACTGTTTTTACTTTGTCTTTGTTGTACCCGAGACCAGTTTTGTCACCAGGACTTTTACCCGAGTTTAGCAATCTTTCTAATTTGTATTGTCCTTGGGTAAATTTATTTTCAAAGTTAAGTTTATGATTTTTAAAATTTTTTATTTTAGAATGAGCATTAATGATTTCTTCTGAAAAGACACTTCGAATATCTTCTAATTTTTTAATATCATTCTCATAATTTTTCAGCTTATCTTGTAACTCATTTTGAATTTGTTTTAATTTAAGATTTTCTTCATTTGAAGTTTTCAAAGCTATTACAAGATTTTCATTAATGCATTTTTCTTCTTCCAATTGGTTTATTAACTTTGTATTTTCAGATTTTCTTTTACTCAGTTTTTTAGCCAGATTTTGACTTTCCAAAAAAAGGGAATCATAAGCCTCTTGAAGATCACCATCTTCCTCATTGTCTGATTCACTTTCTGAATCATTTTCAACAGGTGCTATAGAAGCTATGAAGCCTTTCAGATCTTCAGACTTTTCTTCAGTGGATTCATTAGAATCACTTTCTGATTGAGATGTATTTTCATATGTTATAGTCAAGGCTTTCTTATTACTTTTTGAAAGACATTCAACAGCAAAGTGCCCTTGACCCACACAATTATAGCATTTTTGTTCTTTGTCCTTATCTCTTCCTTTTTCTTTAAGTGTACTAAATCTTTTAGCATTTTTATTCCTTGGCTCACTTCTTTTAAAATTCTTAAAATTGTTCCTTTTATTGAAGTTTCTTAGGAATTTTTTAGCCAACAAAGCAACATCATCTTCACTTTCAGATTCTGGTTTTTCTTCTTTAGACTTATCAATGTTTGAGGATGACTTTAAAGCAACAAATTTCTTTTTAGGCATCTCATCTTCAAAATGGAGCTCATAGGTTTGAAGAGATCCTACTAAGTTATCAATTTTCATTAACGAAACATCTATGTACTCTTCAATAACAGCTACCTTAGGTTTAAATCTTTTGGGCAGATTTCTAAGTATCTTGGTACATACTTTAGATTCAGGAATTATTTCACCTAAGAATCACATATAATTTACTATGTCACTTAGGTTTGAGTAGAACTCCATAAACATTTCACTTTCATCCATACGTATGTTATCAAATTTAGATTTGAGAATTTGGAGTTTAGACCTCTTAACAACGGAGGTTCCCTCATGTGTTTGTTCTAAGATGTCCCAGCATCTTTGGCTGTCAAACATGTCATTATACGTTTGAATTCATCAAGTGAGACAGCACAGTTAATGGCATTCAATCCCTTTCCATTTGCTATATATAACATTTTCTCCATGTCTATCCAAGTGAAGTAATCCTTAGGTTTAGTACCGACAACTTCTTGTATAGATTTTCCGGCTTCATCTCTAGTAGATTTTTCAATGATTTCCTCAACCAGATATTCCCAACCTCTTACTATTGATTCCCAGATAGCTCCATCAAGTGATATAGAAAACTTTTCATTTTTGCCTTCCAAGAGGCATAGTTAGAGCCGTCAAAATAGTGAGGTTTAGAAATAGGGTAGCTATCACATTTGTGCATGATTTTAGTAAATGATCAACTCAGACGATTAAGTCCAACTCAGAGTAACCGATCTCTTAATACCAATTGAAATTCCGTTACTAGAGTAATGCACGACCTAAAAGGGGGTGAATAGGTCGGTTTACAATTTTAATTTCCTTCTTAAAAATCCTTAACCGATTTACACCTTAAGTGTATGAGATATGCAATGAGTTCTTTTTACCTTTAAATTAACCACTGTTAATTAAAATGGCCAAACCAATATGTGTGTGTGAACGTGACACAATATTCAATCAAAACATTAAAGTTAAACCATCAACCGCATATAAACATAGATGTTTTAAAATGGTTCGGTTTCAATAAACCTACGTCAACTGTCAGACTTCCCAACTCTATGGTCGTCCCAAATATACTATGTATGGGTTTCACACCCAAATAGTACAACCTAGTTTTTTATAGAGGTCCAACCCAAATGGTCTAATCCTCTACACCTATTTTTTTGAGTGGTTCGAACACATTGTTCTAATCCACTTTGCAATGATTAAAATAAAGGAGAGGAGAAACAATTGCCTTGGGCATTATCCAATCTTCTTTAAGTGCTTTCTTCTTTACTCAAAGTATGTGAGCTCCTTCCATCAGATTTGATCCACCAGAGTGATTATTGGCATAGCAGTATAGGACAGATATATGACTGGTTTTCTGGTCCTAAGAGAACACCTTAAACTTCATCAGAACTC
The DNA here is from genome assembly GCA_013350335.1 of Chimonanthus salicifolius. Taxonomy (NCBI): domain Eukaryota; kingdom Viridiplantae; phylum Streptophyta; class Magnoliopsida; order Laurales; family Calycanthaceae; genus Chimonanthus; species Chimonanthus salicifolius. The sequence goes on from CM023533.1 coordinate 65,434,627, forward strand.
AGGTACTGATTACCTAAACATCTCTATAAGAAGATGATGAAGAAGGTGTAAGAGAAGGTGGATAATCTTTGTGGTCACACTCTTATTTTTCCAAAAGGTTCTCTGTAATTATTTCATTCAGCACACAGATATAAATAAGACAATCTGTTTTGTGGCCAGTCATGTCTACGAGGCCTCGAGGTTTCCTATGAGGCCTCGTGGCGGTAAAAGGAAAGGCAGAGAATAGATTCTGTAATCCCAGCTTCTCTACTTAGTCAATTAAGATGTGATCAGATAATTAACATGCCACTTGTACGTGACTGACCATCAAATCATTTCAACCATCAATCATGGATTTACATAGAGAGTGCTTGATGATTGTCAATCACATCGAGGAGCCTTTCCAAATCAGTCAGAGACAACCATCCATGGTGAGGCTCCAACAGATTTTTTTCAATCTGTTGTGAGGTGGCCGTTGGAGTTTCAAAAAGAGGAACTTCCTTATTACCAAAATAAACTCTCAATTAAGGATTACAGAATTATTTAATTAAATTTGTAAGACACTCGGTCGAAGGGCACTAGGCCTTGCTGTGATACAACTATCATAAATAACACTCAGCAAAAGACTGTCTGTGAGGCCTCGACAAACTGCACGAGGTCTCGAGGCTAGAAGTCAATCATTTTCTAATTTTTCAGATATTAAACAATAGACTTCTAAGTTATTGGGCTTAGCCTAAGGTCTACTAAGGTTTACATACTTGTGTGCCAATAATATGTTCGGTCTAGACTCTTCAATGCATACTAGATCTTCACATTCTTCCAAGGCAACGTTCAACTGTATCACGTAATTGACAATATGGGTGACTCGGACGAGCCGGGGCACTAACAATTCAATTGGCTGAAACACCCAGATATCCTTTATGTGCTCGGCCAACCCACTTTCTGTAATAGCCCGGATTTTTAAATAATAATTATATTGGCTACTATTTCTTTTAATGGTTGGAATTAAGAATTTTGATGGAATGAATGGTAAATGGATCAAAATTTGGGCAATGGCCCAAGTATGGTCCAATGAACCATGGGTTGGAAAATTTCCAATTAATTGGGTCAATGATGGTTAATTGGGTCAATGATGGTTAATTGGGTCAAGGATGGTCAATTGGGTCAAATACCTATTGGGGACCAAATGGGTCAAGAGAGTATGAGCATTAGGGTAATTGGGTAGGAGGTGAATTTAATTGGGCCATGGGCCCAATGGTGATAAAAGCAATGGGGTCCATCTTATGGACAAATGTGGGAGTGAAATATCCAAGATGGCATAGCAGAGTGGGGTCCAACTCCACCTCATCAAATGAGGTGGCCTGTGGACCAAGACATAGGTGGGGCCGACTACCATGGTCAACCATGGATGAGTCAAAGGGAAATTGAGGAGGATCAAGGTGAATTGAATTGGATAAATTGATTAAAATCACCTAAGTTAAGTTGGAATAAATCAAGGTGGCATAATCAAATGGGACCCAACTCCACCTCATCAAGTGAGTTGGCGTGTGGACCAAGACATAGGTGGGGCCGACCACCATGGTTGACTTGGTCAACCTTGGATGAGTCAAAGGGAAATTGAGGAGGATCAATGTGAATTGAATTGGATAAATTGATTAAAAGCACCTAAGTTAAGTTGGAATAAATCAGGTGGCATAATCAAATGGGACCTAACTCCACCTCATCAAGTGAGGTGGTGGGTGGGCCAAGGCACTCGTGGGGCCGACCACCATGGTTGACTTGGTCAACCATGGGTGGATTCATGGAGGAAGTAAAGATGAATAAGTGGAATTAAATTATGTAAATAAATGACCTAAGTTAGATATCAAATTAAATAAATGAGTTGCATTACATGGAGTGAGTTCAATGGGGGTGAGTCACCTAGAAAATGGGTAGTTTCATCTCATGGAAACCACCAAACCATCAAGACAAAACCATCCAAAATCGTTGGATGATGTGGAGTGCCACATGGAGGGCATGCTTCCCCTTTGGCTAGACCAAAAGCCTAGGTGGAGAGCATGCATTGACCAAAAATGAGGTGGTGGTGCCACCTCATCCAAACCCACCCAAAACAGTTGGCCATGGAGGGGTTGGGAGTGCCATGTGGAGGGCATGCACCCTCCATGGCTAGACAAGATCCTTAAGTTGGGGGCATGCTAGGGCATGCATTGGCCCAAAGGGAGGTGGTGGTTCCACCTCATCCCAACCACCACCACTAAGGGAGAAGATGCCTACGATTAAGGGCATGCATGGACCATGTTTGGGCAAAGGAAGGGTGGTGGAGTCTAGCCCAAGCAAGCCCAAGTCAAGATGGAAAGATGGATTTTTCATCTCATTCCTCTCACCTCACTCTCTCCCTCGCCTAGCCGACCCTCTCTTCCAAGACAAGAAGGAAAGGACTTAGAAAAAAAAAATAGGAGATTCCAAGCCTGGCCAACCACACTCCCAAGACCCAAGACCCAAGACCCAAGACTTAGGGTATCTTCCATTCTCTCCTCCTCTCCCTCTCTCAAACCTACCTCCATCTTGGCCGAACCAACCCTTGGTGATCTCATCTTGATCAAACTCATATATTGGCCGAAGATCAAAGAGAAGAGGAAGGAGGAAGGCTAAGGATCAAAGAGGAGCAAAAGGAAACCGGAAGAACCGCGCGATTGGTAAGTAGTCCTCAACAAGATTTTATTTTTAAAGGAGTTGAAGAAACCTTGAAAAGTCCATTTTCTTGGATTAAATGGTGGCCAAAATATTATGGGCCATGGATCTAAAATCCATCCAAGAAAGGGGATGAGAAATGGACAAACCCCAATGGGTAAGGTAGGCTATGAATAATGGAACAAATAAGGAAACTAAGTATGTATAAGGATTATGTATGCATGCATGACAAAAAGGGTTCAAGGATCATGGTTTGGCCATTGTATGGCCAAACCATAACTGTTATGAAGGTGGGGAAAGGACCTCATGCATGTCAAAAATATGGTGAAGGATCAAGATGCATGGTTTGGCTTTTGCATGGCCAAACCCTAGGGTTTCTTGTATAAGAACCATCAAGTAACAAATCATGGAAATATGATTTTTGAAGAAATAATAAACCATAGAGTTCAGCCATGTTGTATGGCCGAACCCCATGGAAAGATGTTAAGTGATTCTTAATGGGTTTAAAGAATGGAAACCATGGAATGTGGGTTAATGATTTTAAGGTTTTGAATGGTTGAATGTTAGTAATTTTTAAAGGGGTTAAATGAGCGAAACCATGGAGAAATATTGATGATCATTTATGGTCTCAAATATTGCAAATAATGATGAACCATAGAGCATGGGTTCGGCCATGTTGTATGGCCGAATCCCATGGAGAGATTTTGGTGGATTTAAATGTTTTTGGAACCATTAAGATGATGGGGAATATGTGTAAGTTTAAAAGGTTTAAAAGTGGTTAATGATGATGGCCAAAATGTATGATGGAACCCCCCCTTATCAAAGGACCTTGCTGTGGATCTAAAATGTTGTAAAAGATCCAAGAAAAATGAGAAAAATAATATCATGGGTTCGGCCATGGTGTATGGCCGAACCCCATGACCCATTTTATGAGTCATTTCATGGGTTAAGTATGGATCTATGCATGTTTAAAATGAATGGGTATTAAGTTAAGGAAATGGCTGATTTATAATGGGTTTTGTGTCATGATTAATGAGGCATTGATGGATCCATGTTTATGGATCAGTTAGGGATATGGACATGCATAAATGAAAGGTGATTAACCATGGGAAGAAGGAGTGGAAAAAAATGTAAATATGGCCAAAAATGGAAGACCATGGGTTCGGCCATGGTGTATGGCCGAACCCCACGGGGGATGGTTGTGGACTTAGGGACTTTTAATGATGACCTTATATGCTGGGTAAATGAACCAAAGGGTGGCTGATATTAGACCCACAAGATTAAAATGATCAATGGATCAAGAAGGGACCCAAAAACCTATGGCGGAACCCCACTAAGGCATGTATGGTGGACTTAGGCATGGTTGAAACATGCGTTAATTTGTTGATGTGTAATAAGGTAACGGGATCTCGCAAGCGGTGCGCGATCGGTGACAAAATTCTTTGACGGAAACGCGAGGCACATTAGTTGGTCTTTGGTAGGATTCCTACCTCATTGAAAGCCATGGATTATGTGTATATGAATGTTTTTACTTGAATTATTTTGGTATCAAATGTCATGTCTTATGGATGGGATTTTGAATGCTATGGTGGTTATTATTATTATTACATAGCATGATGCACTTGCACTTTATGCATGGCATGGGAGGGATACTATGGAGTTGTGATGCCTTGGTGAGTATTTTCCATCAAGAGGGATACTATGTAATTGTGATACCTTGATGAGGATTTTCCATCAAGAGGGATACTATGATTGAAATGTGACCGGAGTCGACGCTCTGTCAGGGCGACCGATAAACAAACGTGGGGATACCTTGATGTGCATTATCCATCAAAAGGGGTACCATGTGATTGTGATGCATTTATGAGGATTTTCCATCAAGATGGATACTATGTGTTTGTGATACCTTCATGAGGCTTTTCCATCAAGAGGGATACTATGTGTTGTGATACCTTGATGAGGCTTTTCCATCAAGTGGGATACTATATGTTTGTGATACCTTGATAAGGTTTTTCCATCAAGAAGGATACTATGTGTTTGTGATACCTTGATGAGGCTTTTCCATCAAGAGGGATACTATGTGTTTGTGATACCTTGATGAGGCATCTCCATCAAGAGGGATACTTTGTGATTGTGATACTTTGATGAGGATTTTCCATCAAAAGGGGTTGTGATGTTGATATGGATGATGGGTGGGACTCATGGCATATGACACCCATGGCATGGCATTTACTTGCTTGGTTTTTGATATTACTTATATCTATGTGTTATTGTTTATACTAATCCATGTGTTGACCCTACTCGGAGTACCTACTGGGCGCGTTATCTAACGTCCTACTTATTTCTTAGACGATGACGCAGGAAATTTAGGAAGTGAAGGACGTGATCAGAGCCAAGCATAGGAGCTTGGAGGAGCTAGATTGATTTAGTTAAGTTTTATTCATTGTTATGTAATTTGAGTAACTTAACTCGTTGGACTGTAATAACTTAGACTATTGCTATGGTTTGGACTTTTATTTTGGACATTTTAAGTTGAGGTATTTATTAATTAAGTGATGTTATTCCTTGCTATCTAAAATTGGTAGGATAGACTCTAATATAATTCCGCATTAAGTTTATAGTCCGCAAGCTTAGTTTCTACGTATGAACTGTTCTCGTGGATTTAGTTCCACGCACACGTAGGGTTGGCTAGTTAAGGGCCGGGCTTTGGAAGCTCGGACTTAGCTCGCGTCGTGACGTCCCGTTCTCTTGTCACTCTTTATTTCAAAAAAAAATATATATATATATACTCTGATTTTCGACTAGTGAAAAGGGGCGGGGCGTTACAGTTGATATCAGAGCGAAATCAGAAGAATGAATCTTTCGAAGTAAGATTAAGACGGTTTCATGTGTCACTGACAGATAAGAATCCCAGTTGACCGACTCTTCGGAGTCCGCTGCACGAGGGCCGGATTAATTTACTTCGTTAGACTCAGACTGAAGCATCCAATCTGAGAGCAACATTTGACGGAAATGAATGATAGCAAGGGAAGGACAATCACTATAAGTTGGATTTAACAAACATAGCAAGATAGGAAAAATTCCCGAAAATGAGAAACATCCGGATTTCTCCAAATTAAGAAACAATGATGGATTTATCAAACGTAGCAAAATAGGAGATATATCCCCGATTTCCCCAAATTGAGAAGTAGTGATGGATTTATCAAACGTAGCAAAATTGGAGATATTTCCTCGATTTCCCCAAATTGAGAAATGATGCTTGATACTTAGGAAAATTTCCCCAAAAGACAAGAAATACAAGGTGTCTATTTGGCAATTCCCCAAACAAGAGACATTATGTGATACTTGGGAAGTTTTCCCCACAAATAAGGGTGCTTATTTGGCAATTTCCCCAAACAAGAGACATTATGTGATACATGGGAAGTTTTCCCCAAAAAAAAAAAAAAAAAAAATAAGAGTGCTTATTTAGCAATTTTCCCCCAAAGTACGTAAACACAAAACTTTACGAAGAAACTAAGTCGACGATGTTTCAATGACTTAGGAAAATGCCTCCGAAGAGAAGAACTCGACAAAACTCATGTGTGGAGGAAGAGGTACAACCGCCTCATCTGGTCGAAGAGGTACAGCAACCTCATCAGGAGGAAGAGGTACAGCCGCCTCATCCGGAGGAAGAGGTACAACAACCTCATCAGGAGGAAGAGGTACAACAGCCACGCCAAGAAGAGGAACAAAATGACCCAAATATTCCTGTGTTACCTCCCGAGCTACAAAACTTAGTGCAAGCTGTAGTCACTTCCGTTTTACAGTAACTCTTGAACGGAAATGGAGACACAACCTCCAATGAAACACAGGACCGAAGAGGTCAGGGTGGGGTAAATACCTTTCGCCCTCACAAGAGATTCAAACCCAACATTGGGAGAACTTCAGCCTTTACTAGAGGTCTCTGTTTCCAGTGTGGTCAGCAGGGCCATTTCAAAAGAGAGTGTCCTCAGAACTATAAATCTTCGCACTTTAGGGGTTCCTTCCATCGTCCAGCTCGACCAGCTCAGTCACAAGGACCTAGAGCACATGACCCGACAGGACAGGCACCTACTCCGACAGAATCTGGACAACTGAATACTTTGGTTTCTCCTCCAGAGACAGTAGATCATTCGGTGATTCAAGGTATGGCCGTAGTTCGTAGTTCATATGATTATGCGTTATTTAATTTGGGGAGTATTCCACTCTCTTGTATCTATTGCCTTCACATCTGTTACTAGCACTTTACTACAACAAATGTCCACTGCACTTACTATATTATCCCCTATTGGTAGATGATGATGGCAATTGGTGGGGATATTGGTCCCATGGTAGATGTGACGGTGCTATGGATAGATATCATCTTCCCATGGATGGGGATTTCAACGGTGGTTCGGATTGATGTCGGATAGTGGCATTAGAGACGCATTGGTCGTGTGAGAGGCACTTTTGTCCCATATTTGACATATTGGTTCTATGTTAGACATATTGATTCCGTAGTCGATGCATTGGTCGTATGTTAGACCTGTTAGTCCTATGATAGACATATTAGTCCTACAAAGGTATTAGCTATGCCCATGAATGGATTATACCCATAGGAGGGTTATATTCATGGACCTGATGAACAAAATCTTACGTCCATATTTGGACAAGTTAATAATCGTTTTCATTAACGATATCCTAATTTATTCCAACAATCATAAGGAGCATACAAAACATCTAAGGATAGTCTTGGACACCCTGAAGAAAAATCAATTAAATGCCAAGCAAACAAGTGCGAGTTCTGGCTATCTGAGGTCAATTCCTTAGGACATGTCACATACAATAGTGACCAGTTTGATCAGGAAAGAATGGGAGATGTTGAACCCATCCGAGAGTTCAACTTGTACATCAAGGACCATGGGAGTATGTATAATCTAATCATGCGGTCCAACATGGTCTTCAAGATTGAATAGGAGCAACAGACAAACTCAGAAGTGGAGGAGATGTGGGCTAAGATGTCTACCAGTGAGGGTGTATCGGAATGGGAATTACGACCGGGACATGGTCTTTTATTCCGAGGTAGAACATATGTGCCTAAGAGCTGCAGAAGAGAGTTGTTGATTGAGGCACATCAGACCAAACTCTCTATTCATCCGGGTAGCACCAAGATGTATCATGATCTTAAGAGGCACTATTGGTGGCATGGACTCAAAAGAGATGTGGCAGAGTTTGTTGCTTATTGCCTAACTTGCCAGCAGGTTAAGGAGGAACATCAGAAGCCACCGGGTTTACTCAAACCCTTACCAGTGCCAGAGTGGAAATGGGAGCACATCTCCATGGATTTTGTAACAGGGTTGCCAAGGTCATCAAAGGGCAATGATGCGATATGGGTCGTGGTGGACCGATTGACCAAGTCTGCTCATTTCCTTCCCATCAAGATGACAGGTTCATCTGAGACCTTGGGTCGAAGGTACATTCGGGATATCATCAGACTACCCGGTATTCCCCGGACTATTGTGTCCGACAGAGATGGCCGATTCACTGGCAGAGTGTGGCAGAGCATGCAGTAGGCTATGGGGACCGACATATTGACTAGCACAGCATTTCATCCACAGACTGATGGACAGTCGGAGAGGACGATACAGATGTTGGAGGATATGTTGAGAGCATGTATGCTAGACTTCAAGGGTGGATGGGAGGATCACTTGCCACTGGTGGAGTTCTCGTACAACAGCAGTTACCAGGCAAGCCTTCAGATGGCTCCTTTTGAGGCCTTGTATGGTAGGCCATGTAGATCACTAGTGTGCTGGACAGAGGCCGATGAGCCTGCATTAATTGGACCCGAGTGGGTTATGGAAACCACGGCGCAGATTAAGTTGATACGACAACACCTACTTACTGTGCAGAGTCATCAGAAGAGCTATGATGACAAGAGGACAAGGTTCCTTGAGTTTGAGGTGGGAGACTTAGTATTCATAAAGGTCTCACCACGGAAAGGACACATGAGGTTTGGGAAGAAGGGGAAACTGTCGCCCAGATTTGTGGGGCCGTTTCCATTCCTGACGAGGGTGGAGGAGGTAGCTTATCAGTTGGTGCTTCCTCCACAGTTATCATCTTTACATGATGTGTTCCATGTGTCCATGTTGAGGAAGTACGACCTCGATCCTTCACATGTGTTGAACGTGCAAGACGTCGATGTGCAAAGAGACGTGACGTATGTGGAGAAGCCGGTCAGAGTGATCGGGAGAGAACAAAGGGTGCTACGGAACCGTGCCATTCAGTTTGTCATGGTGGTATGGGAACGACATGGCAATGAGGAAGCCACCTGGGAACTTGAATCAGAAATGAGAGCCGCTCATCCGAAGCTTTTTGTATGAGTTTTTTGAACCCCTACTTCGCTCGAATTTTCGGGACAAAAATTTCAAAAGAGGATTATATTGTAATAGCTCGGATTTTTAGATAATAATTACATTGGCTATTATTTATTTTAATGGTTGGAATTAAGAATTTTGATGGAATGAACGGTAAATGGATCAAAATTTGGGCAATGGCCCAAGTATGGTCCAATGAACCATGGGTTTGATAATTTCCAATTAATTGGGTCAATGATGGTTAATTGGGTCAAGGATGGTCAATTGGGTACCCATTTGGGACCCAATGGGTCAAAAGAGTATGTGCATTAGGGTAATTGGGTAGGAGGTGAATTTAATTGGGCCATGGGCCCAATGGTGATAAAAGGAATGGGGTCCATCTCATGGACAAATGTGGGAATGAAATATCCAAGATGGCATAGCCGAGTGGGCCCAACTCCACCTCATAAAGTGAGGTGGCGTGTGGACCGAGACATAGGTGGGGCCGACTACCATGGTCAACCATGGATGAGTCAAAGGGAAATTGAGGAGGATCAAGGTGAATTGAATTGGATAAATTGATTAAAATCACCTAAGTTAAGTTGGAATAAATCAAGGTGGCATAATCAAATGGGACCCAACTCCACCTCATCAAGTGAGGTGGCGTGTGGACTAAGACATAGGTGGGGCCGACCACCATGGTCGACTTGGTCAACCATGGATGAGTCGAAGGGAAATTGAGGAGGATCAAGGTGAATTGAATTGGATAAATTGATTAAAATCACTTAAGTTAAGTTGGAATATATCAAGGTGGCATAATCAAATGGGACCCAACTCCACCTCATCAAGTGAGTTGGCGTGTGGACCAAGACATAGGTGGGGCCGACCACCATGGTTGACTTGGTCAACCATGGATGAGTCAAAGGGAAATTGAGGAGGATCAAGGTGAATCGAATTGGATAAATTGATTAAAATCACCTAAGTTAAGTTGGAATAAATTAGGTGGCATAATCAAATGGGACCTAACTCCACCTCATCAAGTGAGGTGGTGGGTGGGCCAAGGCATTGGTGGGGCCGGCCACCATGGTTGACTTGGTCAACCATGGGTGGATTCATGGAGGAAGTAAAGATGAATAAGTGGAATTAAATTATGTAATTAATGACCTAAGTTAGATATCAAATTAAATAAATGAGTTGCATTACATGGAGTGAGTTCAATGGGGGTGAGTCACCTAGAAAATGGGTGGTTTCATCTCATGGAAACCACCAAACCATCAAGAAAAAACCATCCAAAATCGTTGGATGATGTGGAGTGCCACATGGAGGGCATGCTTCCCCTTTGGCTAGACCAAAAGCCCAGGTGGAGAGCATGCATTGACCAAAAATCAGGTGGTCGTACCACCTCATCCAAAGCCACCCAAAACCGTTGGCCATGGAGGGGTTGGGAGTGCCATGTGGAGGGCATGCACCCTCCGTGGCTAGACAAGATCCTTAAGTTGGGGGCATGCTAGGGCATGCATTGGCCCAAAGGGAGGTGGTGCTTCCACCTCATCCCAACCACCACCACTAAGGGACAAGAGGCCTAAGATTAAGGGCATGCATGGACCATGTTTGGGCAAAGGAAGGGTGGTGGAGTCTAGCCCAAGCAAGCCCAAGTCAAGATGCAAAGATGGATTTTCCATCTCATTCCTCTCACCGCACTCTTTCCCTCTCTCCCTCCCTCTTCTAGCCGACCCTCTCTTCCAAGACAAGAAGGAAAGGACTTAGAAAAAAAAATAGGAGATTCCAAGCTTGGCCGACCACACTCCCAAGACCCAAGACTTAGGGTATTTTCCATTCTCTCCTCCTCACCCTCTCTCGAACCTACCTCCATGTTGGCCGAACCAACCCTTGGTGATCTCATATTGATTAAGCTCATATATTGGCCGAAGATCAAAGAGAAGAGGAAGGAGGAAGGCTAATCAAAGAGGAGCAAAAGGAAACCGGAAGAGCCGCGGGATTGGTAAGTAGTCCTCAAAAAGATTTTATTTTTAAAGGAGTTGAAGAAACCTTGAAAAGTCCATTTTCTTGGATTAAATGGTGGCCAAAATATTATGGGCCATGGATCTAAAATCCATCCAAGAAAGGGGATGAGAAATGGACAAACCCTAATGGGTAAGGTAGGCTATGAATAATGGAACAAATAAGGACACTAAGTATGTATATGGATTATGTATGCATGCATGACAAAAAGGGTTCTAGGATCATGGTTTGGCCATTGCATGTCCAAACCCTAACTGTTATGAAGATGTGGAAAGGACCTCATGCATGTCAAAAATGTGGTGAAGGATCAAGATGTATGGTTTGGCCTTTGCATGGCCAAACCCTAGGGTTTCTTGTATGAGAACCATCAAGTAACAAATCATGGAAATATGATTTTTGAAGAAATAATAAACCATAGAGTTCGACCATGTTGTATGGCCAAAGCCCATGGAAAGATGTTAAGTGATTCTTAATGGGTTTAAAGAATGGAAACCAGGGAATGTGGGTTAATGATTTTAAGGTTTTGAATAGTTGAATGTTAGTAATTTTTAAAGGGGTTAAATGAGCGAAACCATGGAGAAATATTGATGATCATTTATGGTCTCAAATATTGCAAATAATGATGAACCATAGAGCATGGGTTCGGCCATGTTGTATGGCCGAATCCCATGGAGAGATTTTGGTGGATTTAAATGTTTTTGGAACCATTAAGATGATGGGGAATATGTGTAAGTTTAAAAGGTTTAAAAGTGGTTAATGATGATGGCCAAAATGTATGATGGAACCCCCCCTTATCAAGGGACCTTGCTGTGGATCTAAAATGTTGTAAAAGATCCAAGAAAAATGAGAAAAATAATATCATGGGTTCGGCCATGGTGTGACCCATTTTATGAGTCATTTCATGGGTTAAGTATGGATCTATGCATGTTTAAAATGAATGGGTATTGAGTTAAGGAAATGACTGATTTATAATGGGTTTTGTGTCATGATTAATGAGGCATTGATGGATCCCTGTTTATGGATCAGTTAGGGATATGGACATGCATAAATGAAAGGTGATTAACCATGGGAAGAAGGAGTGGCAAAAAGCGTAAATATGGCCAAAAATGGAAGACCATGGGTTCGGCCATGGTGTATGGCTGAACCCCATGGGGGATGGTTGTGGACTTAGGGACTTTTAATGATGACCTTATATGCTGGGTAAATGAACCAAAGGGTGGCAGATTTTAGACCCACAAGATTAAAATGATCAATGGATCAAAAAAGGACCCAAAAACCTAATTAGTGAGGTTCGGCCATGGTGTATGGCCGAACCCCACTAAGGCATGGTTGAAACATGCATTAATTTGTTGATGTGTAATAAGGTAACGGGATCTCGTAAGCGGTGGGCGATCAGTGACTGAATTCTTTGACGGAAACGTGTGGCACATTAGTTGGTCTTTGGTAGGATTCCTACCTCATTCAAAGCCATGGATTATGTGTATATAATGTTTTTACTTGAATTATTTTGGTATCAAATGTCATGTCTTATGGATGGGATTTTGAATGCTATGGTGGTTATTATTATTATTACATAGCATGATGCACTTGCACCTTATGCATGGCATGGGAGGGATACTATGGAGTTGTGATGCCTTGATGAGTATTTTCCATCAAGAGGGATACTATGTATTTGTGATACCTTGATGAGGATTTTCTATCAAGAGGGATACTATGATTGAAATGTAACCGGAGTCGACGATCTGTCGGGGCGACCGATAAACAAACGTGGGGATACCTTGATGTGCATTATCCATCAAGAGGGGTACTATGTGATTCTGATGCCTTGATGAGGATTTTCCATCAAGAGAGATACTATGTGTTTGTGATACCTTGATGAGGCTTTTCCATCAAGAGGGATACTATGTGTTCTGATACCTTGATGAGGCTTTTCCATCAAGAGGGATAGTATGTGTTTGTAATACCTTGATGAGGCTTTTCCATCAAGAGCGATACTTTGATGAGGATTTTCCATCAAGAGGGGTTGTGATGGTGATATGGATGATGGGTGGGACTCATGGCATATGACACCCATGACATGGCATTTACTTGCATGGTTTTTTATATTACTTATATTTATGTGTTATTTTTCATACTAATCCATGTGTTGACCCTACTCGGAGTACCTACTGGGCGCGTTGTCTAACACCCTACTTCTATCTTAGACGATGACGCACGAAATGGAGGAAGTGAAGGACGTGATCGGAGCCAAGCATAGGAGCTTGGAAGAGCTAGATTGATTTATTTAAGTTTTATTCATGGTTATGTAATTTGAGTAACTTAACTCGTTAGACTGTAATAACTTAGACTATTGCTATGGTTTGGACTTTTATTTTGGACATTTTAAGTTGAGGTATTTATTAATTAAGTGATGTAATTCCTTGCTATCTAAAATTGGTAGGATAGATTCTATTATAATTCCATATTAAGTTTATATTCCGCAAGCTTACTTTCTACGTGTGAACCGTTCTCGTGGACTTAGTTCCAAGCACACGCAGGGTTGGCCAGTTAAGAGCCGGGCTTTGGAAGCTCGGACTTAGCTCGCGGCGTGACGTCCCTGTAACACCCCGCCCTTTTCACTCTAATTTTCAGAGTTTATTTATTTATTTATTTTATTTAAAATAATCATGTGATCGGGGCGGAGTGTCACGACGCGAGTTAAGTTCGGATCTCTAAATCCGACCCTTAACTGGCCAAGCCCATGTGCATATGAACTAAGTCCATAAAACTGATCCGCACATGGTACATATATAACTTGCGGAATTAACTTAGTCTAAATCTAACTGAGGTTATAATAAAACCTATGACTAATCCAATTTTCCATTCTTAGATAGCAAAGTACATAACTTATTCTCTAAAATTACTAATCAATCTTAACTAATCATTTAATCAAAACATCCAACATAAAACAAACCATAGCATCTATCTTAACTACTTATTACAAGCCAACATAACTAATTATCAAATTACATTGTCCAAATATATCAAATATCAAGTCCATAAAATAGTCCATTCATAATCCATTCCAATCATTCAAACCGCCCAAGTTTCCGTACTTGGTCCTCTTCTCGATCCACGTTCTTCCCTTTCCCTGCATCATCCACTAAGAATATAAATAGGGCGTTAGATCAACGCGCCCAGTAGTGTTTCTGAATAGGGCTACCACATGGTTAGTCAAAAACATGCAAATAGTATAATAATAATACAAGTGTGACAAAATTCCATAAAAACATGCTATGTATGAAATGATCATGTAATGAGTCCCACCCATCACCATTCAACATAGACATCACTTGACGGGATTCTCATCGTCAAGGTAACCCACAGTGGTCTTTCAGAAGCCCCGACGGAGTGTGGCCTCCGGATTCCTCCTGATGGGATTCTCATCATCAGGGTACCCCACAGTGGTCTTTCGGACGCCCCAACGGAGTGTGGCCTCCGGTTACAACACCATCATCCCATGCCATGCATTAGATGTCTATGCAAACATGCCATTTAGAAACATAACTTTACAATCATATAAGTTATTGAAATCAACATAAAACAGCATATGAAATAGTGGTTACAATAAAGGTAGGAAACCTACACTTATTTACTTCGTTCGACCCTTCCTTTGAACCGTCTTCCGATCACGGCTTGTACACCGTTCTAGAAATCCCAAAACCTTATTTACATAACAACAAGTTAAGCATTCATTCATATGATTCTAACTTAGTCTAAGTCCCAAAAATCCATTTAAACTTCCATGTCCTATCTTAGCCATAAAACCCCATAGTTTTGGTCCTTTTAAACATGTTTTTGGTCTCATTTAGACATAGGATAACAGTATAATGTTACCATGTTTTTACCTTTCAAAACCATCCAATAAGCCCATCACTTTGTATAATTTCCATTTTGTAAAACTCAATCCAAATATCCACATAACAGTCCATGGGGTTCGGCCATACATATGGCCGAACCCTATGGTTCTTGGTGTAATTAATCCAACCTTTGTCCATGATTTTAATCCATAATTTAACCATAGTATTAATATGGTTCAGCCAAGCCATAGTTACCTAAAAACAGTAAGCTTATCTTCACTTTAAATCCTTTAAAATCTCACAAAACCATTTAATACTTCCATGAAATGTCATACCATTTCATGGGGTTCGGCCCACCCAATTGGCTGAACCCCATGGCCTATGGTTTAGATCCATTTATCCATTTATAAACTTGGTTTATTCTTAAATCAAAGCACATTATGTTTACATAAAAATCCATCCTACACTTGACCCAAATAACCATCAAAAACAGTCCATGGGGTTAGGCCATATACATGGCCGAACCCCAAGGTTTCCTTGATGTAAATCTTCTTATCCTACTTACTGATTTGTTTTGGCCACAAAATGACCTATTTGACATATAAAATTTACCATGTTTTGACATGATTTTTGTCCTTTAAAAACATCAAACTTAATCCACTTTTATCATCTAAAGACAGTCCCATACTTGTATGGTTTTAACTTCCAAAAACCATCCAAATAAATCAATTATTTCCATGGGGTTCGGCCATCCAATGGGGCCGAACCCTATGGTCCATCTTTTTATCTCATTCATGTACCTCCATCCAATATCTAACCCTTGTTAGATTTGGCCATCCAATGGCCGGGTCATGATTTAAAAATTGTTTATCGAAAACCTACCATTTCCGCGACTCCTCCAATTGATCTTCCCTCCGGCTTGTCCCTTTCCCTTTCTTAGCCTCTCCTTCTTCTTGATTCCTTGATGGTCAAGGACTGATTAAGCAACCAGCTGCTGCTCTTATTTTTTTTAAAATGTAGGACACGGCAAAGAGGTAGAGAGAGAAAGAATATTGGCTTTAGATGAGAAACCTTGATCCCCCCCTCCTTTGCTCAATGTGTGCTCTTGATTTGGTGAAAGAAAACAACCCAAGACTGATTACAAATCTGCGACCAGCTGTTGTTCTTGGTGTTTGGGAAATGATATCAGTCCAAGGAAAAGAGAGATAGAGAGAGTAAAATGAAAAGAAACCCTTTGTTTAACCAAAATCAGCCCAAGGTTAATTCAGCCCTTGTGTAACTCATCTCTCCATAATTAGAATCCTTTAAGTTCCTTGGGGTTTCATCTATGAAATGAACATCTCCCCCCCCTCCCTTAGCATCCAACGACTCTCTTATCTTTGAAGGTGAGAGTTTCATATGGAAATGAAACTCCCACACCAATGGCTAGTCTTTGTAACAGCCCACCTTCATTCATACTTTACATGGGAGCTTCAAATGAAACCCCATGTGTTTCACCGTCTCCCATTGGCTGTTTCTTTTAAAATGAAACCCATCATATACCAACGACCCTATGCTTGTCTCTTTAAGTCTTCTCCTCATTCATCTTTCATTTACCAATTCAAATTGAAGTTTCATCAGAAGATGAAACTCCTCCCCTCCTCCAACGTCTTCCATGTACTTTCAAAATGTAACTCCCATTTCCTTTACCACTTAAATGGGAGTTACATGCATGGTAATACCTCCCATGCAGCCAATGTTTATTGTGTTTAAAAAAAAACTTGTAATCAGCACACACCACTATCATACACTCACTTCAAATATTTATTCATCCAACTCTTTTATTTAACTCACCCAAAACTCAACTTATTCATTAATGTAACTCAACTAATAAATTCCACTCAACTCAACTCCAACATTTATTTCAACTCAAACCCAACTCAAACATTTAACTCATCTTAACCCAATTAAGCTTTGAGCTCACCAAATAGTCAAATATGAATAGTCAAATATGTCAACTACGACCCATTGGGTCCAATTTGGTCATTTCTGACCCATTTAACAAAATTTGACCCAATTATGACTTTTGACCCGTTTAAGTATATCTTATACATTTATTTGTTTTGTAAACAAAACTACCATCCTTTGGGTCTTGATTGATCCATTGACCCATTTAAATTCAAATCAATTATATCACAATTGCAATTCCGTAAATATGAATAATTTCATATAAATTGATAACTTTGAAATTCCAGGGTGTTACAGTCCCGCTCTCTTGTCACTCTTTATTTCAAAAAAAAAAATTATATATATACTCTGATTTTCGGCTACTGAAAAGGGGCGGGGCGTTACACTTTCAGTCGACTGAATCATTAGACTCAGTCGGCCAGCCCACTTTCAGTCGATTGAATCATTAGATTCAGTCAGCTGAAACTCATAGATTACCTTTGTTTGCTCGGCCAGCACATGTTCAGTCGACTGAATCCTGAGATTCAATCGACTGACTTTTTGTCAGTTCTCTCTGTTTGCATATCTTGTACAATTCTTCTTCATAAATTTCGTTCTTTATCATATCTAAACATGGATTTCATCTTTCATACTTTAATTAGTAAACTCACTCTACCCACTAGCCAAGGTTTGAGTTCCTCATGATCCATTCAATCATTGTACCATTATAGTATGGTTTTTCTTTTTTTATTAAATCCTATGGTTGTTTTGTTTTCAACCCATAACCATCCCTTGAATGGATTTCAATTTCATGGCCTCATAACAGATTGGCCATCGATTCCAACTAATTATGGAACCCATGGGTTCGGCCACACCATGGCAAAACCTATGGTTTCCTTTGAATCAATCCTACGTTATTAAGCTTTAAATATACCTTATTTCTGTCTCCTTCTTTCCTTTTTAATCTGTATTTTCTTCCTTAATCCTTCTTCTTCCTTTGCTCTTCAAAGATTCTCCAAGTATAAAGGTATAGATGGGAGAGAGAGAGAGAGGAGTGGAGAGGAGAATCCTTGTGCAAAAGAAGGAGTGATCGGCCAAGGGGTGTAGAGTGCCCCGTGGTTGGTGTCTTTTATGTAACAGCCTTAAACCCTTTACTCTCCCTCATTATGGTTTGTCTAACCCATGTGTCCCTTAGCTTAACCAAGAAGACCTTTGGGTTAAACCAAGGAGACCCCTTGACTTCCCAAGGAGTTCTCTTGGCTTCATGCCCCCCGAGATGAAAACTCTTCATCTCCCAACTCAAGCCAACTCAACTCAAGACTTGACTCACTTGTGGTTGGCTAATTCAACCCATGACATGGTCGGCCATGCATGTCCCTCGATGATGTGGCCTCCTTCTCTACTAGGCTTCCATGTGATGACATGTATGCCACATGGCAATACCACATCACACACATGCCACCTCACTTGATGAGGTGGATTTTAATGGATCAAATACATTAATTATTCAATTCAAATAGTTTATTTAAACTTACCCAATTACTTTAAAATGAAGCTCATCTAGGATCCATTGGGTCTTAATTGGGTAATTGACCCATTTACTTCAAACTTACCCAATTACTTTAAAATCAAGCTCACCCATGATCCATTGGGTCTTAATTGGGTAATTGTCCCACTTTTTGCTCATCTAATGTCAATTTATACTTTTAATTTCAAATTCCATTAAATTGAAATCCAAATGGGCCAAACCAATATATATTATAATCAATGGAAAATCTGGTGTGTTACAATATTACCCTACCCTCCTTTTGAAATTTTCGTCCCAAAAATCGAGCGAAGTATGGTGTTAAAATAACTTATACAAATAGCTCAGGATGAGCTGCTCTCATTTCTGACTCAAGTTCCCAAACGGCTTCTTCATTACCGTGTTAGTCCCATACCACTTTGACGAATGAAATTGCTCGGTTCTGTAACACCCTTTGTTCCGTCTCAATTACTCTGACAGGCCTTTCGACGTAAGATACGTCACTTTGCACTTCTATGTCTTGTACATTCAGTACGTACGATGGGTCAAGGTTGTACTTCCTTAGCATGGAAACATGTAATACATCGTGTAGTGCTGACAACTGAGGAGGGAGTATTAGACGATAGGCCACTTTTCCAACACTCTCATGGATTGGAAAGGGTGCCACAAATCTAGGTGACAGCTTCCCTTTCTTTCCAAACCTCATACTAAGTCTCCCACCTCAAGCTCAAGAGATCTTCTCCTCTTGTCAGTGTAGCTCTTCTGACGACTTTGTGTAGTGAGCAAATGTTGTCTTATCACCTTAATCTATTCCGTGGTCTCTGCAACCAGATCAGGTCCAATAAGAGCAGGCTCACCGGGCTCGGTCCAACATACTGGAGATCTGCAGGGTCTACCATACAATGCCTCAAATGGAGCCATCTTGAGGCTTGCGTGGTAACTATTGTTGTATGAGAACTCCACCAGTGATAGATGATCTTCCCAACCACCCTTGAAGTCTAACATGCAGGCTCTCAACATATCTTCCATTGTTTGTATAGTTCTCTCTGACTAACCGTCGGTCTGTGGATGACAAGCTGTGTTGATTAATATACTTGTTCCCATAGCCGACTGCATGCTCTGCCACACATTGCCTGTGAATCGACCATCTCTGTCAGACACAATAGTCCTGGGTATACTATGTAGCCTGATGATGTCTTTAATATACCGTCGTCCCAAAGTTTCAGACGAGTCTGTCATCTTGATTTGGGAAAAATGTACAGACTTGGTCAGACGGTCCACTACAACCCAGATTGCATCGTTACCTTTTGAAGACCTTGGCAGTCTTATCACAAAATCCATGAAAATATGTTCCCATTTCCATTCGGGCACATGTAGAGATTTGAGCAGTCATGGCGGCTTCTGATGTTCTGTCTTGACTTGTTGACAAGTAAGGCAATGAGAAACAAATTCAGCCACGTCTCTTTTGAGTCCATGCCACCGATAACGTCTTTTCAGATCATGGTACATTTTGGTGCTACCCGGATGAATAGAGAGTTTTGTGTGATGAGCTTCGATCAACAACTCTCTTTTGCAGCTTTGAGGCACATATGTCCTGCTTCGGAATGAGAGACCTTGCCTAGATCTTAATTCACATTCTGGTACTTCTTTTCCAGTCGATATCTTTGTAAGGGCCCGGAATTTTTAAATTAATAAAAAAAAAGTGGATATAAGTTATTTTAGTGATGGAAATTGGAAAATTGGTGAAGTAAAGAGTAAATGGGCCAAAAAAATTTGGACAAAGGCCCAAGTATGGCCCAATGGACTATGGAGTTGATTTAAATTCATTTAAAGGGGCAATGAGGGTTAAATGGGTCAAGAATGGTCAAATTGGGTCACATACCCATTTGAGACCTGATGGGTCAAAGCAGTTGAGCTCTAAGGTAAATGGGCTAGATGGAAATGTAATTGGGCCATGGGCCCAATGGTGATCCATTTAGAGGGTATTCAATGAAATTAAATCACCTAAGTTAAGTTAAAAATTAAACCAAGGTGGTGTGGCCAAGTGGGACCCACCTCCACCTCATCAAGTGAGGTGGTGTGTGGGCCAATGATTGGTGGGGCCGGCCACCATGGTTGAATTGGTCAACCATGGGTGTATGTATGAAGGCAAATTTAAGTAGATGGGATTAAGTTAAAGTGGGAATTAATTAACTTAACCTAATGATTCAATTAATTAATTAGTTAATTAAGCTAAGTTAAAATAATGGTCAAATGGGAAGACCAAACAATCCATTTCAAACATGAAAAAACGTTGGCTAGTGTTGGTTGGGTCAAAAAAGCATGAAAAATATCTTAGGCTTGGTTGGTGGGAAATTTATGTTAAAGTGTAAAGTAAGCTACCTTGGGATAAGATGGGTTTCCATCTTATCCCATTCTCAATTTTACTTGCTCCATCTCTCCCACACCACCGTCCCTCATCTCTAAGGAAAGAGAAGTAGAAAAATTAAGGAAGAAGAAGAAGAAAAGCTTGGAAGAAAAGAGAGGAAGAAGTTGTAAGTTTGGCCATCCCTTTAAGATCAAACTATAGAATCCTATTTTCTCATCTCCATCCTCTCCTCTCTCTCTCTCTCAAATTAAGCCCTACTATGGCCAATCCTAAGTTAGGAGGGTTTCACCATTGATCAACCATCTTGGCCTACCAAAGATCAAGAGGAAGGAGAAAGGAGGCCAAGGAGTCCGACGGGAGTGGCGGAAGTCGGAGGAGGCATCGGATTGTAAGTATTTTTTTTTAAACAAGAAATTTTGGATTTTTTTAGGGTTTAAGATTTGGGATTCAATTTGTAAATTTAATGGTATCCAAATGATTTTATGCCTTTGATTTCAAATCCATCAATTGAAGGATGGAAAGTGGACAAAACCCTAATGGATAAATTAGGGTTAGTTTAAGGAAAAATAAATGGATTAAGGAATGTAATGTAATTAAGTTATTAAGCATGGAATTATGTGGAATTGGAAAGGAATTGTAATGGGATTTTTAGGTTTAAAATCATGGAAGAATGATTTGGAATTTTGGGGTTTTAATGATTAAATGTGGTGATAATTTTAAAGGGGTTTAAATGAAGAAATGCATGGGAGATGTGAATAATGGTAATGACCTCAAAAATGGTAGGTGTTTAAGTGAATTATTAGGGTTTGTAAATAATGGAAGCCATGGAGGATGATTTAGGGTTTTAAGATTTTAATGGTTAAGTGTAAGTAATTAAGGATCTTTAATGGAGGTTTTAGGGTTATGTGTTTGTAAATTTAAATGGGTTTGGAAGGATGGAAGGTATGGAATAATGTACTAATAAATTGAAGGCTTAAAAGGGGTCAAAGGTTTGTAAATTTTAAGGGGTTTTTAGTTAAGGAAATCATGGAAGGTGGCTAAGTGATTTCAATGGGGACATTGGGATGAATTTGGTGTTTCGGAACCATGAAAAAAATAAATGGGAGTTATGGTTAAACTAATGGACCAAAATGTATTTCATGATGATTAAGGAAGGATGATTTAAATGTATGAGTTAAAATCCCTCATAGTTGGACTTATGTGTGTGTTTAAATTAATGGGGAATAGGTCATGATTAAAGGGGTCATTAATGGACTCAAAAATGTATCAAGTGATGATCAAAATTGATGATTTAAATTGTATGATGTAAACCTCTTCATGGAAGGGCTTGTGATGGGTGCAAATGTGTAAATAGGCCAAAGAAAAAATGGGTGTTTGGTTAAGTAGAAAGGGCTGATTTTTAATGAACCCATGACCCAATGTTAGGTCATGTTATAGGCCAAATTCGGAATTATGCATGTGTTAAATCAATGGAAATGAGGCTAAGTTAAGGGTTGATTTTTAATGATCTTGTAACATGGTTACGGATCATTAATGGACCTAAGTTGTGGATCAATTTTGGGCTTAGGAAGGCATGAATGAATGAGTAATTGTTTATGTAAAAGGGGTAGTGGCAAAACCGTAATTAGTGGCCAAATTCAAGAATTCCATGGAACTTGATCATGGACTTAGGGGATCTAATGTAATAACCTTATAAGTGATTGATAAAGCCTAGGGTGGCCGAATTTTAAGACTTATGGGATTAAAAGGTTTAATAAATGATATGGGACCCACAAAACCTAAATAGTCACCGGTTTTTCATATGGGCTTAGAAATGGTTAAAACATGGACTAATGATGAATGTGTAATAAGGTACTGGACATCGCAGGCGGTGCACGATCGGCAACCGGGTTTATCGAACGGAAAACGAAAAAGGACGCGAGTCGGTATTCGGTAGGATTCCTACCTTTTTGTAAGCCATGGATTTGGGTGATGTTTTCTTTAATCTAGTTTGGAAATCATGTGGTTGTCTTTAAGATATGTTATGGATTATGTATCATGTGATGTTTTACTCTAAATTATTTTGGAAATTATGTGAATGCTTATGATGGGTTTTGGATTAAATATTGTGGGATGTTTTCCCTTGGATTTAGTTGGTAATCTTGTAATTGTTTTAAGATGGGTTTTATTACTGTTGAATTTTATATATTACATGGCAAATGGCATCTACATCTCATGCATGGCATGGGAGGCATATGACAGGGGAAGGATGAAATGAAACCGGAGTCCATGCTCCGTCGGGGCGACCGATAAACAAGCATGGGGACATTTCACATATGTATTATTGTACCTTGACGAGGCCTTGCCGTCAAGGGGGATGTTGTATTTATTGTTATACCTTGATGATGATTCTTCCATCAAGGGGAATATTGTATTTGTGGTTACGCCTTGACGAGGCCTTACCGTCAAGGGGGATATGGCATCGGGATAGTAAGGATGATGGGTGGGATTCATAACACAGACACCCATGGCATGACATTCATTCTATGGCTTTTCGTTATGTATTATCTATCTGCCTTGTTATCACTAATCCATGTGTTAGCCCTACTCGGAGTCCTACTGGGCGCGTGGTCTAACGCCCTACTTCTACCCTAGCTGATGACGCAGGAAATGCCGGAGCAGAAGGACGAGACGGGAGCCAAGCTTAGGAGCTTTGGAAGGCGGACTAATTATTTTATTTATGTTATTTTGAGAAATGTGTATTTGATGTAGTTTAATTTGTCGGAAATGTAATAATTGAGATTACTTACTATATTTTGGACATTATGGTTTTAAGGATGTTTGGTGATTGAATGAATGTAAATTCCCTGCTATCTAAGAATTTGTAGGTTAGGCTCTTTTATAATTTCCGCAATTAGTTTAAATGTTCCCCGATGCTTACTTCTACGTGTGAACCATTCTCCGTGGACTTCATTCCACGCACACGTAGGGTTGGCCAGTTAAGGGCTGGGCTTTAGAAGCTCGGACTTAACTCGCGTCGTGACGTCCGCGCCCTTTGTCACTTTTATTAAAAAAAAAAATAATAGACTCTGATATTTCGGTGAAAAGGGGTGGGCGTTACAATCTTAGCCCATATTTCTGCCATTTTAGGATCTGTCCGTTGTTCTTGATCAATCTTGGAAACCATATTGGACCGTACCATCAGATTATATATGCTTCCACGATCTTTGATGTACAAATTGAACTCTTGGATGGTCGTTAGCATTTCCCATTCTTTATAATTAGACTGGCCACAGTTGCATGTGACATGCGACTGAGGGCATCCACCACTTTGTTCGCCTTACCAGGATGATATCGTAGTGCAAATTCATAGTCTTGCAGGTACTCCATCCATCTGCGCTGTCTCAAATTGAGTTTTTTTTTTATCGAACATATACTTTAAGCTATTATGGTCTGAAAATGCTTCAAATTTCTCACCATATAGATAGTGTCTCCAGCTTTTGAGAGCGAAGACCACTGCAGCTAATTCCAGATCATGAGTGGGATAGTTGCGTTCATGAATTTTCAGTTGTCTTGAACTATATGCCACTACATGATGACTTTGAGTGAGAAAGCGCCCAAGTCTTTCTCCTGAAGCATCACAGTATACTTCATATCCCTTTCATCTCTCCGACAAAATCAAGATGGGAGTGGTGGTAAGCTTCTGTTTCAAATCCTCACATCTTCGATTGCATACATCCGACCATTCAAATTTGACTCCTTTCTGAGTTAGTCGGGTGAGTGGAGCCACAATCTAGGAGAAGTCCATAATAAACTTCCGATAATAGCCAGCCAATCCCAGAAAACTGCAGATTTCGGTCACATTCTTTGGAGCTTTCCAGTCTCTAACCACTGCCACTTTAGCTGGGTCCACGGCTATTCCTTCTGCTGATATGACATGTCCTAAGAAGTTAACCTCAGATAGCCAGAACTCGCACTTGCTTGCTTTGGCATATAACTGATTATTATTAAGGGTGTCCAGAACTATCCTCAGATGCTTAGCATGCTCCTCCCGATTGGTGGAATAAAGCAGAATATCATCAATGGAGACAATTACAAACTTATCCAGATAAGGACGGAAGATTATGTTAATCAAGTCCATGAACACATTTGGTGCATTGATGAGTCCAAAAGGCATGACCACATATGCGTACAGTCCATACCCAGTTCTGAAAGCCGTCTTCTTTATGTCTTCATCCCTGATATGGACTTGATGGTAGCCTGACATCAGATCAATCTTGGAGAAATGGCTGAAGCCTCTAAGTTGATCGAACAAATCATCAATTCTGGGTAGAGGGCACTTGTTCTTAACCGTCAGCTGACTCAGTTTCCTGTAGTTCACACATATCTGAAGAGTACCATATTTCTTCTTTACGAATAATACTAGTGCTCCCCAGGTTGAGGTGATGTGCTGGATGCATCCTAGTCTGAGCAACTCATCAATTTGTTTCTTCAGTTCAGACATTTCTGCTGGGGCCATCCGGTAATGCGGCATTGATACAGGAGTAGTGCCAGGATAAAGTTTAATCTCGAAGTCAATCTCCTTTTTTGGAGGCAAACCAGGGAGTTCTGTCGGAAATACCCCTGCGTAGTCTTTCACTACAGTAGGTAGTTCAGCCATTGGCGCCTTATCTAGTCTGATGTTGTTCAGTACGAGATGGTTCATTTCTTCATGTAATCTCCTAGTCATAGGGATGCTCTATCTGTTGGCATGTACTATAAACTGTTTTCCCTGGGGTGACCAAAATATCACCCTGCGAAGATGACAGTCAATGCCGTCCTGGAAGGTAGCAAACCAGTCCATGCCAAATATGATGTCCTATTCTGGCATCTCGAGTACCAGATAGTTGAATTTAAATCTGAACTCAGCAAGTTCAGTGTCTACGGAGATGCAGATTAGACCCAGTGATGTGTCTCCAATAGGGGATACAATAGTAAGTCCAGTGGGCAGTTGTTGTACTAAGGTACCAGTAGCAGCTATAAAGGAGTGGGATGCTCTTGAATCAAATAATGCAAAAGCATATGAACTACCGACTACTGCCATACCTTGAATCAACGAATGATCCACTGTCTCTGGAGGAGGAACCAAAGTATATAGTCGTCCAGATCCTGTCGGAATGGGTGCCTGTCCTGTCTTGTAACGCCCCGCCCTTTCCGAGATTCAGAGTCTAATTTTTTTTTAAAATAATAATATAATAACATCAGAAGAGGACGGGGCGTTACAGTTGGTATCAGAGCAAAACGGGAAGTTGAATCATCGAAGTAAGATTAAGACGGTTTCATGTCTCACTGACAGATAAGAATTCCAACTGACCGACTCTTCGGAGTCCGCTGACTGGGGGTCGGATTAATTTACTTCGAGTGACTCAGACTGAACAATCAATCTGAGAACGACAATGAAAGATAGCAAAGTAAAGTACAGTCATCATAACTGGACATATTAAACATAGCAAAGT
Source organism: Chimonanthus salicifolius (assembly GCA_013350335.1). Taxonomy (NCBI): domain Eukaryota; kingdom Viridiplantae; phylum Streptophyta; class Magnoliopsida; order Laurales; family Calycanthaceae; genus Chimonanthus; species Chimonanthus salicifolius. The sequence continues at coordinate 65,460,801 of CM023533.1, forward strand.
AGGATGCACTCCCCTGATATCCCCACACTGAGAAACAAACAACAGGAATTTAGAGATTTCCCCAGAAACAAAAGAAAACAAAGTGTGAAGATTTGGCAATTTCCCCAAACACAATGCATGATATGATACATAAGAAATTCCCCAAAACCAAGATTGGTTTTATTAGAACTACTATTGATTATTCATGAGTTCTATGTTATTATACAGATATGTCGAGTAACGCGGAGTGTATGGAGTTGTGGGATAAAGGAACCCCTAGCTGTCCAATAGACTTGGTGTCTGCTTCCAACAACTCCAACATGGAAGTTAACATGGACTTTCAGGAAGGACCTCCCGAGGAAAATGAAGTGGACCTAGCACCTTTTCCAGAGGATCCTATGGAAGATATTCCTTTGATAATGGAATCGGTTGGGGAGATAGATCTCGACCAAATGTGTGAGTTGTGCAACCAGGATGGGCACAACTATACATATTGTCCCCATCCTCTAGACGTGGTTTGCCCGGCTTGTGGACTTCATGGGCACGGAGAGGCAAGGACTAATTGTCTTTACATTGGAGGACCGGGGATAATACCCTGCTTGACATGTGGAGTACTGGGTCACATGTCGGTGACATGCCCTGAGAGTTACTTTAAGTTCGTTGATGATGCAGGATCTTCCACGGAAGATTAGGTTAAGAGTTAGAAAGAAAAGTGAGAAGAAAGGGGAATATTTTGTAAGGGTACATTTTGTTCTTTATAGGGTTATATATATATATAATATGCAATTTTTATGATTCTATGAGGATTTATAGCATTTAATGTATGTTGCGAAGGAAGCTAAGCCAATAATGTTTTCATGATTTAGGGAAAAATGGCTCCGACGAGAAAGAGCCTACAGAATCAGAAAGGAAAAGAAAAAGTATTACAAATTGGCTTTGGCGAAACGGCTCCAAAAAGAAAGACTCGACAAGACGATAAAGGGAAGGAGAAAGTGGTACATGAGAAGGAGCCATCGGTACATGATAAGGAGAAATCAGTACATGATAAGGAGAAATCAGTACATGAGGAAGAATCACAGCACTCTCGGCGAGAAGACGAGGATAGTGAACATTCTTATCGATGGGAGGAATAAGGGAACAGCAACAACAACGTGAGTTTACCATTCATGCCTCCTGAACTACAGAGCTTGGTACAAGCAGTACTTACTTCTGTCCTCCAACAACATATGAATGGAGGTGGAAGCACGAGTGAGGTTAATGACCGGAATATGGTCAGAGACTTTCAACAACAGCACCCTCCTTACTTCAAGGGGAGAGAAGGGCCTGTTGGAGCGGAGAACTGGTTGAAGAAAATCTCCCAATTACTGACTCTACTGAACATCAAGAGTCATGCCCACAAGATTCTATTGGCTACGTCACAGCTGATAGATGACGCTGGTAAGTGGTGGGAAATAGTGGAGAAACAGCAGGTACTTGTGCTAGTGTAATAGCCCGAAATTTTAAATCAATCTATATTTGGCATTTATTGATTTTAATTTGAATTTTGACATGAGGGAATACCAAATGGATCAAAAATTGAGACAAGGGTCCAAGAATGACCCAGTTGGGCCATGGATTGGATGAAATCCATTTAATGGGTCAATGAGGACTAATCGGGTCAAGGATGGTCAAATTGGGCCCAATACTCATTTGGGACCCAATGGACCCAATTGAGGTAAGCCTCAGGTAAGGAGGGAATTTAATTGGGCCATGGGCCCAATGGTTACCCAATAGACCATGAATTGAAATTAATTCATTTAAGTGGTCAATGGTAAGTAATTGGGTCAATGGTAGTCAATTTGGGTCAAAGAGCCATATGGGACCCAATGGGCCAAGGTAGCTAAGCCCTAAGGTAAATGGGTAAGACAAAATTTAATTGGGCCATGGGCCCAATGGTGATCCAATAAGAGGGATACATTCAAAAAATTTAAATCACCCAAGTTAGGTAATAAGTTGACCAAGGTAACAAGGCCAATGGGGCCCACCACCACCTCACCAGGTGAGGTGGCGTGTGGACCCAAGAATAGTGGGGCCGACCACCATGGTTGACCAAGTCAACCATGGGTGGATCTTAGAGGGAATTTAATGAGATTAAATTAAGTGTGAAGTGATTAATTAAATTAACATAGGGATCAAATTGATCTAAGTTAATTAAACTAAAATTAAATGGTCAAATGGTCAAAACCACTCCAACAAACACAAACCACTTCAAGAAAACACAAAATGAAACCATGGCCTAAAGGGGGTGGTTTTATCCCAACCACCACCATTAATGCATATTGGTTGGTGAGGAGTTAATGTGAAGTTTGACTTAGGTAACCAAAAGATGAGACTTCATCTCATTGTCTCCATTTCCATTTTCTCTCTCTCCATCCCTCCTCACACACACAAAAACCGTCCCTCCACCTTGCAAAAGAAAAGAGAAAAGAACTTAGAAGAAGAAGAGAAGAAAAGAGAAGGAGAGAGCAAGTCTTGGTCCATCCCCTCAAGATCAAAGGCTAAGATCTTGTTTTCCATCATCTTCCCCTCTTCCCCTCTCCCAAACCTAGCCCTACCTTAGCCGATCCAAACATGTCCCACCATTGATCAAGCTCATCTAGCCGATCAAACAAGGAGAGGAAGAAGGAAGGAGGCCAAGGAAGTTGACGGGAGCGACAAAGACCGGAGGAGTCGTCGGATCGTAAGTATGTTCTAAACAAGAAATTTAATTTTTAGGGTTTTAAGTTTTGGAATCCATTTCCTTGGATTGGATGGTGGCCAAACCATCATGGGCCATGGATTTAAAAATCCATCCAATGGTAGGATAATGAATGGATAAGATGGAGGAATGGATTAAGAAAGTGATAAAATGGAAGAATGGAATTTCTAAGTCTTTATTAAGTATAGGAAAAATTGGATCTTAATGGTTTAATGGGCCATAGGGTTCGGCCATGTAGCATGGCCGAACCCCATGGTAAATGTGGGAGGATTTTAATTAGGGTTTGAAGGTTTAAAATGGTGGAGAATGATCTATGATAAATTTAAATGGACTTATTGAGTATAGAATGTGATGTTTAGATGGAATGAAAATGGTGATGATTTAGTAATTTTAAAATGGATTATTTTTGGGACAAAATTAATGGTTTTTATGAAGATTTTAAAGTTGGTGATAAATAGTAATTTTAATGGATGAAAAAGGGTAGAAATTAATGGAGGAAATAATAGTTGCCAATGGATTCCCAAAGTGTATGATATAAGTTTAAATGGACCAAATGAATGATATTATTGATTTTAAATGGAATTTTTTAACAAAGAAAAATCATGGACAAATATTCATAGAACTTTGGTCTTAAATGGTTCTAAGAAAGGTGGGCCATGAACCATGGGTTCGGCCGTATGGGATTTTTAGACATGGAAAAGTAATGTAGGGGAATGGGAATTTGAATAGATGGGTAAGTATGGTATATAGTAATTTTTTTGATGGAAATGAGGATTTAGATGAATGATTTAATTTTCATTGGAAGTATGTTAAAATGGGTAAATGAAACCAAGAAAAATGGAGAAAGAAACATCATGGGTTCGGCCATGGTGTATGGCCGAACCCATGACCCAATTTTGGATCAATTTTTAGGCTAAGGTTAATGTATGTATCAATGCTTAGGAGTTTGTTTTAAAGGGCCAAAATGAATGAAGATTAGCAATTTTAAATTGGATTATTTTGGGACAAAACTTAGTCTTTAAAATGACATCCATAAAGGTGAGCCATGAACCATGGGTTCGGCCATACCATGGCCGAACCCTATGGTGGTAATTGGTAATTTTAAAATGGAGAAGAATGATAGAGGTTAATGGAGTTTGTATGGTATGTGATGTTTTAAAAAGGATGAAAAATGGGGACTTGAATGGATAATTTAAATTCATTAGAGATAGGAATTAAGGGGGGTAAAATGAACCTAAGGAAATGAAATTTAGGTATCATGGGTTCGGCCATGGTGTATGGCCGAACCCATGACCCATTGTATGGGCCACGTCTTAGGCCTAATATGGAATTAGGTATGAGATTTAACTTTTACAAAATTAATTAAAATAGGTGATTGATGTTATAACGCTAGGTCATAGTCAATGAAACCCTATGTGGATTAGGAGTAAAATTCGATGCAATATGAATGATGAAAAGAAACGTGTAGATGCTGCGTTTTAGGCTCGCTCATTTGAATATTCAAAATGGTCAAAATCGGATTTATGTATGTGATTAAAACAATGGATAATGGGCTAAGTTAAGGGCCGATTTTCGATAAACTTATAATGTATTTAAAGATCATTGAATGGACCTAGGGTTATGATTAGTTAGGAACTTAATCATGGATAACGTATGGACTAATTCAGTAAATGTAATAAGGTATCGGACGTCGCAAACGGTACGCGATCGGCGACCGGATTATCGAACGGAAAGCGTAACGGAATGCGACACGGTATTCGGTAGGATTCCTACCTCTTTGTAAGCGATGGATATGTGATGGTGTTTTAAATTATTTTGATTTGGTTTATGATGGATTTATGATTATGATTTATCTTATGATGAGTTTTAAGTTATGAATCATATGGATTATATTTTTATAGTATGCATTATATGGCTATGTATGGGATATCAGAATTATGGTTTATTTATATACTACATAGCATAATGCACGTACATCTCATGCATGGCATGGGCAGAAAAAAAAAAATAAACCGGAGTCCATGCTCCGTCGGGGCGACCGAGAAGTAAACATGGGGATAGCTGAGGGGTCATAACCGGAGTCCATGCTCCGTCGGGGCGACCGAGAATCAGACATGGGGATAGCTCTTATGCTATAACCGGAGTCCATGCTCCGTCGGGGCGACCGAGAAACAAACATGGGGATAATACATTGTATGATCATACGGATGATGGGTGGGACACATGACATAAACACCCATGGCATAGCATTCATTACATAATTATTTTGTTATATATTAGTTTATCGGTATATGTGTTATCACTAATCTATGTGCTAGCCCTACTCGGAGTCCTACTGGGCGCGTTGACTAACGCCCTACTTCTACCCTAGTTGATGACGCAGGGGATGGCGGAAGCGGTGGACATGACAGGAGAGAAGCTTAGGAGCTTGGGCAGTGCAGTCCTAGTTTATTTACGTTTACATTTTGGAGATGTAATTTTAAAGTAACTTAGCTTATCGGATTGTATAAGTTTACATTTCTTGCGATGGTTTGGACGTTACTTATGGACGATTACATTTTGTGATATAAATATGAACATAGGGGCATTTTGGTAATTCAATGATTGTATCTTCCCTTCTATCTAAAAAAAACCGGTAGGATAGACTCTATTATCATGTTCCGCAATAATCATAATCCACGAGCTTACTTCCTACGCGTGAACCGTTCTCATGGACTTAGCTCCGCGCACGCGTGGGGTTGGCCAATTAAGGGTCGGGCTTTAGATGCTCGGACTTAACTCGCGTCGTGGCGGCCGCGCCCTCTCTCACTCTTCTATTTCAAAAAAAAAAAATACTCTGATTTTTGGAAAACGGGTGAAAAAGGGCGGGGCGTTACAGTTGGTATCAGAGCGAAATCGGAAGAATGAATCTCTCAAAGTATGATTAAGACGGTTTCACGTCTCACTGACGGATAAGAATTCCAACTGACCGACTCTTCGGAGTCCGCTGCACGGGGGCCGGGTTAATCTACTTCGATTGACTCAGACTGAAACATTCAATCTGAGCGCCACATTTGACGTAAGAAAATGATAGTAAGGGAAGTACAATAAATATAACGTTGATAGATTTACCAAAATTAGGAAAATTTCCCCCAATTTCACAAAAATGGACAAACATAGCTAGATGGGAAGTTTTCCCCAAACCAAGTATGCTTATTTGGCAACCTTCCCCACATGAAAGAAACGATATTCGATACTTAGGAATTTTCCCCTAAAAATGAAGTATACTTAAAATCGATAATTCTTCCCCCCAAAATGAAGGAAATAATTGATACCTAGGAAAATTGTTCCAAGCTATGAACATGACAATTTTATGAAGGAACTAAGACAATGAATATTGTGCAATGACTTAGGAAATGCCGCCAAAGAGAAGAACCCGTCGCAACCCCCGAGTGGAGAGAGAGGTAACACCCCCTCGACAGGAAGAAGAGGTACCACCACCTCATACAGCCGAGGGACAAAATAGTATCAACGTAGAAGGTGTACCTCCTGAGTTGAAAGACATAGTTCAAGCGGCAATCGTTTCTGCTCTACAACAACATTCAAGCGGCAATGCGACCGCCAGCGACTCCAATAAACGGAAGATAGTCAAGGACTTCCAACAACAGCGCCCTCCATACTTCAAGGGAAAGGAAGGGGCTGTGGGAGCGGAACACTGGTTAAAGAGGATCAACCAAATCTTGAATTTGCTCTAGATTTCCAGTACTGCTGATAAAATCTTACTGGCCACATCCCAACTGATAGAGGATGCTGGTAGTTTGTGGGAAGTGGTAGAAAAGCAACAAGCATTGATACCGGAAGGAGAAAGGATACCCATGACATGGGAGTGGTTCTCGGCCACCTTCCTAGAACAATTCTTTCCAGAGGAAGAAAGAGAGAGCCAGACTGAAGCTTTCATCTCACTGGTACAGGGCAACATGACAGTGGCGGAGTATCACAGAGAATTTCTCAAGCTGTCTATCTATGGGTTTTATATGGTGGATACTGAACACCGAAGGGCCCGCAAGTTTGAACGGGGCCTTCGGCCAAGCATCAAGACTAGAGTGACCATTTTCAAGGAGCCCACACTGGCAGGGGTCGTTAGCAGGGCCACCATCGCAGAAAAGGAACTAAATGAAATAGTACGGTTCGACAACCGCCGAGGGCAGGGTGGGCGGGGAACATTCCAACCCAATAAGAAGTTCCGCCCGAATCCTAACAGGCCCTTACCCTCCACGGGATCTACCGGGAGCTTTCGCCCTAGTCAGCCTTCTACATCAGCATCAGTCACACAGGTTCCCCGGGGTGGGAACACCTGTTATCAGTGTGGCCAACAGGGCCACTACAAGAGAGAGTGTCCACAGACTAGCCGACCCTCCAACTTTAGGGGCCCTTTCTGCCCTCCAACCAGACCACACAGTCGCGGGGAGGCAGAACACATAATCAGGCGGGGCAGGCACCAAAACCTGCGGGATCTGGACGACTCTTCACCATACCATCTCCAGTAGCAGTGGACCGTTCAGTGATGCAAGGTATGGCTGTAATTGGTAGTTCCTATGCTGTTACTTTATTTGACTCTAGAGCATCACATTCATTCATATCTGCTGCATTCATATCTACCACGGGTACACTAGTACAAAACCTGTCCACATCACTCACCATTGTATCCTCCATCGGAGACACATCATTAGGACTAATATGTACGGCATTGAACACGGAACTCGCGGGATTCAGATTCGAGTTTGATTATTTAGTAATCGATATGGTGGAATATGATGTCATATTTGGCATGGATTGGTTGACTACGTATCAGGCCCATATTGACTGCCATCTTCGTAGGGTAACATTTTGGTCACCCGAAGGGAAGCGGTACATGGTACACGCTGACAGGCAGGGTATTCCTAGAAGACTGCAGGAGGAATTGAACCATCTTACCTTGAACAGCCTCAGATTAGATAAGGCACCAACGGTTGAACTTTCGGCGGTAGTAGCAGATTTTGTAACACCTCGATTTCTCAATAAGATGAATATTTACGAAAATGCCCCTGGATTGGTAAATTTATTAATTATGATGTTAAATGAGAAAATAGTGGGGCCCATTGCTCAAATTAAGATCATATGAGCACATTATGAATGTCAAGTTTGATTGGATGGGTAATTTCTCAATGAAGTGGATAAATTACGAAAATGCCCCTGATGTGTTAAATTAATTATTTTGTGATGTTAAGTAAGGAAATGGTATGGTCCATTGCTCAAATTAAGATCATATGAGCACATTATGAATGCCAAGTTTGATTGGATGGGTAATTTACATCAATTGGGTCAAAAATGGCTAAATGGGTCAAAGGGCCCAAATGGGACCCATCGGGTCTTACTGGATTATTTGACCGTTTTGTGATTTTAAATTAAATGGGATTAAGCCTATTTGATTGGAAATCAAGTGGAGAAAAAATGGGTAGGCTTGATCCATATGTAAAAACCAATTAAAATGACAAAAATACCATAATTGGGTCATGGAGTCAAAAACGGGTCAAGGAGCTAAAAGTGGACCCAACGGGTCGAGTTGACTATGGTTGACCGTGTGGACCCTCTAGGGAGCTAAAACACGAGTTAAATCAGTTGAGTGGGACTGAAGTGAGTTGGAATTAAATCAAGGGTTGAGTTAACTCATGTACATTGAATGAAATGCATTAATTATGGTGAGTTGGACATTGAGTTGAGTGAGTCAAAAATGGAAGTCAAATGGGCTGAAAATTCAGTGAGATAAGCGGGGTGGCTGTTTTGAGAGTTACAAATACAAGGTTAACCAAGGGGCTAGTCATTGGAATATGGAGAGTTTTATTTAAAAGTTGAAACTCCAAGATAGATATTAAAACCAATGGGAGTTACAAAGTGTGTTCACACTTGGAGGAGGGGAGTTTCATTTCAAGAATGAAACTCTCAAATGGGACATTGATGAGGATCAAATGGGCTGAATGGAGCTGCTGTATTATAGAGTTACAAATGAGGTTTTGACTTTTAAAATTCAAATATGATAAGACTACACATTGGAGGGGGGGGGGGAAGGTTTCATTTCTAGATGAAACCCCCATGTAAGATGATAATGAGAGGAGGAAGAAAAGGAGAGGTTACACAAATACCAGCATGGGAGACGTTGGAGAGCTTGGGGAGGTTTCATTGCATAGATGAAACCCCCAAGTAAGCATAAAGGACTTGGGGTTAATATGGGAGTTACATGTGAGGCAAGTTTGGGCTGAATTTAAGTAGCCAAAAGAGGTTCAATTTTCTATCTCTATCTCTCTATCTCTTTGCTGTCTTCTACATTCCAAAAGCAAGAACAGCAGCTGGTTACTGATTTGCAATCAGTCCTTGGTTGATTTCTTTCACCAAGACAAAAGCACACTTTGAGCAAAAGGAGTTGGCACCAAGGTTTAAGATCAAAGTTTCCTTTCTCTCTCTTTCTCCCTCAAATCCATGTCATCTGGCTGAAGTATTCCAAGGAGATTGCAGCAAGGTCAGTCTCAGCCCAAAGAACAGTAAGAGAGAAGGAGAGGTCAAGCAAATAAAGGGTCAAGAAAGGAGTCAAAAGAACCGAAGGAGACGCGGTGTTCGTAAGTGCATTTTGAACTCTTGTTTAATAGATTGGTTAAGAAAATGAGATCTGGCCATCGTATGGACAGATCCATCAATGGTTTAAATATGGGATTATGATGTTTAAAAGTGATAAAATATGGACCATAGGGTTCAGCCCTTTGGATGGCCGAACCCCATGGGAAAACTTGGTGATTTTTATGGTGTTTGAGAGATGAAATTCATATTATGTATTGAAGTTCTTTTAAAGGATTTTAAAGGGAGATAGGGTCACTGATTTTGACCAATTATTACATGGCTGAATTATGTGTTTATTAAGCTAAATACTGATCAAAAAAATATGGACAAATATTGGAGGGTTTACATCAAGGAAACCTTGGGGTTCGGCCATGTGTATGGCCTAACCCCATGGACTGTTTTTTATGGTTATTTGGGTCAAGTGTAGGATGGATTTTTATGTAAATATAATGTGCTTTGATTTAAGAATAAACCAAGTTTATAAATGGATAAATGGATCTAAACCATAAGCCATGAGGTTCAGCCAATTGGGTGGGCCGAACCCCATGAAATGGTATGACATTTCATGGAAGTATTAAATGGTTTTGTGAGATTTTAAAGGATTTAAAGTGAAGATAAGCTTACTGTTTTTAGGTAACTATGGCTTGGCTGAACCATATTAATACTATGGTTAAATTATGGATTAAAACCATGGACAATGGTTGGATTAATTACACCAAGAACCATAGGGTTCGGCCATATGTATGGCCGAACCCCATGGACTGTTATGTGGATATTTGGATTGAGTTTTACAAAATGGAAATCATACAAAGTGATGGGCTTATTGGATGGTTTTGAAAGGTAAAAACATGATAACATTATACTGTTATCCTATGTCTAAATGAGACCAAAAACATGTTTAAAAGGACCAAAACTATGGGGTTCTATGGCTAAGATAGGACATGGAAGTTTAAGTGGATTTTTGGGACTTAGACTAAGTTAGAATCACATGAATGAATGCTTAACTTGCTGTTATGTAAATAAGGTTTTGGGATTTCTAGAACGGTGTACAAGCCGTGATCGGAAGAAGGTTCAAAGGAAGGGTCAAACAAAGTAAACAAGTGTAGGTTTCCTACCTTTGTTGTAACCACTATTTAATATGTTGTTTTATGTTGCTTTTGAGATCTTATATGATTGTAAAGTTATGTTAAAAATGACATGTTTGCATAGACATCTCATGCATGGCATGGGATGATGGTGTTGTAACCGGAGGACACACTCCGTCGGGGCGTCCGAGAGACCACTGTGGGGTACCCTGATGATGAGAATCCCATCAGGAGGAATCCGGAGGCCACACTCCGTCGGGGCGTCCGAAAGACCACTGTGGGTTACCTTGACGATGAGAATCCCGTCAAGTGATGGCTATGTTGAATGGTGATGGGTGGGACTCATTACATGTTCATTTCATACATAGTATGTTTTATGGAATTTTGACACACATGTATTATTATTATATTATTTGCATGATTTTGACTAACCATGTGGTAGCCCTATTCGGAAACACTACTGGGTGCATTGATCTAATGCCCTATCTATATCCTTAGTGGATGACGCAGGGAAAGGGAAGAACGTGGATCGAGAAGAGGACCAAGCAAGGAAACTTGGGCGGTTTGAATGATTTTGAATGGACTTGAATGGACTATTCATGGATGTGCTATTTGAATTATGTGGACACTGTAATTTGGTAACTAGATTTGTTGGTTTTAATAAGTAGTTAAGATAGATGCTATGGTTTGTTTTAAGTTGGATGGTTTGATTGAACGATTAGTTAAGATTGATTAGTAATTTTGGAGAATAAGTTATGTACTTTACTATCTAAGAATGGAAAATTGGAATAGTCATAGGTTCTATTATAACCTCAATTAGACTAAAACTAAGTTAATTCCGCAAGTTATATATGTACCATGTGCGGATCAGTTTTATGGACTTAGTTCATACGCACATGGGCTTGGCCAGTTAAGGGTCGGATTTAGAGATTCGAACTTAACTCGCGTCGTGGCATTCCGCCCCGATCACTTGTTGATTATTATTATATAAAAAAAAAAAATAAACTCTGAAAATTAGAGTGAAAAGGGCGGGGTGTTACAGATTTTGCCGAGGTATTCCCAATAGAACTCCCTAGTTTGCCACCCAAGAGGGAGATTGACTTTAAAATAAAATTATACCCCGGCGCCGCTCCAGTGTCATTACCCCATTATAGGATGGCACCAGCTGAGATGACCGAGCTGAAAAAGCAAATTGATGAACTGCTCAGACTGGGCTTCATTCGGAACAGTACATCCACATGGGGAGCCCCACTGTTATTTGTGAAAAAGAAAGACGGTACCCTACGAATGTGTGTGGACTATAGGAAGCTAAATCAACTGACTGTCAGGAACAAGTATCCCCTACCCCGGATTGATGATCTGTTTGATCAACTTAGGGGTTCCTCTCATTTCTCCAAGATTGACCTGATGTCCGGATACCATCAAATTCGGGTTAGAGAGGACATAGAGAAGACTGCCTTCAGGACACGGTATGGTCTATATGAATATGTAGTCATGCCGTTTGGACTTACTAATGCACCGGCGGTGTTCATGGACCTGATGAATAGAATATTCCGTCCATACTTAGATCAGTTTGTGATCGTATTCGTCGATGATATTCTGATCTACTCCAAAAGTCAGAACGAACATGCCGAGCACCTACGGATAGTCCTAGACACCTTGCGGAAGAACCAATTGTATGCCAAAGCCAGCAAGTGTGAATATTGGTTATCTGAAGTCAACTTCTTGGGGCACATCATATCAGAGGAAGGTATAGCCGTGGACCCGGCTAAGGTAGCAGCAGTCAAGGAATGGAAAGCGCCGACAAATGTGACCGAGATCCGCAGTTTTCTGGGATTGGCCGGTTACTATCGGAAATTCATCATGGACTTCTCCAAGATTGCAGCTCCACTTACCCGACTCACTCAGAAAGGAGTCAAGTTTGAGTGGTCCAACCTGTACGATCAGAGATTTGAGAAGCTAAAGGAGAGGCTTACGACCGCTCCTATTCTGATCTTGCCGGAAAGAGGCAAAAATTATGAAGTGTACTGTGATGCCTCTGGCGAGGGACTGGGGTGTACACTGAGTCAAAGTAATCGTACGGTGGCATACGGATCAAGACAATTGAAAATTCATGAATGCCATTATCCCACACATGATCTAGAACTAGCAGCAGTGGTCTTCGCTCTCAAAAGCTGGAGACACTACCTCTATGGTGAAAAGTTTGAGGTGTTCTCGGATCACAAAAGTTTGAAGTACTTATTTGATCAGAAAGAACTCAATATGAGACAGCGTAGATGGATGGAATATCTGGCGGATTATGAGTTCGCACTACGGTATCATCCGGGCAAGGCGAACAAAGTGGCGGATGCCCTCAGCCGCTTGTCACATGCGACAGTAGCCAGCACGATCAGGACGGAATGGGAGGTACTGAATACCATCAGAGAATTTAAACTCTACCTCAATAATCATGGGACCATATATAATCTGATCATACGATCCAACATGGTTTCCGAGATTGAACGGGAACAACGGACAGATCCAGAGGTGGAGGAGATTTGGGCTAAGATGTCTACCGATGAGGTTGTACCGGAGTGGGAGTTATGACCCAGACAAGGCCTTATGTTTCGAGGCAGGACATACGTACCTAAGAATTGTAGAAGAGAGTTGCTAATTGAAGCACACCAAACCAAACTCTCTATCCACCCGGGTAGCACGAAGATGTACCATGACCTTAAGAGGCACTATTGGTGGCACAGACTTAAGAAAGATGTGGCAGCCTTTGTCACTTGTTGCCTAACTTGTCAGCAGGTTAAGGCAGAACATCGGAAACCACCGGGCCTACTTGCACCCCTATCGGTACCAGAATGGAAATGGGAGCATATATCTATGGACTTTGTAACAGGGTTGCCAAGGTCATCAAAGGGCAACGATGCGATATGGGTCATAGTGGACCGGCTAACCAAGTCCGCACATTTCCTTCCCATCAAAATGACAGATTCATCAGAGACTTTGGGTCGACGGTACATCCGAGAGATCGTCAGGTTACATGGTATTCCCCGGTCTATTGTATCCGACAGGGATGGACGATTCACCGGCAGAGTATGGCAGGGCTTGCAGTCGGCTATGGGAACCGACGTATTAACTAGCACAGCATTTCATCCACAAACTGATGGACAGTCAGAAAAGACGATACAGACGTTGGAAGATATGCTGAGAGCATGCATGCTAGACTTCAAAGGCGGATGGGAGGATCATCTGCCACTGGTGGAGTTCTCTTACAATAACAGTTGCCAGGCAAGTCTCCAGATGGCTCCGTTTGAGGCCTTGTATGGTAGACCGTGTAGATCGCCAGTGTGTTGGACGGAGGCCGGTGAGCCTGCGTTGATTGGACCAGATTTGGTTGCAGAGACTACAGCGCAGATTAAGCTGATACGGCAACATCTACTCACTACACAGAGACGTCAGAAGAGCTATCTCGACAAGTGAAGAAGGTTCCTCGAGTTTGAGGTGGGAGACTTAGTGTTCTGAAAAGTCTCGCCACGGAAAGGGCACATGAGGTTCGAAAAGAAAGGGAAACTATCGCCTAGATTTGTGGGGCTGTTTCCAATACTGAAGAGGGTGGGAGGGGTAGCTTATCAGTTAGCGCTCCCTCCACAGCTGTCATCTCTACATGATGTGTTTCATGTGTCCATGCTGAGAAAGTACAATCCTGATCCTTCTCATGTGATAAATGTTCAAGACATCGATGTACAAAGCGATGTGACATATGTGGAGAAGCCGGTCAGAGTTATTGAAAGCGAACAAAGGGTGCTACGGAACCGCGCCATTCAGTGAACGACATGGCAGTGAAGAAACCACCTGGGAACTTGAGTCGGAGATGAAAACCGCTTACCCGGAGCTCTTCGCATGAGTTGTTTTGGACCCCTACTTCGCTCGAATTTTCGGGACGAAAATTTGAAAAGAGGATTCTATTGTAATAACCCGAAATTTTAAATCAATCTATATTTGGCATTTATTGATTTTAATTTGAATTTTGACATGAGGGAATACCAAATGGATCAAAAATTGAGACAAGGGTCCAAGAATGGCCCAGTTGGGCCATGGATTGGATGAAATCCATTTAATGGGTCAATGAGGACTAATCGGGTCAAGGATGGTCAAATGGGGCCCAATACTCATTTGGGACCCAATGGACCCAATTGAGGTAAGCCTAAGGTAAGGAGGGAATTTAATTGGGCCATGGGCCCAATGGTTACCCAATAGACCATGAATTGAAATTAATTCATTTAAGTGGTCAATGGTAAGTAATTGGGTCAATGGTAGTCAATTTGGGTCAAAGAGCCATATGGGACCCAATGGGCCAAGGTAGCTAAGCCCTAAGGTAAATGGGTAAGACAAAATTTAATTGGGCCATGGGCCCAATGGTGATCCAATAAGAGGGATACATTTAAAAAATTTAAATCACCCAAGTTAGGTAATAAGTTGGCCAAGGTAACATGGCCAATGGGGCCCACCACCACTCACCAAGTGAGGTGGCGTATGGACCCAAGAATAGTGGGGCCGACGACCATGGTTGACCAAGTCAACCATGGGTGGATCTTAGAGGGAATTTAATGAGATTAAATTAAGTGGGAAGTGATTAATTAAATTAACCTAGCGATCAAATTGATCTAAGTTAATTAAACTAAAATTAAATGGTCAAATGGTCAAAACCACTCCAACAAACACAAACCACTTCAAGAAAACACAAAATGAAACCATGGGCTAAAGGGGGTGGTTTTATCCCAACCACCACCATTAATGCATATTGGTTGGTGAGGAGTTAATGTGAAGTTTGACTTAGGTAACCAAAAGATGAGACTTCATCTCAATGTCTCCATTTCCATTTTCTCTCTCTCCATCACTCCTCACACACACAAAAAACGTCCCTCCACCTTGCAAAAGAAAAGAGAAAAGAACTTAGAAGAAGAAGAGAAGAAAAGAGAAGGAGAGAGCAAGTCTTGGTCCATCCCCTCAAGATCAAAGGCTAAGATCTTGTTTTCCATCATCTTCCCCTCTTCCCCTCTCCCAAACCTAGCCCTACCTTAGCCGATCCAAACATGTCCCACCATTGATCAAGCTCATCTAGCCGATCAAACAAGGAGAGGAAGAAGGAAGGAGGCCAAGGAAGTTGACGGGAGCGACAAAGACCGGAGGAGTCGTCGGATCGTAAGTATGTTCTAAACAAGAAATTTAATTTTTAGGGTTTTAAGTTTTGGAATCCATTTCCTTGGATTGGATGGTGGCCAAACCATCATGGGCCATGGATTTAAAAATCCATCCAATGGTAGGATAATGAATGGATAAGATGGAGGAATGGATTAAGAAAGTGATAAAATGGAAGAATGGAATTTCTAAGTCTTTATTAAGTATAGGAAAAATTGGATCTTAATGGTTTAATGGGCCATAGGGTTCGGCCATGTAGCATGGCCGAACCCCATGGTAAATGTGGGAGGATTTTAATTAGGGTTTGAAGGTTTAAAATGGTGGAGAATGATCTATGATAAATTTAAATGGACTTATTGAGTATAGAATGTGATGTTTAGATGGAATGAAAATGGTGATGATTTAGTAATTTTAAAATGGATTATTTTTGGGACAAAATTAATGGTTTTTATGAAGATTTTAAAGTTGGTGATAAATAGTAATTTTAATGGATGAAAAAGGGTAGAAATTAATGGAGGAAATAATAGTTGCCAATGGATTCCCAAAGTGTATGATATAAGTTTAAATGGACCAAATGAATGATATTATTGATTTTAAATGGAATTTTTTAACAAAGAAAAATCATGGACAAATATTCATAGAACTTTGGTCTTAAATGGTTCTAAGAAAGGTGGGCCATGAACCATCGGTTCGGCCATGGTACATGGCCGAACCCTATGGTAATGGTATGGGATTTTTAGACATGGAAAATAATGTGGGGGAATGAGAATTTGAATAGATGGGTAAGTATGGTATATAGTAATTTTTTTGATGGAAATGAGGATTTAGATGGATGGTTTAATTTTCATTGGAAGTATGTTAAAATGGGTAAATGAAACCAAGAAAAATGGAGAAAGAAACATCATGGGTTCGGCCATGGTGTATGGCCGAACCCATGACCCAATTTTGGATCAATTTTTAGGCTAAGGTTAATGTATGTATCAATGCTTAGGAGTTTGTTTTAAAGGGCCAAAATGAATGAAGATTAGCAATTTTAAATTGGATTATTTTGGGACAAAACTTAGTCTTTAAAATGACATCCATAAAGGTGAGCCATGAACCATGGGTTCGGCCATACCATGGCCGAACCCTATGGTGGTAATTGGTAATTTTAAAATGGAGAAGAATGATAGAGGTTAATGGAGTTTGTATGGTATGTGATGTTTTAAAAAGGATGAAAAATGGGGACTTGAATGGATAATTTAAATTCATTAGAGATAGGAATTAAGGGGGGTAAAATGAACCTAAGGAAATGAAATTTAGGTATCATGGGTTCGGCCATGGTGTATGGCCGAACCCATGACCCATTGTATGGGCCACGTCTTAGGCCAAATATGGAATTAGGTATGAGATTTAACTTTTACAAAATTAATTAAAATAGGTGATTGATGTTATAACGCTAGGTCATAGTCAATGAAACCCTATGTGGATTAGGAGTAAAATTCGATGCAATATGAATGATGAAAAGAAACGTGTAGATGCTGCGTTTTAGGCTCGCTCATTTGAATATTCAAAATGGTCAAAATCGGATTTATGTATGTGATTAAAACAATGGATAATGGGCTAAGTTAAGGGCCGATTTTCGATAAACTTATAATGTATTTAAAGATCATTGAATGGACCTAGGGTTATGATTAGTTAGGAACTTAATCATGGATAACGTATGGACTAATTCAGTAAATGTAATAAGGTATCGGACGTCGCAAACGGTACGCGATCGGCGACCGGATTATCGAACGGAAAGCGTAACGGAACGCGACACGGTATTCGGTAGGATTCCTACCTCTTTGTAAGCGATGGATATGTGATGTTGTTTTAAATTATTTTGATTTGGTTTATGATGGATTTATGATTATGATTTATCTTATGATGAGTTTTAAGTTATGAATTATATGGATTATATTTGTATAGTATGCATTATATGGCTATGTATGGGATATCAAAATTATGGTTTATTTATATACTACATAGCATAATGAACGTACATCTCATGCATGGGATGGGCGGAAAGAAATAAATAAACTGGAGTCCATGCTCCGTCGGGGCGACCGAGAATCAGACATGGGGATAATACATTGTATGATCATGCGAATGATGGGTGGGACACATGACATAAGCACCCATGGCATAGCATTCATTACATAATTATTTTGTTATATGTTAGTTTATCGGTATATGTGTTATCACTAATCCATGTGCTAGCCCTACTCGGAGTCCTACTGGGCACGTTGACTAACACCCTACTTCTACCCTAGCTGATGACGCAGGGGATGGCGGAAGCGGTGGACATGACAGGAGCCAAGCTTAGGAGCTTGGGCAGTGCAGTCCTAGTTTATTTACGTTTACATTTTGGAGATGTAATTTTAAAGTAACTTAGCTTGTCGGGTTGTATAAGTTTACATTTCTTGCGATGGTTTGGACGTTACTTATGGACGATTACATTTTGTGATATAAATATGAACATAGGGGTATTTTGGTAATTCAATGATTGTATCTTCCCTTTTATCTAAAAAAAACCGGTAGGATAGACTCTATTATCATGTTCCGTAATAATCATAATCCACGTGCTTACTTCCTACGCGTGAACCGTTCTCGTTGACTTAGCTCCGCGCATGCGTGGGGTTGGCCAGTTAAGGGTCGAGCTTTAGAAGCTCGGACTTAACTCGCGTCGTGGCGTCCGCGCCCTCTCTCACTCTTCTATTTCAAAAAAAAAAATAGACTCTGATTTTCGAAAAACGGGTGAAAAAGGGCGGGGCGTTACAGCTAGGAAGGGAAAGGACTGCTATGACCTAGGAACAATTCTCAGCAACGTTTCTGGATCACTATTTCCCAGAAGAAGAAAAGGAACGCCAGATCCAAGCATTTTTGTCATTAGTGCAAGGCTCGATGATAGTAGTTGAGTACCATTAGGAATTTCTCAGCTTATTAATTTATGCATTTTATATTGTGGACACAGAGTACCGGTGGGCTCACAAGTTCGAGCGTGGGTTGTGGCCAAACATTAGGGCCAGAGTGACCGTGTTCAAAGCAGCTACGCTGGCAGAAGTGGTCAGCAAAGCCACCATTGTTGAACAGGAATTGGCTGAGTTCACACGAGTTGAAAACCGTCGAGCACAGTGGGAGGGGCACGTATCATCCCAACAAGAAGTTCCAATCGAACTTCAGCAGACCCTCACCATCTGTTGGATCCACTAGGGGCTTTCATCCCAACCAGCCATCTCAATCTGTAGCAATCCCTCAGGCATCTAGAGGGATGGGCAACTGCTTCCACTGTGATCAGCCGGGTCATCTCCGGAAGGATTGTCCAAAACTCAACAGGCTTTCTTATTCCAGAGGATCGTTTCGTCCACCGGCCAGACCAGTTAACTCTCGAGGAGGCAGGACGTATAATTGGGCGAGACGGGCACCCAACCCTACTAGAGCTGGACGATTGTTTACTTTAACTTCTCCAGCAGATGAGGATCATTCGGTGATACATGGTATGGCGGTAGTGAGTAATTCTTATGCATATGCACTATTTGATTCTGGAGCTTCACACTCATTCATAGCTGCATCATTTATAACTGCTACCGGTACCTTAGTTCAAAAATTAGCCACAACACTTACAATTGTGTCCCCTGTGGGAGACTCGGCATTGGGATTTATATGCACGGCAGTTAATAATGAACTAGTGGGACTCAGATTTGAGTTCAATTATCTAGTACTCGACATGACAGAGTATGATATAGTCTTCGGCATGGATTGGTTGGCTAAGTTCCAGGCTAACATTGACTGTTATCGCCGAAGAGTGACATTTTGGTCACCCGAAGGAAAACAATATGTTGTTCGTACAGCCAAGCAGAGTGGACTGCAGGAAGGGTTGAACCACGTGGTATTGAATAATATCATCATAAATAAAGCGCCAAACACTGAACTTCCAGTAATTGTAAAAGAATTTGCGGATATATTTCCAAGGAACTCCCTAGTTTACCACCCATGAGGGAGTTTAATTTCGAAATCAAGTTATACCCTGGCACTGGACCAGTGTCTTTACCACATTATCGGATGGCGCCAGTAGAGATGTCTGAGCTAAAGAAGCAAATTGATGAACTGCTCAGGCTGGGTTACATCCGAAACAACACATCGTCATGGGGAGCTCTAGTGCTGTTTGTAAAGAAGAAGGATGGTTCACTCTGAATGTGTGTAAATTATCGGAAGCTGAATCAGCTAACTGTCCAGAACAAGTACCCTCTACCCAGGATCGATGATTTATTTGATCAATTGAGGGGTTCCAGCCATTTTTCAAAGATTGATTTGATGTCTGGTTATCATCAAATCCGGGTTAGGGAGGAAGATATAGAGAAGACAGCCTTCAGGATGCGGTATGGACTATACGAGTTTGTAGTCATGCCATTTGGACTCACAAATGCGCCGGCTGTGTTCATGGACTTAATGAACAGGATCTTCCGTCCGTATCTGGACCAGTTTGTAATCGTGTTCATTGACGATATCCTCATTTATTCCAAGAGTCAGGACGAACATGCAGAGCATCCACAGATAGTCTTGAATACTTTGAGGCAGAATGAGCTATATGCCAAGGTCAGTAAGTGCGAGTTCTAGCTATCTCAAGTGAATTTCTTGGGACATGTTATATCCGTGGAAGGAATAGCCATGGATCCGGCTAAGGTGGCGGTAGTGAAAGACTGGAAAGCGCCAAATAATGTAACCGAAATCCGTAGTTTCTTAGGATTGGCTGGTTATTATCGGAAATTCATCATGGATTTTTCCAAAATAGCGTCTCCATAGACTCTACTCACTCAGAAAGGAGTCAAGTATGAGTGGTCTGATCTGTGCAACCGAAGGTTTGAGGAGCTGAAATCTAGGCTTACAACTACCCCTATTTTAATTTTGCTGGAAAGAGGCAAAGGTTATGAAGTACAATGTGATGCTTCAGGAGAAGGACTGGGGTGTTCACTCATGCAAAGTCATCAGTGTGGTGGCATATGGATCAAGACAGTTAAAAATACACGAACGTCTTTATCCTACACATGATCTGGAGCTAGCTGCAGTGGTATTCGCTCTCAAAAGTTGGAGACATTATCTCTACAGCGAGAAATTTGAGGTATTTTCTGATCATAAGAGTTTGAAATACTTATTTGATCAAAAGAAGCTCAACCTGAGGCAGTGTAGATGGATGGAGTATCTGGCGGATTATGAATTCGCACCTCGATATCATCCAGGCAAGGCAAACAAGGTGGTAGATGCCCTCAACCGCATATCACATGCATCCGTGGCATGTTTGATCAGAACGGAATGGGAGATGTTGAACACCATTCGATAGTTCAATCTGTATATCAACAATCATGGGAGTATGTATAATTTAATCATACGGTCCAATATGGTCACCAAAATTGAACAAGAACAACGAGCAGATCCGGAAGTGGAAGAGATATGGGCTAAGATGTCCACGGGCATAGTAGTACCAGAATGGGAATTACGACCAGGACAGGGTCTTTTATTTCGAGGAAGAGTATATGTGCCAAAAAGCTGTAGGAAAGGGTTATTGATTGAGGCACATCAATCCAAGCTCTCCATTCATCCGGGTAGCACCAAAATGTAGCACGATCTAAAGAGGCATTATTGGTGGCACGGACTCAAAAGAGATGTGGCGGAATTTGTGGCGCACTGTTTAACTTGTCAGCAAGTTAAGATAGAACATTAGAAGCCACCAGGGTTACTCAAACCCTTATCAGTGCCAGAATGGAAATGGGAGCACATTTCCATGGACTTTGTGACGGGGTTGCCGAGATCCTCAAAGGGCAATGATGCGATATGGGTTGTGGTAGACCAACTGACCAAGCCTGCGCATTTCATTCCTATCAAGATGACGGATTCATCTGAGACGTTGGGTCAGCGGTATATCAAGGAAATCATTCGGCTACATGGCATTCCCCGAACTATAGTATCTGACAGAGATGGCCTATTTACCGGCAGAGTGTGGCAAAGCATGCAGTCAGCTATGGGTACAGATCTATTGACTAGCACAACATTTCATCCACAAACTGATGGACAGTCAGAGAGGACGATTACAAACCTTGGAAGATATGCTGAGAGCATGCATGTTAGATTTCAAAGGTGGATGGGAGGACCACTTGCCACTGGCAGAATTTTCGTATAACAACAGTTATCAGGCAAGTCTTCAGATGGCCCCATTCGAGGCTTTATATGGTAGGCCTTGTAGATCGCCAGTGTGCTGGATAGAGGCTGGTGAGCCTGCGTTGATTGGACCTGAGCTAGTCGCAGAGACTAAAGCACAAATTCAGTTAATACGTCAGCACTTATTGACTGCACAGAGTCGGCAAAAGAGTTATGCTGACAAAAGAAGAAGGTTTCTGGAATTTGAAGTGGGGGACATGGTATTCTTAAAAGTCTCGCCACGGAAAGGACACATGAGGTTTGGGAAGAAGGGGAAACTGTCACCAAGATTTGTGGGACCGTTTTCCATCATAAGAAGAGTGGGGGATGTGGCTTATCAAATAGCACTTCCTTCACAATTGGCAGCTTTACACGATGTGTTTCACGTGTCAATGCTAAGGAAATACAATCTCGATCCGTCCCATGTATTGAATGTGCAAGACATAGAAGTACAAAGCGGTGTGATATACGTCGAGAAACCAGTTAGAATATTGGAGACTGAGCAAAGGGTGTTGCGAAATAGAGCGATTCAGTTCGTAAAAGTGGTATGGGACTGACATGGTGTTGAAGAGGCCACATGGGAACTTGAATTGGAGATGAGAACAGCTCACCCCGAATTGTTTATGTCATTTATTTTGGAACCCTACTTCATTCGATTTTCGGGACTAAAATTTTAAAAAGAGGGTTATATTGTACCACCCCAATTTCTCAATAATATGAATATTTACGAAAATGCCACTAGATTGGTGAATTTAATAAATGTGATTGTAAATGAGAAAATGGTGGGGCCCATTGTTCAAATTAAGACCATATGAACATATTATAAGGGTCAACTTATCATGAGTGGGTAATGAACATCAAATTGGGTCAATATGGTTAATTGGGTCAAAGGACCCACTTGGGACCCAATGGGTCATAATGGACTTGTTTGACCATTGGGTGAGCCCAAATTTAATGGGGTTAAGCTGAAATGATTGGAAATTAAATGGAGCATAAATGGGTAGGCTTGATGCACATATGAAAATCACATGCAAATGGCAAAAACAACCCATAATTGGGTGATGGCGTCAATTGGGTCAATAGCCAAATGGGGACCCAATGGGTCATGTTGACCATGTGGACCATGGTTGACCGTGTGGACTCTCAAGTGAGTTCAAATATGAGTTAAATCAGGTGGAGTTGGGACTAAAGTGAGTTGGAATTAAATCAAGTAATGAGTTGACTCAAGTGCATTAAATGAAATGCATTAAGTGAAGTGAGTTGGGTGAGTTGAGTTGGAAATCAAAGGGACCTTGAGTTCAAGTGAGTCAATGGGAGATGAGGAGTTGCCATAACCTTAAACACTATCAAGAGAAGTCTCACACGTAGGTGGAGTGAGGTGTGGGCTTCCACGCATGGACTTCAATGGCATGAGATAGAATTCACCTTGGAAACTTGGATGGGTTTCCATCTCATAATGGAAACCCAAGACCCAACATGGGGAGCTGAAAGGATGCATTGGTTGGTGCCAAGGGGTGCTTTGCTTGGCAGCAAGTGACTCCTTGGTTTGAGCAAGATTTGATGAGGATTAATGAGAGGTTATGGGGCTGTTTAACAAAAGCAACAAACCACATCACTTGGCCGAATTTGTCAATTGCAAAACCTGAGAATTCTGATCTCTTTCCCTCTCTCAAGAACACATCTCCTTGGCCAAACCAGTATTAAAGGCTTGGAAAATTGGTAAGTAATCCATAGAGTTTTTATTGTAAAATGGGTTAAATGGAATATGATTTGGCCATGAGATGGCCGAATCTACCAAGGGTTTGGAGTATGTATTTTGATGTTTAAAAGATAGCAAACATGGACCATAGGTTCGGCCAGTTTGGTTGGCCGAACCCCATGAAATATTATGGTTATGATTGATGGTTTTTGTAAGTTAAAACCATGCAAAATGATGGACTATTTTGGATGTTTTATTTAGACCTAAGATGCAAGTTGAAAGGGTGTTTAAATCATGGGTTTGGATGTGATGATTTGGCCATGGAATGGCCGAATGCATCAAGGGTTTGAACCTTGGATAAAGGTTGTTTAAAATGGTAAAAATGTATCAAGTTGGCCGAACCCCATTAAATTTATTTGGTTAGGTTGATGGTTTTGAAGTATACAAACCATACAATACTGTGGTGATTGTTATATGTTTTAATAAGACAAATTATATGTTAAAAGGTTTAAAATTATAGGCCATATGGTTTGGCCAATTGGGATGGCCGAACCCCATGAAATGATATGATAATTTATGGTGATTTGTGATGGTTTTTGAGGGATAGAAACCATGCAATATTATGGGGCTTCTATGTGATTTAAATGGAGATATGGTTACTGTTTTGGGTCAGCCATTGGATGGCAGAACCATGTAGTTATCATGGTTAAAGAGTAGAGCCTAAGTTAAGTACATAGGATGGAATCATTGAACCAAGGGAACCATTGGGTTCGGCCATAGACCATGGCTATGGGTTTTATAATCAATTTAATGGAAATAATTGTTGGTTTTTATGTTTAAGCATGATATTGGTAGCAATGGCAGTTTTGTGAATAAGGGTAACAATCAAGAGATGAAATAGGGGACCCAAGTAAATAAGTGAGGTTCGGCCAAGGTGTATGGCCGAACCCCACTTATAAATATTTTTGGATATAAATTTTAATGGACTGTTTTAATGAAGCTAATGGATGGAATTAGTAAATCAAGGGACTTGATTTGGGGCTTTAAAACAAGGGCAAACAATTGGAAATAGGGACCAAATTTAGATGATGAGGTTCGGCCATGTTGTATGGCCGAACCCCATCAAAATAAATGCATGGGATTAAAGTTGATTCATGGTTTATATGAACAAGGTGACGGATCTCTTTAACGGCGCGCTAGTCATGAGCGGGTGACGCTTAGAAAGAACGGACACTTAAGAAAATTTTCAGTAGGTTTCCTACCTACTTGTAACCACATTTATACTTGGTTTTATGATGGTTTTTATGAGACATTATTATACTACTATTTATCATATTGGATTTGAATGATGAGATTTAATTACATTGTTGCATATATTCATTGGCATCTCATACATGGACATAGGATGATGATTATGGAAACCGGAGCCCACACTCCGTTGGTATACCGTGGTGCAACTGTGAGGCCTCCTTAGGCGATGAGGGTCCCGCCAGGAGAAGTATCATGATGATAAGAATTACATCGACCTCCTTAGGCGATGAGGGTCCTGCCAGGAGGAATATTATGATGATGAGAGTCACATCAGGCTCCTTAGGCGATGAGGGTCCCGCCAGGAGGAGTATCATCAAGAAGAAATGAAAGAGCATTGTGGTTTACCTTGACGATGAGAGTCTTGTCAAGTGATGGCTATGTATATGTGTGATGGGTGGGACTCATTACATTTGCACTTACATACATAGCATTGATTTCAGATGTTTTGTTGATCATATATTATGAGATATGCATGTTTATATTCTAACCATGTGGTAGCCTTGATTGGAAAACCTACTAGGCGCGTTGATCTAACGCCCTAATTCTATCCTTAGAGGATAATACAGGAAAAGGAAAAGGGAAAGAGAAGGTCGAGGACCAGGAGGGGAGCCAAGCTTAAGCGTTTGAATGATGATTGGGATTTCTATATTACTGTCTTTTGAATTACATTTTATGGACATGTAATAGCTAGTAAACTTTGCTATGGTTTGTTTATGGTTTTGACAATGGATGTTTGGATTATTTAATGTTAATATCTGAGACTTGTACTTGCTATCTAATCAGTTTATTTCCGCAATTGGTTTAGTTTATTCCGCATGACTTGATCAGTTCCATGTGTGGTTTGTCTTTCATGGTTCAGTCCATGCACACATGGATGGCCAGTTAAGGGTCGGACTTGGGTAGTCCGGACTTAGCTCACGTCGTGACGTCGTCCGCCCTCTTCCGGCGTTATTATATTATTATTTTAAAAAAAAATTAGACTCTGAATCTCAGAAAGGGCGGGGCGTTACATGTCTGGTTATGTACTCTGGATGCTTGTGACTGAGCTAGTGGAGCTGGAGGACCGAAAAAACCCCTGAAGTTAAAAGGTCGACTGTTTTGCGGACACTCCCTCTTGAAATGGCCCTGCAGGTCACACTGATAACAGGTTCTAACACATCGAGGAGTCTGAGAGACTGGTCCTGATTTGGAGGGCTGATTGGGATGAAAACCTCCAATGGAAACAGTAGAGGCTGAGGGTCTCCCAAAGCTGGGTCTGAATCTCTTGTGAAGCTGAAAATTACTTCCCCCACTTTGACCTCATCGGTTATCCACAAATCTGACTGTCTCCGTCAACTCTTGCTCTGCTAGGTCGCAGGCCTCGTTCTTATGCTAGGTCGCAGGCCTCGTTCAAATTTTCGAGCCTTTTTATATTCTGTGTCCGCCATGTATAAAGCATAACATGATAGACAGAGGAATTCTTGATAATAATCTGCAACAGTCATGGTGCATGTTGCCCTGGACCAAAGATATGAATGCCTATGTTTGACGCTCTTTCTCTTCCTCTGGAAAGTAATGATCCAGAAACATCCCAGCGAACTGGTCCCAAGTCATCTCTGTCCTATCCTCCGCTGGAATCTGTGCTTGTTGACGTTCTATTGTTTTCCACCATTTGTCGGCATCGTCTACCAATTGTGAAGTAGCCAGCATTATTCTGTCCTCATAACTGACGATCTGAAGTAGTTTCAAGATCTTTGTGATGTTCTCAATCCAATTTTCTGCTCCCACGGGTCCCTCTTTCCCTTTGAAATAAGGGGGACATTGCTATTGGAAATCTCTAACCATGTTTCAGTCCTGCGATTCATTGGAGGTTGTACCTCCATTGCCGTTCTGGTGTTGCTGTAGAACGGAGGTAACCACTACCTGTACTAAGCTCTGTAGCTCGGGAGGCACCTCAGGAATATTTACACAGTCCTGTTCCTCTTCCTGATTCGGGTTCTGTAGGGTATTTCTTTTTCTTGGAGGCATTTTCCTAAGTCATCGAAACATTGATTGATTTAGTTTTCTCATAAGATTTTGTGTTCACATAGTTGGGGAAAATTGCCTAATCATCATCTTGTATTTCTTGTTTTGGGGAATTTTCCTATGTATCATATAATGTTTCTCATTTTGGGGAAATCATGATGTTTCTTGTTCAGGGGTTAGACATCCTATTTCGCTATGTTTGATAAAGCTACAGTTTATTGTGATTGTCCTTCCCTTGCTGTTGTTTTTCTCATCAAGTGTTGTTCTTAGATTGAATGCTTACAGTCTGATTTTCATCAAAGTAAATTAATCCGGCCCCCGTACAGCAGACTCCGAAGAGTTAGTCAGTTGGGATTCTTATCTTGTAAGTGAGACATGATACCGTATTAATCTTACTTTGCGAGATCCAACACTCCCGGTTTCGCTCTGATACCAACTGTAACGCCTCGCCCTTTTTCACCCGCCACAAATCAGAGTATATTTTCTTTTTTCAAATGAGTGAGAGAGGATGGGATGCCACGAAGAGAGTTAAGTCCGAGTTTCCAATCCCCGACCCTTAACTGGCCACCTGTTCGTATGCGTGGACTAAGTCCACTTAAACATTTCACACGTTTTTTTGAATACTTTGTGGAATAATATATATGAATAAAACGCTATCCATATTAATGTCATCATTAAGCACGGAAAACCAATCACCATATAACTTCAAATAAAAACATTAAAATTATCAAATCATAGCAAATAAGTCTAAGTTATTACAGTCCAAAATATCAGTCCTCCCAATACATCATAAACATCAAAACTAAATAAATCAAACTTCATTCATTCCAAGCTCCTACGCTTGGCTCCCTTCATGTCTCATGTCTGTTTCCTTATCATTCCATGTTCCATCATCTATAGGGTAGAAGTAGGGCATCAGTCAACATACCCAGTAGGTATTCCAAGTAAGGTTATGGTACACCAAGGATTAATATAAATCAAGATAGATACATCATATTATATTTGTAAAACATCTCATAAGTAGTAAAAACATTGCATGATGTCCATATCATAATCACGCTTACTTATGTGTCATGTCATGGGTGTCAATGCCAAATGATCTCTCACCCAATTTCCATATTCATTCACATCATACATAAATAGTTTCCTTGATAAATCGCCATATCAAGGTGTTCCCTTGGCCAATTACGTCCACAGTGTTTTGTGACAGCACCACCAGGTCACTGTATACCTCCCCACAAATTATTAATTGGAATTACAGATGGAGTGTGGACTCTTCCCTCTACGCAGGGTTTCGGGACTGTCTACCCTGAAGCTCTTTCGCCCAATTTACACCATACCCATTTTTAGCAATCCCGGAGAAGGCCAAAATCTCAACAGTTTACATAGCTTCATACAAGCTAGTCCCAAGCCCAAGTCTTGTCCGGACCGCTCATAACTTGGATTGTTAGTCACATGTATTCCCTCCCATGCCATGCATGAGGAGGTAATGTATGCAAGTATGCCATTTCATTTCAAATTACATAATATCATTGAAAATTAGTTCATGAACATATACCATTTGTTTAACCAAAATAAACATAATATTTGGAACAAAAAACCACTATCATATATAATCCATAGTGTCTCAGTAAGGTAGGAATCCTACCAATGTCCAGTACACTATCCTTGCAGTCTTGTGAGGACAATGCTACGATCGCATGAAATGAATCACAACCCTTTTGCGAATCTCTTTACCTTATCAAATTCCATCACAAATATTAATTTGATTTCCCATTTAAATTTCATCATCCCTTACATCCTTCCAGATAGATAGAGACATCTGGAAAACAATTTAAAATTGAAACATTCTAATTTAGTCGACTGAATCGTGCCCAATTACTATTATCTGCCTTACCCGCAAACTTTCAGTCGATTGAATAACTATATTCAGTCGGCTAAAACACAACTAGGTATTGTATAAACTTGTCCCGTAACCTTTCAGTCGATTGAATCATAGATTCAATCGGCTGACTTTGGGTCAAATCCTCTGTGTTCTCGGTCAATACACTTTCAGTCGACTGAATCACAGATTCAATTGGTTGAATTAGCAATCAACCGTTTACGTGTTTGGTAAGTATTGTAACGCCCCGCCCTTTTTCACTCGCTTTCCATAAATTAGAGTCTACTTTTTTTTAAGAGTAATAGAGAGCGGGACGTCATGACGCGAGCTAAGTCCGAGCTTCTAAAGTTCGACCCTTAATTGGCCAACCCTACGTGTGCATGGACTAAGTCCATGAAAACGGTTCACACGTAATAATATATATATGTGGATTAAATCATAAGCTGCGGATTATAATAGAACCTAAATCTATTCCATTTTAGATAGCAAAGTACTACGTCACTTAACCAAATTTCCTTAAGTTAAATATCCAAAATAAACCCATTCAAACCATAGCAAAATGGTCTAAGTTATTACATGCCACATTCTAGCTACTCAAATTACAAGTCCATGAGTAACTTAAATAAAATAACATTAAACATATTCAAGCTCCTATGCTTGGCTCCGTTCACGATCATCATTTCCTTCATTTCCTGTATCATTCACTAGGGTAGAAGTAGGGCGTTAGAACAACGCGCCCAGTAGGAATTCTAAGTAAGGCTAACACATGGTGAGTACAAAAACCATATATATAACATAATCATAAAACCATGTAAAAATAATGCCATGCCATATGTCTTATGCAATGAGTCTCACCCATCACAATCATATATATCCTCTTGATGGAATTCTCCTCATCAAGGTATCCCCATAGTTGCCTTACGGACGCCCTGACGGAGTGTGTTCTCCGGTTACCTCTTGATGGGATTATGCACATCAAGGTCTTCCCACGAATGCCTTACGGACGCCCCGACGGAGCGTGGCCTCCAGTTACAAACATCCCTCCCATGCCATGCATGAGATGTATGTGTCCACATGCTATGTAATAAAATAACCATAGCATTAAAACCTCATATTTGAAATATAACATTTTAACAACAAAACCATCAAAATAAGAGATTAAACCATATTACATAACCATGGTTTCAAAGAGGTAGAATCCTACCAAAGACTACTAAAGTGTCTTTGTTTCTTAATCCGGCAACCGCTCACGATCGTGCACCGTTTGTGAGGTTCATTACCTTATTACACAACAATTAATTAAACCCATGTTCCAATTGATTTCTTATCATATCTAAGTCCAAAAGCACCATAATGGGGTTTGGCCATACAACATGGCTGAACCTCACCCACTTGAATTTGTCCCTCTTTTGATTTAACCACTTACATCCAAGTAAATCATTTCACAAACCCGAAGTCCACAAGATACAACTTTGTGGGGTTCGGCCATACAACATGGCCGTACCTCGCTTCCTTAATTTGGTGCCTTTCTTTTAGTCTTTTGATCTTTAAATTAAATCCAAGATCATGCCATCTTTGATTCATAAATCTAATCACCTATACAACAATTACTTAACCTTGATAACAACAAAGTCCACAAAACAATCCCCATGGGGTTCGGCCATACACCATGGCCGAACCCATGGTTCATTATTTTCACTTATTTACATCCTTGTCATTACCCTATCATGGCTAATTATTTAGCTTAATCCTCCATTCATTTAAACATGCATAACACTCCAAATAACCCTTTAAAATGATCCATCAAATAGTTCATGGGGTTCGGCCATACACCATGGCCGAACCCATGTCCATCAACATAGGTCTATGACTAACATTTTATGCACAAACATTCTTCATGGGTTATCCATCCTTTACATCATTTTAACCCATTTACAATCCTTAATTCCTTTACATGGGGTTCGGCCATATACCATGGCCGAAACCTATGGTTCTTTATTTTCCTTAAAAATATATCAAACGTATATGGTTTGATCCTTTGATGGTTCTCATACATACATCCATAAGTTTCATGCTTTGAACCCAATAAAATTATTAACCAACCTCCATGGTTTTCATGATCTATTTGCATCTAGAACCATCAACCATACATCCATTTAAAACCTTTTTTAAAAAATCATAAATAACCTTTCCCATGGGATTCGGCCATACAACATGGCCGAACCTATGATTCATCTTTTTCTCCCATAAATTAAATAACCATGATCAAAGTCTTTGATGGGGTTCAGCCATACCTCATAGCCGAACCCATGGTCCATGGTTCTCATACATAAGTCCATTTATACCCTTTAAAACCTTTTAAAATTATAAACATAACTCTATGATTTTCATCCTCCAAACTTCCATTTAAAATAACCAATGTCCTTCCATGGGGTTCGGCCATACAACATGGCCGAACCCTATGGTTCATCATAGAGTCTTTATCCATAATAAAATTAGGGTTCGGCCATTTCCTTGACCATCTTTTTCTTATTTTTGCAATTTATCGAGCACTTACTGATTCTGCGTCTCCTCCGGTTTCTTTCACTCCTTCTTGCTCCTTTCCTTCCTTAGCCTCTCCTTAGCTGATGATGATCTTGATAACTCTCTTAGAGTGGTTCGGCCAAGAGGTATGGATTGAGAGAGAGAGGAGCTTGAGATCAAAATTGTTCTAAGTCCTTTTGTCTTGAGAGGAGAATCGGCCTTGAGAGAGAGGGAGAGAGTGAGATGAGAAAACACCAATTGTTTCCTATCTTGAGAGGTGGGAACGGCCAAGGGAGAGAGAGGGAGATAGTGAAATGAAACTGAAATCTTTCCTTGATCATTACGGTCGGCCAAAGGTGGTGTCCCTTGGTGGCATCCGTTTGTAACTCCCATATTCCTTTACCTCCCTCCTTAATGGTCCATGTGGGGGTTTCATCCTTGAGATGAAACACACTCAACGGTTGGCAAGATGGAAACCCCCCCATGCTTCCAACGTGAGCTTGCCTTTGTGTTAACCTTGTGTGACCTCCAAAAAATGCCACCTTTCCATTAATGACCCATTTGGGGGTTTCCTCCATGAGATGAAACTCTCATGTAGCCAACGGTCTTGCCTTGACTTGGACCAAAAAACCGTCCACTTCCCATTGATGATTCATTTGGGGGTTTCATCCATGAGATGAAACTCCCACACCTCCAACATGTAACCCCTTGGAGTTTGAATTTTAAACAACAAAACTCTTCCATTTCCCACACCACTCAACTCATTTCTTTAACTCAACTCACTTAAAAATCAACCCAATTATTTGATTCCATTTCCAACTTAATTCAGCCCCAATTTAATCAAGCTTAAACTCATTTGGTAGTCAACCAAGTCCACCACGACCCATTGGGTCCCAATTGGGCATTTTGACCCAATTAACAATTTTTGACCCAATTAACAATCTTGACCCAATTGAATACATATTACCCATTTATTTCAATTGAAACCATATTCATGGCCCGTTGGGTCTTAATTGGGCAATTGACCCAACACCTTACCCATCTAAGGTCCATATCATTTAAATTCACAAATTAAATGGCGAATACATATATACTGATAACCTGAAAATCTGAGGTCTTACAAGTATACCTTCAGTCGACTGAATCATAAGATTCAGTCGCCTGAAACACACCAGATCACTCACTTGTTTGGTAGGTCTACGTTCAATCGACTGAATCAATGATTCAGTCGGCTGAAATACCAATGGACCCCATTTGTACTTTAGCCGGTGTACTTTCAGTCGGCTGAATCATAGGATTCAGTTGGCTGTAACACCCAGATATCCCTTATGTACTCGACCATCCCACTTTTAGTTGACTGAATCATTAGATTCAGTCGGCTGAAACTCCCAGATTACCCTTGTTTGCTTGGCCAGCACATGTTCAGTCGACTGAATCCTGAGATTCAGTCGACTAACTTTTTGTCAGTTATTATCTGTTTACATATCTTGTACAACCCTTCTTCATAAAAGTCATTCTTTATCATATCTAAACGTGGATTTCATCTTTCATACTTTAATTAGTAAACTCACTCTACCCACTAGCCAAGGTTTGGGTTCCTCATGATCCATTCAATCATTGTACCATTATAGTATGGTTTTTTTTTTTTTTATTAAATCCTATGGTTGTTTTGTTTTCAACCCATAACCATCCCTTGAATGGATTTCAATTTCATGGCCTCATAACAGATTGGAGATCGATTCCAACTAATTATGGAACCCATGGGTTCGGCCAAACCTATGGTTTCCGTTGAACCAATCCTATGTTATTAAGCTTTAAACATACCTTATTTCCGTCTCCTTATTTTCTTTTTAATCTGTATTTCTTCCTTAATCCTTCTTCTTCCTTTGCCCTTCAAAGATTCTCCAAGTATAAAGGTATAGATGGGAGAGAGAGAGGAGAGGAGAGGAGAATCCTTGTGCAAAATAAAGAGTGATCGGCCAAGGGGTGTGGAGTGCCCTTTGGTTGGTGTCTTTTATGTAACAGCCTTAGACCCTTTATGTAACGCCCGGCCCTTTTTCACTCGCTTTCCGAAAATTAGAGTCTATTTTTTTTCTTTTTAAATAGAAGAGTGAGAGAGGGCGCGGACGCTACGACGCGAGTTAAGTCCGAGCTTCTAAAGCTCGGCCCTTAACTGGCCAACCCCACACGTGTGCGGAGCTAAGTCCACGAGAACGGTTCACGCGTAGGAAGTAAGCTCATGGATTATAGTTATTGCGGAACATGATAATAGAGTCTATCCTACCGGTTTTTAGATAGAAGGAAAGATACAACATTGAATTACCAAAATGCCCCTATGTTCATATTTATATCACAAAATATAATCGTCCATAAGTAACGTCCAAAACATCGCAAGAAATGTAAACTTATACAACCCGACAAGCTAAGTTACTTTAAAATTACATCTCCAAAATGTAAACGTAATTAAACTAAGACTGCACTGCCCAAGCCCCTAAGCTTGGCTCCTGTCATGTCCACCGCTTCCGCCATCCCCTGCGTCATCAGCTAGGGTAGAAGTAGGGTGTTAGTCAACATGCCCAGTAGGACTCCGAGTAGGGCTAGCACATGGATTAGTGATACACACATACCGATACAATAAAATACAACAAAATAATCATGTGATGAATGTTATGCTATGGGTGCTTATGTCATGTGTCCCACCCATCATCCGTATGATCATACAATATCTTGTTCCCCATGTTTGCTTCTCGGTCGCCCCGACGGAACATGGACTCCGGTTATTGAACTATCCCCATGTGTGATTCTCGGTAGCCCCGACGGAGCATGGACTCCGGTCATAGCCCTCAGGCTATCCCCATGTCTGATTCTCGGTCGCCCCGACGGAGCATGGACTCCGGTTTGTTTATTTTTTTCCGCCCATGCCATGCATGAGATGTAGTGCATTATGCTATGTAATATATATATGTAATCCACATACTCAACATATCATACATAGCCATATAATGCATAATATTAAGATATAATCCATATGATTCATAACTTAAAACTCATCATAAGATAAATCATAATCATAAATCTATCATAAACCAAATCAAAATAATTTAAAACACCATCACATATCCATCGCTTACAAAGAGGTAGGAATCCTACCGAATACCGTGTCGCGTTCCGTTACGCTTCCCGTTCGATAATCCGGTCGCCGATAGCGTACCGTTTGCTATGTCCGATACCTTATTACATTTACCGAATTAGTCCCTACGTTATCCACGATTAAGTTCATAATTGATCCATTTACTTAGACTCAATAATGGCCATTAATTTAGGTTACAAATTTATCGAAAATCAGCCCTTTAACTTAGACTCATTTTTAGTGGTTTAAAACACATACCTAAACCCGATTTTTGGCCAATTTAGATATTCCAATTTAGCGGCCTACAACGCAGCAACTAATCGCTTTACTTAACCATTCACAAAATATCCAATTTTTATGTCTAATCCCTATAGGGTTCTTCAATGTGGCACTTATTTACCGTTTTGCCACTTTCTCTTCCATGTTTAATATTTCACCCCTTCATGTATATTTTAAGTCTAGATTTCATCCCTAACTTAGACCTATTTATGATTCCATATCATATCCAAATTCAGCCACCCATTACTTAATTTTTGAAAGACATTTAACCCCATATAACCTTTCACATTTGGCCCTAAAGGTGGCCCACAATCATGACCTCCAAATGGGTCATGGGTTCATGGTTCACTTTTGTTGGTGCCATTTTCAAAGACTCATATTTTGTCCCAAAAAAAATCCATTTCAAAAATCACAAATCTTCATTCATTTTGGCCCTTTTAAAACAACCTCCTAGGCATTGATACATTCATTAACCTTAGCCTAAAGTTGATCAAAATTTGGGTCATGGGTTCGGCCATACATCATGGCCGAACCCATGATGTTTCTTTCCCCATCCTTCTTGGTTTCAATTATCCATTAAACATACCTCCAATGAAACTTAAATCATCCATTTCAATCACCATCTTTATTCCATTTAAACATCACATATCATACTTGTAACATCCATTTAAATTTCATCATTAACTTAACTTAATTTCCATTTTGTTTAAGCACATATATAAACCATACTTAGCCCATGAATGACCTAAAACATGGGTCATGGGTTCGGCCATACATCATGGCTGAACCCATGATGCCTTTCCCTCATTTTTAACTTGGGTCTTGTAATCACATTTAAAGTCCATTAAAAACCACCAACATTTCCTCATGATTTCTCATTTTAACAATCCTTTAAAACACCTATTTTTAATCATTTGGAAACTAATTTTCATTAACCATTCTCCATACTTCTAATCTTATAAAAATTCTAAAATATCATCCATGGATTCCATCATAAAACTTTTTTCCAAAAATTGCCTACATTTAATCCTTTAAATCCTTGAAACCCTAAACCATTCTCCAACTTTTTATTTCTTATAAAAACCCTAATTAAAATGCATAATATTAAAATATAATCCAAATTACAATCATCCATTCATTAAAAAATCCATATTCTCCATGCTTTAATACAACCTTAGAATTCCAAAAATTTGAAATCATAAATCCCTAATGTTCACTCATTTAAAAACCTAAAGCTCATTAGCCATTCTCCAAAACTTTAAACCTTAACATCTTAATAATTTCATCCCACATTGGCCATGGGGTTCGGCCATGCTACATGGCCGAACCCTAAGGTCCATTCAATCTATTAAAACTTCCATCTTTTCCATACTTAATCCATTCATTTCATTTTTTTCTTAGACCATCTCTTCCATTTCTTTGCCTTCCATTTGATGGATTTTAGATCCATTCCATAGCCTAAAATAATTTGGCCACCATCATATGGCAAGGATGGATTTTAAAATTAAAGACCCTAAATAATAAATTTCTTGTTTAGAACATACTTACTATCCGACGACTCCTCCGGTCTTTGTCGCTCCCGTCAACTTCCTTGGCCTCTTTTCTCCTTCTTCTTGATCTTTGATCGGCTAGATGTGCTTGATCAATGGTGGGACATGCTTGGATTGGCTAAGATAGTGTTAGGTTTAGAGAGAGGGGAAGAGGGGAAGATGATGAAGAACGGTAACTCTTGATCTTCAAGAGGTGAATCCAAGGTTCCACCTCTTTTCTTCTCTTCTTCTCTTCTTTTTTTCTTCTAAGTTTTCTTCTAAGCTCTCTTCACTTTCTCCTTGCAAGGTGAGGAACGAATTTCCTTGTGTGTGTGGAGGGCTAGAGTCAAATGGGTAGTTTGAAATGAGATGGAGGTGGTTGGAGTGACTTAGACTCCTCATTAATTTTCCCCACCCACCAAGCATGGGCTAGCTTGACTTGGGTGGTGGTGGTTGAGACCCAACCACCAAGCATGGCTCCCATGTCCTCTTTGACTTGTTTATGTTGACCCTAACTAATCAACTTAATTAAGTTAAGCCCTCACTTAGGTTAATTAATTTTCATCTAATTTAATTCCCTTAAATTATCTATCTAATAAATCCACCCATGGTTGACCAAGTCAACTATAGTGGATGGCCCCCACATATACCTACCCCACCCGCCACCTCACTTGATGAGGTGGAGGTGGGCCCCACTTGGCCATGTTATTTTAATTCCCTTGATTTTAACTTAGGTAATTTTACAATAATTTTAATCAATTTAATTTACCTTAATCCACCTTAGTCTTCTTTATTTTATCCATGGTTGACCAAGTCAACCATGATGGTTGGTCCCACTTTCTCTTTGGTCCACACGCCACCTCAATGGGTGAGGTGGAGGTGGGCCCCATTGGCCATGTTGCCTTGGTCCATTTATCACCTAATTTAGGTGATTTAAATTTTATTAATTGTATCCCTTTTATTGGATCATCATTGGGCCCATGGCCCAATTTGATTCTTGTCTTACCCATTTATCTTAGGGCTTAGTTACCTTGGCCCATTGGGTCCCACATGGCTCTTTGACCCAAATTGACCATCTTTGACCCGATTACTTACCATTGACCAATTACATGTATCAATTCCAATTCAAGGTTTATTGGGTAACCATTGGGCCCATGGCCCAATTAGATTCCCTCCTTTTCCACTTACCTTAGGATTTGAACTGGTTTTGATCCATTGGGCCCCACTTGGCTATCGGGCCCACTTGACCATCGTTGACCCGATTAATCCTCATTGACCCATTAAATGGCTTTCATCCAATCCATGGCCCAATTGGGCTATCCTTGGGCCATTGTCCCAAAATTTGGTCCATTTGGCATTTTATTATATCAAACTTCAAATTAAAATGAATAAATGCCAATATATATATTTATCAAAAATTCGGGTTATTACACTTTATTCTCTCTCATTATGGTTCATCTAACCCATGTGTCCCTTAGCTTAACTAAGGAGACCATTGGCTTAAACCAAGGAGACCCCTTGACTTCCCAAAGAGTCTCTTGGTTGCATGCCCCTTGAGATGAAAACTCTTCATCTTCCCAACTCAAGCCAACTCAACTCAAGACTTAACTCACTTGTGGTTGACCAAGTCAACCTATGACATGCTTGGCCATGCATATGGTGACTTGGTCACCACATGGCATTTGGGTCCCACCTTGGCCATGTCACTCGATGAAGTGGCTTCCTTTTCTACTAGGTTTTCCTGTGATGACATATATGCCACATGGCAATGCCACATCACTCACATGCCACCTCACTTGATGAGGTGGATTTTAATTGATCAAATACAATAATTATTCAATTCAAATAGTTTAATTAAACTTACCCAATTACTTTAAATTTAAGCTCATCTAGGGTCCATTGGGTCTTAATTGGGTAATTGACCCATTTACTTCAAACTTACCCAATTACTTTAAAATCAAGCTCACGCATGATCCACTAGATCTTAATTGGGTAATTGTCCCATTTCTTGCCAATCTAATGTCAATTTCCACTTTTAATTTCAAATTCCATTAAATGAAATCCAAATGGGCCAAACCAATATATGTATTATAGTCTATGGAAAATCCTGGGTGTTACCGGAAGAAAGGCTGGAGAAAAGACTAGAAGGCAGAGCAACGCACGATTTCCAAGTGAGCAATTAATTTTTCCATGTTAATTTTATTGCTTTTATGTAATTTCTTCCAAAGCCTTGTACTTTAATTCTTCCATTTAATAAAGTAAAGCATTTATTTAGAACCCTGGAACATCCCAATTTCTAATATACTTTTATGATTATTTTATGTTTAATTTCAAGAACACAACTTTTATTTATTTGATTGAACATAAGCGTATGCAATAGTTAGGATCTTGATTGTAAGACTTGAATCATGATTACTACGGTTTTGATTAATTAAATTAAAAAAGTTGTGGATCTTGTTTTATTAATAAATACAAATTGTATTTTATATATTTACGTGAATTTCAGATCTAGGCCTTTACTTTGTTTACACATATTGGGTGATGTACGGTCTATTCCAAACAATCAACCTTTACGTTAATGCACATTTAATTTTAGTCATTTATTTTCATGCAATTTAAGTCTCTGCCTTTTAATTTTGTTAAATCTCATGTTTGTTGTGCAATAGTTGTTTTAACACAAATCTTGTATAATCTAATCTTTAATTCAGTAATTCATTCTTTAATTCTTTAATTTCTTTTTAATCACTCTCTCTCTCTCAAAATTCATTCAATTAAAGTTTGGAAGATGTGTTAAATAATTTTGTAACTTGAATTCCTAATCATGATTAAGATTAAAATTTAATTCACCTTGTAAGAATATGAAATCAACACATTTTATTTGCTAATTTTTCAAGTTAGATACATGACTCATATAATGATTCAATTTCTTAAAAACAATTCATTTTTAGATGACATAAATTTAAATTCATATACTTTTAGATTTTCCATTCGATTCGACCTCGCTCTCACATTACTATACTATGAATGGTTCATGCACTTACGAGATTTAAAAATTTAAAACATCGACACTCACGTCCCTTACAACGCATGACATGTGATGGAGAAGGGAGCGAAGGATCTCTCGACATTACCCTAAGTTTCAGAATCTTGAAACTCTAGAAAAGTTGTCCTTAGACGAGACTTTTGCTTGTTTTGGTTTGTTCTTGGATGTTGTGAATATTAACATGCCCCATGTGGCATGGAAGCTATTCTTTGTAAGTCATGTTTATGATATACAATATGTTTGTGAGTATTTGGAATCAGCATGATATGAATTGTGGATTTTAAGTTGTTAAACTGAAAAATTCCAAAACTGGAAACCTTGGTTCGTTTCCTTTTTGTAAAATGGTAAATTTTGAATAACTCACCTCCCAGGGCATGAAAATCCCTATGTACAAGTCATATTGTGATATATAATGCTTTGGAGTGTGTTTGAATGGATCATGATGTGTATTTTAAGTTTCGAGTGATAAAATCGGGAAACAATGCGAGTTTTAGAAATCTTGTTGGTTTCGTTTAACTTAGTCTTGTAAATTGAAGATTTTAGTTTTCCTGCCCATGGTGGAATAGAAACTCCTACATACAAGTCATAAATATCTATGGCAATCTGTTGGGATGAGAATA
Source organism: Chimonanthus salicifolius (assembly GCA_013350335.1). NCBI lineage: Eukaryota > Viridiplantae > Streptophyta > Magnoliopsida > Laurales > Calycanthaceae > Chimonanthus > Chimonanthus salicifolius. Next base: position 65,500,649 of record CM023533.1, read on the forward strand.
TAGGAGTTAGGATGTGTATCTTAAATTTTGAGTGGGAAAACTTGGGGAAAAGATCAAAAATTGGAAAATTTGGAAAACAAATCAATCTCAGTCATTGTCGATGGGGTCGCCATTGACGATGGGTCAGCAAATGTAGTGGCGATGGGTCGCTGTTTGGAGAGTGGCTCACCCTAAGAGCAAACAGAGAAATATAAAATCTTATTTCAGGGGATGGATTGCCGGTGATGGGTCGCCAACCACGTTGGATCGCAGGTACTATTCACAGCAAAAGTGTGTTTTACTAAAATAGTCATAACTTGAGCTCCTGACCTCAGAATTAAGTGATATTGGACATTCTAGAGAGCTCAGTAAGCGATCTATCCAACCATGATCCTGGTTAACTTGTTTGATAGGTGGAAAGATTCCCTCAAAGTCATGGTATCTAAGCCCAACTCGTGGGGTGATGGACCGTACCTCGAGTCCACATGTGCATGTGTGACATCTTTCTATGGGCTTGAGTGAGTTCGATTAAGGATGATAGACTGTGGTGTTTGGATTAATTAAAAAAAAAGTTAGTCACATTCCGGGCCCACATCTGGGTTCAAGGTGCGACAAACAAATTATGAGGTCTAATCTCACCATCAAACATCTAATATAAAATCCAATGCTTCCCTAACATAAAGTTGGAAACAGAAGCACAACTTAATATAAATATAAAAATTTAACTAAATCAATGTGATATTTATTGAAATTTAAAGTCTACAGATCCTATGAAATATAATATCTAAGATTAAGTCTAAATGCTCCGAGCGAAACCTAAATCCTAGGATTGAGCCTGACCGATCTCTATCTCCAAATAATTTTATGTAGTGTAACGGAATGAGTTTCATGCCCAGTAAAGAAAACAAGCATACAATCTTCTAAATAATGATTTCAATATATCCAGGCATTTAAAATTCATTCCAACTCAATTCAAGTCAAGCAATAAAAGTGCATGTAGTGCAACAATGCAATAATATGATGCATGTTCCCAACCCATGCATCTCAACAACAAATCAACCAGTATAGCACATGCGCATATGATCTCTTAATGGCGAATCATATTCCCCCAGTCCAATGACTCTGAAGGATGTGCTCCATGTGGGCGAATCACTATCCCCCAGCCCTCCCAAGATCATAATCCTCAAAACAAAGAAATCAACTATGATCAAAGCCCAACAAAATTTTGCACAACAAATTTTCTTAAGAAAGTGCAGGGTTAGTGATCCAAATCAACAAATAAGGCTAAGTCGACCCATCAATCCATAGTCATTTCCAAATCTTGCCACCCATTGTACCATGGGTGCTCATGCATGATTACAGAATAATCTATCTCATGCATGGATGCCATGTCATGTACCATCAGTAACATGCTCGAATAGAAATTTTACTAATTTCTCAAGTAAATATAGTATGTTCCAACACTACAATTCCATAAACACATGATTTCTAAATATGGCATCATTAAAATATTCATGCAAAATAGTCTCAAAATCAAACTATGAAATACATCAAATTTCATAACTTCTCAAGCATGAATAATTCTTCAACACAAATGACAAAATTCCATGATTCAACAACCAAAATTTAAATTACTTGGGATTGGGTTTTTCAACAATTTAAATGAGTAATCAACAAAATATCCGAGCGAACTGAGTTACCCATAGGCATTAAACATTTAGCCTAAAACAAGATTTTTCCTTACACTACGTGAGTTTGCACCAGACAATTTACTCGTCAATTAAACAAATCTCAATTTTTATATAAACCCAAACCATATTAATTAATTCAACATCCAACAATCAATTCAAATCAGCAAATATCAATAAGGCAATCGATCTCAGTCACAATGATCAACAATAACCGATATATATTAAGTTCGATTGCATCTCAAATACAAATAAAACATTTAAGTGGATTGTTTCCCTCACCAAAAATTGCAAAGTGAAACAATTGTCCAAATCCAAGCTTCAGGCATTAGTTTAAGTTCTCAAATTTATCGCAATTATTTTAAAGTTTTGAACCATCACAATTTGTTTTATCTAACCTCTTATTGGATCAGAGGAACCCATCAAATAAACTTAGGGGTTCTGTCCCAATAATTTAAACTTCAAGAACACAAAACATTCTAAGTTGGTCTAAGTTTTATGGGAGTCAAAACAGTGCAGAAAAAACCCTCCATTGCAGAATTTTCTGGTATCTCCATTACATTGGATAGATCTCTGAGTAAGAATTCTAGAAATATTTGGTTCAGCCCATACAGACTTTCCTAGCTCGAGTTATGGCCGATTTACTCAGACACGTTCACTCCTCAAATAGATTGCAACCTTACCTAAAATTTCGATTGACATAAGAGATTTGACCTATAAAATCAATGAGTTTCGCTCTGAAATTTTTATTGAGGATAAATCTCTTCGTGAGATTGAAGGTAGACATAAATTTTGCACCATTTTGATGTCTACAACTAAGTTAAAAATTATTTACTAAACCTCTACAAAACGGCCTACAGATCTTAGATCTGAAACTAGGTCCGAATTATATATCAAATCGAATGCAATGGTTCCCAAATTTTTACTAGAGATAGATCCCAATTTCTTTTTGAAAATAGACACAATTTTTTCATTGCTTCGATATCAAGAGAATAAGTTATGAATTTTCTTATAAACTACTGCAAAACTGTCTTACAGACCCATCTCAGAATTTCGGTCCGACTTGCAAACCTATTTTGGGGCATCAAACAATATGTTTTCGGTCTAAATTTTTTATAACAACTATCCCTATCAGTTTAGTTTCCATAAAATCAAGTCTCAATGCAAAATTTGACCAGAATCCCCCGATATGATTTTTCTCGTGACAACGTACAGAAAACAAAAATTCTAGGTCTAAGAAATAGTCCCACAACGTTTTACACTTGAAACTATAGTCTAAAAATTCTATATCAAATTGTCAAAGATGTACAAATAGTCTATGGTGAGATTGGATGGGCGAGAAATCAAAAAGTTGGGTTTCCCATCCAAGAATTTTTTTTTACAAGTGTCGATCTATGAAATACAAATTTTGGAATTAAAAGCCCAAATTTCATGGTTGATTTTTCTATAGACCCAAATCAGTTTACAAAATTCAATTTTTACATTGTACAATTAAGTCCCAATCATGTAGAACATGTCCATGTAAAGTTTGGATAAAAATTTCGTCCATAGAAATCAAATTCCCAAATTTCAATCCATGAAAATCGTTAATTACTCTGGATCTCCATGATTTTAAAATCAAGTTCTTCTTAATCAAATTCAATTGACAAAAGGCTCAATTTTAAAACCTAAATCCAACCTCCTATGGTCGAATTTTCAGATCTAATCCATGGTTGTTTCAAAATAAATTCTCCATGGTTAGAAATTTAATTCCTCTATCTTTTTCTCTCTATTTATTCTTTCTTCCCTTTCTCTCTCTTTCTTTCTCATGCTCAAATTTCACCAATTTCTTCCCAACCCATGGAGACTCTTGTAAAATTCGTCCAAGGTCTACAGGAGGAAAATATTTATAGATTTTTTAATTTTTTCAAAGGGACCAAAACACCCCTGCCTCCTATCTCTAAATTTTCAGCATAGAGGGTAAAATTGTTACTCTATATTAAGTAAGGAGGTGGCCAAAAGAGAAAAGAATTCATGCATGCATGAGATGAGATTGTGCATGGATTTCTAGCACAAAAGTAGTCCAAGGTGTGGTCCCCATCGGGTCCACACGAATTTGGTTAGACTTTGTTTCTATTTTTTTTTTCTAATTCCATAAGATTCTAATTTCCTTGGTGAAATCCTCCTTCTAAAATTTAAAAATTTCTTCTCCAAACACTCTTATCAAAATATGAATGTCCAAAGACAACAATTTTCGAAAATCAAGCAATATAATAGAAATTTAAATTTCAACAATTATCACATACAACATAAGTTCAAATTGTGGGTTATAAATTTGGAATTAAAAATTTTCCAATTCCAATTCAATTTTCTAATTTACTGTAATGGCCCAGGTCAACAAAATAGTTATGGGAATAAGAGAATATATAAATCGTACGATTTTACTATTTTTTATTCACGATTCACACCCTAGACCAATTTCGATACTTTTCGAGTTTGATAACATTGGGTGAAATTGGAGAATGCCATACATTTAGAGCATTGAGAATATTTATAAAATTCTATGCTCATAAGGTGTGTCATAATATGTTTGAGTGAATGTTACCTTGTGCACATTCCAATGCATGGTTGGGTAAGGTTATGGTTTGACCTCTTTATGCCTATGTGTGATTGATGTGAATATATTGTATCAGATACATATGTATGAGTTTCCCAAGTTCCTTATGAGTAAATGTTTACTATAATTGAGAATTCATAGATTTGTGATGTGTTAAAGTATGATAGAATGTATGATAAATCAAGATTGCCCAAGATGTGTAATGTAAGGCCTTTATAACTTCCCATACTTGTGTATGGTTATGAGTAATGTATGTATCAAATGAATTCTCATGATTGTGATTGGAATTCTTAGATGTGTAACTCATATAATAAGCATGATGAATATGTTTTAATGCCATGCTTGGATTATGTGATGATGTGTACATCACTAGTGAGTACCTATGTTGGTAATGGTTGTGGTGGATTGACCTAACCATGTGTAGAACAAATTTCCATGATTTGAAGAGGAACTTGGTAAAAGGTTAGACTAAGTGATATGGGTCAAGTATCTTAGAACCCAAGGGGGTTAACTTGTGCTACAATGGGGATGGCCTAACATGATTGAGAATGCATGGAATGCAATGTAAATGCTAAGAAAGTCTTATTTGATTTCCCCAAAGTAAAAGTATGACCACTCCCCAATGTCAACTTAAATGTGAAAATAATAAACTACGGTTGATCTGATCAACTATGTGGTACGTATGCAACTGAGAGCATTGTGCTTTAGCTCGATCAAAAGATGCATTGTGTCATCCATTTATATCAAGGAAGATGTAAGATGTTGAGCAAATGTTTAGGGTAGAAAGGGATTGGTGGGATATACCTTCCCTAATATAGACCCTAGACCCTAATGCTAGATGTTGGATCCCTTGAAGGCGGCCCAAAGAGGTTATGGTGCTTTGGGAGTCCCGAGATGATTGAGACATGGTATGGGTACGTCCCTCACATGATGATTGTATTGAGACGTGGTATGGGTACGTCCCTCACGTGATAATTATATTGAGACGTGGTATGGGTGTGTCCCTCACGTGATATTGATGATTGAGACGTGGTATGGGTATGTCCCTCACGTGATGATTGTATTGAGACGTGGTATGGGTACGTCCCTCACGTGATGATTGTATTGAGACGTGGTATGGGTGTGTCCCTCACGTGATATTGACGATTGAGACGTGGTATGGGTGCATCCCTCATGTGATATTGATTATATTGAAGAATGGTATGGGTGCATCCCTCAAGTGATATTGATGATTGAGACCTGGTATGGTTACGTCCCTCACGTGATATTGATAACGTTATGCATAGGTCCGTTGAAAAGGAAACTGTCTTATCAGTAGATCATCATATCTCACATTTCTATAGTTAAAATGATGAGATAAGTATATAGATTCCATTAGTAAGGCCTAGAATAGCAGTGACACCGCGGGAGCGTCGATATGAACATACGGAGACTGTGGCATTGTAACACCCCGGATTTTCTTTATTTTATAATTTATTGGATTGGACCACTTGGATTACAATTTAATTGAAATTGAGATTAAAAAAGTTGAAATAGACATTAGATGGGTAAGGAAATGGGTCAATTACCCAATTAAGACCCAATGGATCATGGGTGAGCTTGATTTTAAAGTAATTGGGTAAATTTAGTTAAATTAGTTGAATTGGATCGATTAATGCATTTATTGCATTAAAGTGCACCTCAGCAAGTGAGGTGGCATGTGAGTGATGTGGCATTGCCATGTGACATATATGTCATCACATGAAAGCCAACTAAGCAAGGATGCCACATCATCAAGTGACATGGCCAAGGTGGGACCCGACTGCCATGTGGTGACCACATGCATGGTCGACCATGACATGGGTTGACTTGGTCAACCGTTTTTAACTTAAGTCTTGAATTATAGGGTTTAGCTTAAGATGAGAAGATGAATGGATGAGATGGGAGGCTAGGATGTCATCCATCTCATCTAAGGAAAAATAAAGGGTAAAGATTAAAAGATGGAGTAGCTTGTCTAAGTACATTGTACTTAGACACTTGGGAACCCAAGGGTCTTCATCTCAAGAGTCATGAAGCCACCCTTGGGAAGCCAAGGGGCTCTTTGGTTAAGCCAAGGGCCTCCTTGGTTAAATTAAGCCATAATGAGAGGAAATGAAGAGTTTAAGTCTTAAACATAAAAACCCAAACCAAGGAGCACTCCAAACCCCTTGGCCAACCCCTCCTCTCTTGAACAAGAGATTTTCCTCCACTCCTCTCCTTTCTCTCTCCCACCTCTACCTCCATACACTTGGAGAATTTGAAGAACAAAGAAAGGAGAAAAAAAATTAAGAAAAAAGAGACAGACCGAAAGAAAAGAAGGAGATTGAAGGAAGGTATGTATAAGATTTAATAGTATTGGAATAGATCTAAGGAAAACAAAGGTTTGGCCATCGTGTGGCCAAACCCATGGGTTCCATGATTGGTTGGAATGAATGGCCAAAAATTGTTATAAGGTCATGGAATTGAATATCCATCCAAAGGATGGTTATGGGTTAAAACAAAACAACCATAAGATTAAAACTGAACCCATGTTATGATGATAGTATGACTGGATGGATTATGAAAAACTCTAACCTTGGCTAGTGGGAAGAATAAATTTGCTAAGTGAAATATTGAAGATAAAATCCATATTTAAATACGATAAAGGATGGATTTCAAAGAGAAAGGCCTTACAATGAATGCAAACAAAAAGATCTGACACACAGTTAATCGAAGTGTGCTGTTTGAGCACACAAAGGATCTGGTTGTATTTCAGCTGACTAAATATTATGATTCAGCCGACTGAAAATGAACTGGTCGAGCACACAAACGATCTGGTTGTATTTCAGCCGACTGAAAGTATACTGGCCAAATATGTATAATATCTGGTTGTATTTCAGCCAACTAAATCTTATGATTCAGTCGACTGAAAGTATACTGGCTAAGCATTGTATTTCAGCCGGTTGAATCTTATGGTTCAATCGACTGAAAGTATACTAGCCAAACATGTATAGTATCTGGTTGTATTTCAGCCGACTGAATCTAACTGAAAGTATACTTGCCAAGCATGTATGAGATCTGGTTGTGTTTCAGCCGACTAAATCTTATGATTCAGTCAACTGAAAGTTTGTTGGCCAAACATGTAAGGGATCTGTTTGTGTTTCAGCCGACTGAATCTTATGATTCAGACGACTGAAAGTTTGCTGGCCAAACACATAAGGGATCTGTTTGTATTTCAGTAGGCAGAATCTTACGATTCAGTCGACTGAAAGTTTACGGGTCAAATACAGATGGGATCTATTTGTGTTTCAGTCGACTGAATTAGAACGTTTTATTTTGGATTATCTTCAAGATGCCTTTGTCTATCTGGTAATATGGAAGGGGTGAGGAAATTAAAATGGAAAATCAAATTAATATATATGGTTTAATTGGATAAGGTAAAGAGGTTCGCAAAGGGACTACGATTCATCTCACACGATCGTTAGCGTTATCCTTGCAAAACAAGAAAGGATAGTATGTTGAACATTGGTAGGATTCCTACCTCATTGAGAACACTATGGAGTATAATATGATACTTGTTATATTCAAAATATGAGAATGCATTGTCTAAATAAATTGTATATGATTATGAGTTGATTTCAATGATATTATGTATTTTAAAATGAAATGCCATTCTTGCATACATTACCTCATGCATGGCATGGGAGGGAATACATATGACCAGTAAACCAAGTTCTGAGTAGTCCGGACATAACTTGGGCATGAGATTAGCTTATATGAAGCTATATGAATTGTTGAGATTTGGCCACGTCCAATTGATAAAAAAGGTACGGCGTATTTGGGCCAAAGAGCTCCTAGGTAGTCAGTCCCGAAATCCAGCGCAGAGGGAGGAGATCACACTCCATCGATAATCCCGATTAATTTGTGAATGGGTATACAGTGCCCTGGTGGTTGCCGCCTCAAACACTGTGGACATAATTGGCCAAGGAAACCATTGATTGATTTACGAAGTGATTGAGTATGGACATTGGGTGGGATTTCATTTGGCATTAACACCCATAACATGACACTTATGTTAGCATGATTATGATATGGACATCATGCATGGTTTTATTACTTACAAGATGTTTTACAAATATTAATGATGTATAAACCCTTGATATATGGTATTATAATATTACTCTTATGTGTACCATAACCCTAATTGGAGTACCTACTGGGCATGTTGACTAATGCCCTACTTCTACCCTATAGATGATCGAATTGGAAATGACAAGGACGTGGGACCAGAAGGGAGCCAAGCGTAGAAGCTTGGAAAGATTAAAGTTTAAAATTACTTAGTTTTAAATTCGATGATGTATTCGGAGGACTTATATTTTGGATTTTAATAACTTACAATTTATTTGCTATGGTTTGATAATATTTAAGTTTTATTGGAATTTTATGGTGATTGGTTTTTCTTGCCTAATGATGACAAGAGAATGAATAATATATTATTCATATAAATTATTCTGCAAGCATTAAGAAAAGCATGTGAAAATGTTTAAGTGGACTTAGTCCACGCACACGTAATAGGGGTCAGTTAAGGGTCGGGTTTTGGAAACTTGGACTTGACTCGCTCGTGATGGCCCCTCCTCTCTCATTTTTGTTTTTTTTTTTAAATATACTCTAATTTATGCAAATGAAAAGGGTGAGACGTTACAATTGGTATCAGAAAGAAACCGGAAGTGTTGAATCTTACAAAGTAAGATTAGTACGGTATCATGTCTCACTGACAGATAATAATCCCAACTGACCGACTCTTCGGAGTCTGCTGCACGGGGGCCAGATTAATTTACTTTGATGAGTATCAGACTGTAAGCACTCAATCTGAGAACAACCTTTGATGAGAAAAAAAAAACAGCAAGGGAAAGACAATCATTATAAATTGTAGATTTATAAAACATAGCAAAATAGGTCGTCCCTCCCCCGAACAAGAACTAAACAGAACTTTCCTCTCTCTATGATTATTTGATCAATTATAACTTCAAAGTATTTGAGTACAAGTCCTTATGAGAAAACTAAGTCAACCAATGTTTCATTGACTTACGAAAAATGCCTCCACGAAGAAGAAATACCCGACAGAACTTGAATCAGGAAGAAGGACAAGACAATGTGAATATTCGTGAGGTACCTCCCGAGCTACAGTAGTCACCTCTATTCTACAGTAGCACCAAAACGGTAATGGAGGCACTACTTCCAATGAATCTCAGGACTGAACAATGGTTAAAGATTTCCAACAACAGCGTCCCCTTATTTCAAAGGGAAAGAGGTATCAGCAGGAGCGGAGAACTGGACTGAGAATTTCACAAAGATCTTGAAGCTGCTTAAGATCACCGATGACCAGGACTGAATATTGTTAGCTACCTTGCAGGCAAATGGTGGAAGGTCATAGAACATCAACAAGAGCAGATTCCAGCGGCGAGTAGAACAAAGATAACTTGGGACCAGTTCGCTGGGATGTTTCTGGACTATTACTTTCCAGAAGAGGAGAAGGAGCGCCAGACACAGACATTCATAGCTTTGGTCCAGGGCCCCATGACCATCGCAAAATACTATCAAGAATTCCTCCATCTATCATGTTATGCTCTATACATGGTGGACATGGAATATAAGAAGGCCCGAAAGTTTGAACGAGGCCTGCGACCAAACATCAGAGCCAAAGTCACTATTTTTAAATCAGCTACTTTGGCAGAAGTGGTCAGTCGAGCCAGCATAACCGAATAACAGCTGATGGAAACAGTCAGATTTGTGGAGAACGAACCAAGCCATAGTGAGGGAAATTATTTTCGCCCTCGCAAGAAATTCAGACCCAATTTTCAGACCCTCAGCCTCCACTGCTTCCACTGGTGGTTTTCGTCCCACTCAGTCCACCACATCAGGACCAGTCTCTCAGTCTCCTTGAGGTGTTATCACCTGTTATAAGTGTGACCACTAGGGTCATATCAAGAGGGAATGTCCACAGAATAACAAACCTTCTTACTCCAGCGGTTATTTCCGTCCATCAGCTCAGCCAGCCCAGTCGCAAGCATCCAGGGCACACAACCAGACAGGATGGGTGCCCATTCTGACTAGATTTGGACAGCTATATACATTAGTTCCTCCCCCAGGGATAGTAGATCACTCAGTGATTCAAGGTATGGCAGTAGTTGGTAGTTCTTATGCTTTTGCATTACTTGATTCAGGAGCATCCCACTCCTTTATATCTGCTACCTTCATATTTGCTACTGATACCTTAGTACAACAACTATCCATTGCACTCACTATTGTATTCCCTATTGGAGACACATCACTATGTCTAATCTGCACCTCTGTAGACATTGAACTTGCTGAGTTCAGATTTAAATTCAACTCTCTGGTAGTCGAGATGATAGAATATGACATCATATTTGGCATGGACTGTTGGCTACCTTTCAGACCGGCATTGACTGTCACCTTCACAGAGTGATATTCTGGTCACCCGAGGGAAAACTGTTTATGGTACATGCCAACAGACAGAACATTCCTACAAACAGGAAATTACATGAAGAAATGAACCATCTTGTACTGAATAGTATTAAACTAGATAAGGCGCCGGTGGGTGAACTACCTAATATAGTGAAAGAACTCCCTGGTTTGCCTCGAGAAAGGGAGATTGACTTCGAGATTAAACTCTATCCTAGCACTACTCCTGTATCATTGCCTAATTACTGGATGGTCCCTGCAGAAATGTCTGAGCTGAAGAAACAAATTGATGAGTTGCTCAGACTAGGATGCATCCGGCACAACACCTCATCTTGGGGAGCACCAGCATTATTCGTAAAGAAGAAAGATGGTACTCTTCGGATGTGTGTGGATTATATGAAGTTGAATCAGCTGCCTGTCAGAAACAAGTATCCTCTGCCCAGAATTGATGATCTGTTCGATCAACTCAGAGGCTCTAGTCATTTCTCTAAGATTGATCTTATGTCAGGCTACCATAAATTCGTGTTAGAGATGAGGACATAGAAAAAATGGTTTTCAGAACTCGGTATGGACTGTATGAATATGTGGTCACGCCTTTCAGACTCACAAATGCACCAGCCGTGTTCATGGATCTGAAGAACATAATATTCCGTCCTTATCTTGATAAGTTCATAATTGTCTTCATTGACGATATTCTGATTTATTCCAATAGTCGGGAGGAGCATGCTGAGCATCTGAGGATAGTCCTAGACACACTGAAAAAGAATCAATTATATGCAGCAAGTGCGAGGTCTGGCTATCTGAGGTCAACTTCTTGGGACATGTCATATCAGCAGGAGGAATAGCTGTGGACCCGGTTAAAGTGGCAGCGGTTATAGACTGGAAAGCTCCGAAGAATGTGACCGAAATCCACAGCTTTGTGGGACTGGCTGGCTACTATTGGAAATTTATTATGGACTTCTCCAAGATTGCGGCTCCACTCACTCGATTAACTCATAAAGGAGTCAAATTTGAATGGTCTGACGTGTGCAATCAAAGGTTTGAGGATATGAAAAAGAAGCTTACCACCGTTCCTATTTTGATTTTGCCAGAGAGAGGCAAGGGATATGAAGTATATTGTGATGCTTCAAGAGAAGGAGCTCTCTCACTCAAAGTCATCATGTGGTGGTATATGGTTCAAGGCAGCTAAAAATCCATGAACGTAACTATCCCACTCATGATCTGGAATTAGTTGCAGTGGTTTTTGCTCTCCAAAGCTAGAGACACTATCTATATGGTGAGAAATATGAGGTGTTTTCAGACCATAAGAGCTGAAAATATATGTTCGATCAAAAGGAGCTCAATTTGAGACAAGCGCAGATGGATGGAAAACCTACAAGACTATGGATTTGCACTGTGATAGCACCTTGGCAAGACAAAGAAAGTGGCAGATGCCCTCAGTCGCATTTCACATGCAACTATGGCAAGTCTGATTATGAAAGAATGGGAAATGCTCACGACCATCTGAGAGTTCAATTTGCACATCAAAAATCGTGGGAACATGTATAATCTGATGGTACAGTCCAACGTGATTTCCAAGATTGAACAAGAACAGCGGACAGATCCTAAAGTGGCAGAAATATGGACTAAGATGTCGACTAGAGAGGTCATACCAGAGTGGGAATTGTTACCTGGACAAGGTCTGTAACGCCCGCCCCTTTTCACCGAAATCAGAGTCTATTTTTTTTTCTTTTTAAATGAAGAGTGACAAAGGGCGCGGACGTCACGACGCGAGTTAAGTCGGAGCTTCTAAAGCCCGGCCCTTAACTGGCCAACCCTACGTGTGCGTGGAACGAAGTCCACGAGAATGATTCACACGTAGACGTAAGCTTGAGGAATATTAAATTAAATGCGGAATGACAATAGAGACTAACCTACAAATTTTAGATAGCAGGGAAGAACATTCATTTAATTACCAAAATATCTCACCATCACAATGTCCAAAATAAAAACCAAAATATAGCAAGTAATCTAAAATATTACATTTCCGACAAGATAGGCTACTCAAATACATTTCCAACACAAATTTAAATAAATTAAGTAGCTGCCTCCCCAAGCTCCTAAGCTTGGCTTCCGTCGCGCCCTTCCACTGCGCCATCTCCTGCGTCATCAGCTAGGTAGAAGTAGGGCGTTAGACAACGCGCCCAGTAGGACTCTGAGTAGGGCTAACACATGGATTAGTGATAACAAAGCATATAGATAATATTATAACGAAAAACCATAAAATGAATGCTATGCCATGGGTGTCTGTGTTATGAATCCCACCCATCATCCATACAATCATGCTGTCATATCCTCCTTGATGGCAAAACCTCGTCAAGATATAAACAATCACAAATCATCCCCCTGGACGGCAAAACCTCGTCCAGATATAAACAATCACAAATCATCCCCCTTGACGGCAAAACCTCGTCAAGATATAAACAATCACAAATCACCCCCTGGATGGCAAAACCACGTCCAGATATAAACAATCACAAATCATCCCCCTGGACGGCAAAACCCGTCCAGATATAAACAATCACAAATCATCCCCCTTGAATGCAAAACCTCGTCCAGATATAAACAATCACAAATCATCCCCCCTTGATGGAAGAACCATCATCAAGGTATCATAATTACATACAACATCCTTGATAAATCAAACACATCAAAATATCCCCATGTCTGTTTATCGGTCGCCCCGACGGAGCATGGACTCCGGTTTCATTTCATCCTTCCCCTGTCATATCCCTCCCATGCCATGCATGAGATGTAGATGCCATATGCCATGTAATAATATATTGATCATAGCCTTTACATGTAACTCATATCATTAACATATAATTCATGGTCTAGCCATATGCCATAAAATACATATAAATCATAATCTCATAAACCATCATATAACCAATCATATAATTACCAAAAATAAACCAAGAAACCATTCACATAGTACTTAATCCATGGCTTACAAAAAGGTAGGAATCCTACCGAATACCGACTAGCGTCCTTTCTCGTTTCCGTTCGATAATCCGGTCGCCGATCACGCACCGCTTACGATGTTCCGGTACCTTATTATACATATCAATTAGTCCATGTTTTTAACCTTTTAAGTCCATTAATCATACCTTAGTGGGGTTCGGCCATACACCATGGCCGAACCTCACTATGTAGTTCTGTGGGTCCCGTTTAATCCATTAAATATTTTAATCACATGAGTTTAAAAAACAGCCACCCTAGGCTTTATTAGTCATACATAAGGTTACTACTTAGATCCCCTAGGTCCATGATCATCTCCCATGGGTTTCTTCATTTTTGCAAATATTTACGGTTTTGCCACTACCCTTTTTCCATGACTAATCACTCATTTATCCATGTACATTATGGTCCATAATTGATCCATACCTTAGACCCATTAATGATCCATAACTTAGGTCCGTTAATGACCCCTCAACCTTGTCATAAGATCATTAAAAATAACCATTTTATTAACTTAATCTTTATTCATTCAAACACATACATAACCCCATACTTAGCCCATCAATTGATCCATTGGATCCCTTAATGACTCCTTAGCCATAACATCATCACAAATTAGCCACTTGATTTCCCTAATCCCCATTAATTAATCCATATGCATACACCTTAATCTTAGTCCATCAATTGGTTCACAAAATGGGTCCATTGATGTCTCATTAACCATGACATAACCACATTAGAAATCAACCATTTAATTAACCTAATCTCCATCCATTTAAAATTTACAAATACTTGACCCTTTTAAGCCTCCAAATTACTAATGCACTACTCCATCTCTTCCATCCTTCTAAGCCCACTTAAAACCACCATTTCATCACCATAGGGTTCGGCCATTCACCATGGCCAAACCCATGGTTCATGATCCATCATTTTGGTACATTTTCTTGAGTCCATTAATGACTCATTTAGTCATGCCGTACTTCCCATTCTTTTCATGGTTTCCAAAACACTTAATTCATCAAAGTTTCCCCATGCCTTTTAAGGCTACCAACACCATTTACACCTCCCATGCATTTCCTCATTTAAGCCCCTTTTAAAATTTCCTACATTTAATCACTAGAAACCCTAATAATCCTAATCATTCCTTCCATGAATTTCTTCATTTAACAGCCCTTTACAAATCACCATATTTAATCATTAGCACCTTAAAAAAACATAAACCATCTTTCCATGATTTTCATTCAAGATCCCTTTAAAAAGAATTACCACATTTAATCAATAAACAGTTACAAACCCTAAATCATCCTCCATTCTTTAAAACCCTAAAAAAAAATCATAACTCACCTAATCACCCACCATGGGGTTCGGCCATACTACATGGCCGAACCTTATGGCCCATAATTTTTCCAAATTTACATAATTCCATGCTTAATTAATCTAAATACATTATATCCTTAATCCATTTATTTATCCTTAACCCTAATTTACCCATTTAGGGTTTGCCCATTTTTCCTCCTTTCATTTGATGGATTTGAGATCCAAGGCCATGATGTTTTGGCCACCTCTAAATCCAAGAAATGGATTTCATAACCTCTTAAACCCTAAAAAAAATCTAATCTCTTGTTTAGAAAATACTTAAGATCCGACGCCTCCTCCGACTTTCGTTACTCCCGTCGGCTTCCTTGACCTTCTTTTTTCTCCTTCTCCTTTGTTGGTTGGCTAAAATGCTTGATCAATGGTGAAAACCTCCAAGCTTGGGTTCGGCCATGGTAGGGTTAGATTTGAGAGAGGGAGAGGAGAGGATGGACATGAGAAAGAAAATACTATGGCTTGATCTTGGAGTGATGGCCAAGCTTACACCTTTCTCCTCTCTTTTCTTCCAAGCTTTTCTTCTTCTTTCTCTTGGTTTTCTTCCTGAGCTTTCTTCTTCCTTCTCTTCTTAGTGTGGGACGGCACAATGAGAAAGTGGGAGAGATGGAGAAAGTAAAAAATGAGGATGGGATAAGATGAAAACCCATCTTATCCTAAGGTTACTTACTTTATACTCAACCATAAATTCTCCCCACCAACCACATAGATTTTTATCATGCTTTATGACCCAACCACCACTAGCCAACGTTTTTTATGCCTTGCAATGGGTGGTTTAGTTTTCCAACTTTGACCATTTGACCACCCTTTTGATTAGCTTAATTAATTAATTAATTAGATCATTAGGTTAAATTAATTCGCATTTAACTTAATTCCATTTGCTTAAATTGCCTTCATACATCCACCCATGGTTGACCAATTCAACCATGGTGGCCGGCCCCACCAATCCTTGGTCCCCACGCCACCTCACTTGGTGAGGTGGAGGTGGGTCCCATTTGGCCATGTCACCTTGATCTAATTAAAATTAACTTAGGTGATTTTTCACATTAATTTATTCAATCCCTTCCAACTAATTGGATCTCCATTGGACCCATGGCCCAATTACATTCCCTCCTATCCATTTACCTTAGAGCTTAAATCCTCTTGGCCCATTGGGTCCCAAATGGGTATTGGGCCCAATTTGACCATCATTGACCATTTAAATGAACTTAGATCCAATCCATAGTCCATTGGGCCAAACTTGGGCCTTTGTCCAAATCTTGATCCATTCACCATCTATTCCATCAAATTTCCAATTTCCAATATTAAAATAAATAATAGCCACATATATAATGATTTACAAATTCCGGGCCATTACAATACAATCCTCTTTTGAAATTTTCATCCCGAAAATTCGAGCGAAGTAGAGGTTCAAAACACCTCATACAAAGAGCTCCGGATAAGCAGCTCTGTGGAGTGAGTAGGTGTTGCCGTATCAACTTGATCTGCGCTGTAGTCTCCGCAACCAACTCCGGTCCAATCAGCACAGGCTCACCGGCCTCTGCCCAACACACTGGCGATCTACACGACCTACCATATAAGGCCTCGAATGGAGCCATCTGGAGGCTTGCCTGGTAACTGTTATTGTAGGTGAACTCCACCAGTGGCAAATGATCCTCCCATCTACCCTTGAAATCCAGTATACACACTCTCAGCATATCCTCCAATATCCGTATTGTCCTCTCCGACTGCCCATCAGTCTGTGGGTGGAATACTGTGCTAGTCAACACGTCGGTCCCCATACCCGACTGCACGCTCTACCATACTCTGTTAGTGAATCGGCCATCTCTGTCGGACACAATAGTACGGGTACCCCATGTAGTCTGATAATATTTCGGATGTACCATCGACCCATATTGCATCGTTACCCCTTGATGACCTTAGTAGCCCTGTTACAAATTCCGGGCCATTACAAGGTCTCTTATTCCAAGAGAAGACATATGTACTTCAAGGCTGCAGGAGAGAGTTGTTGACAAAAGCTCATCAATCAAAGCTCTCAATCGATCTGGGTAGCACCAAAATGTACCATGATCTGAAAAGGCACTATTGGTGGCATGGACTCAAAAGAGACGTTGTTGACTTTGTCTATCACTGTTTTACTTGTCAGCAAGTGAAAACAGAACATCAGAAGCAACCAGGGCTGCTCAAACCTCTACCCGTGCCCGAATGGAAGTGGGAACACATTGCCATGGACTTTGTGACAGGACTACCGAGGTCTACAAAGGGTAATGGTACAATCTGGATTATAGTGGACCGTCTGACCAAGGCTGCACATTTTCTCCCCATCAAGGTGACAAACTCGTCTGTGACTTTGGGATGGCGGTATATAAGGGACATCATCAGGCTACATGGTATACCCAGGACTATTGTGTCAAACAGAGATGGCAGATTCACTAGCAGGGTGTGGCAGACATGCAGTCGGTTATGGGGACAAATTTATTGTATAGTACAACTTTCCATCCATAGACCGACGGTCAGTCGGAATGAACAATACAAACATTGGAGGATATACTGAGAGCCTGCATGCTAGACTTCAAGGGTAATTGGGAAGATCACCTACCACTGGTCGAGTTCTCATACAACAACAATTACTAGGCAAGCCTTAAGATTGCTTCATTTTAGGCATTGTATGGTAGACACTGCAGATCCCCACTGTGTTGGACAAAGGCCGGGGAACCTGTTCTTATTGGACCTGATCTGCTTGCAGAGACCACGGTACAAATCAAGGTGATACGACAACATCTGTTCACGGAGCAGAGTCGTCAGAAGAGCTACGCTGACAAAAGAAGAAGATCTCTTGAGTTTGAAGTGGGAGACCTAGTATTCTAAAAAGTCTCACCACAAAAGGGACACATGAGGTTTGGAAAGAAAGGGAAGTTGTCACCCAGATTTGTGGGACTCTTTCCAATCCATGAGAAGGTGGGGGAAGTGGCCTATCGTCTGATACTCCCTCCACAGTTGTTAGGACTGCATGATGTATTCCATGTTTCCATGCTAGGGAAGTACAACCCTGATCCATCACACGTGCTGAATGTGCAAGACATAGAAATGCAAAGCGACGTATCTTACGTCGAGAGCCCTGTCCTAGTAATTGAGACGGAACAAAGGGTATTACGGAACTGAGCGATTCCGTTCGTGAAAGTGGTATGGGACCGACATGGTAATGAGGAAGTCACTTGGGAACTGGAATCAGAAATGAGAGCAGCTCATCCTGAACTATTTGTATAATTTGTTTGAAACCCTACTTTGCTCGATTATCGGGACGAAAATTTCAAAAAGTGGGCAATATTGTAACACGCAGGATTTTCCTTAATTTATAATTATTGGATTAGCCCACTTGGATTGAAATTTAATTGAAATTGAGATTAAAAAAGTTGAAATGGACATTACATGGGCAATCAAATGGGTCAATTACCCAATTAAGACCCAATGGGTCATAGCTGAGCTTGATTTTAAAGTAATTGGATAAATTAGTGCATTTAATGCATTAAAGTCCACCTAATCAAGTGAGGTGGCATGTGAGTGATGTGGCATTGCCATGTGGCATCCATGTCATCACATGGAAGCCAACTAAGCAAGGATGCCAAGTCATCAAGTGACATGGCCAAAGAGGGACCCAAGTGCCATGTGGTGATCAAGTCCCCACATGCATGATCGACCATGACATAGGTTGACTTGGTCAACCACTTTTGGAGTTAAGTCTTGAATTGAGAGTTTTTGCTTAAGTTGAGAAGATAAAGGGTAAAAATGACTTGGGAACCCAAGGGTTGTAATAACCCGAATTTTTGATAAATATATATATTGCCATTTATTGATTTTAAATTGAATTTTGACATGATGGAATACCAAATGGATCAAAAGTTGGGACAGGGTCCAAGAATGGCCAATTGGGCCACAAATTAGATGAAATCCATTCAATGGGTCAATGAGGACTAATCGGGTCAAGGATGGTCAAATTGGGCCCAATACTTATTTGGGACCCAATGGACCCAATTGAGGTAAGCCTAAGGTAAGGAGGGAATTTAAATTGGTCCATGGGCCCAATGTTTACCCAATAAACCATGAATTGGAATTAATACATGTAATTGGTCAATCGTAAGTAATCGGGTCAAAGATGGTCAATTTGGGTCAAAGAGCCATATGGGACCCAATGGGCCAAGGTAGGTAAGCCCTAAGATAAATGGGTAAGACAAAAATTTAATTGGGCCATGGGCCCAATGGTGATCCAATAAGAGGGATACATTTAATAAAATTTAAATCACCTAAGTTAGGTGATAAATGGACCAAGGTAACATGGCCAATGGGGCCCACCTCCACCTCACCCATTGAGGTGGCGTGTGGACCCAAGAGTAGTGGGGTCGACCACCATGGTTGACTTAGTCAACCATGGGTGGATCATAGAGGGAAATTAATGGGATTAAATTAAATAGAAAGTGATTAATTAAATTAATCAAGGGATCAAGGTGATCTAAGTTAATCAACCTAAGATTAAAATGGTCAAATGGTTAAGTGGTCAAAACCACTCCTACAAACACAAACCACCTCAAGAAAACACAAATTAAAACCATGGGCTTGAATGGTGGTTGGATCTCAACCACCACCACCAAAGTCAAGCCAACCCATGCTTGGTTGGTGAGAAAGTTAATGCTTGAGTGAAGACCACTCCAACCACCTCCATCTCATTTCAAACTACCCATTTGACTCTAGCCCTCCACACACACAAGGAAATTCGTTTTTCACCTTGCAAGGAGAAAGTGAAGAAAACTTAGAAGAAAAAAAGAAGAGAAGAAGAGAAGAAAAGAGGTGGAATCTTGGATTCAACTCTTGAAGATCAAGAATTACCATTCTTCATCATCTCCCCCTCTTCCCCTCTCTCTAAACCTAACACTATCTTAGCCAATCCAAGCATGTCCCACCATTGATCAAGCTCATCTAGCCGATCATCAAGAAGAGAAAGAAGGAGAAAGGGGCTAAGGAAAACAAAGAAGAAAGAAGGACCGGAGGAGTCGTCGGTGCGGTAAGAATTTCTTAAACAAGAGTTTATATTTTTAAAGATAAGATATGGAATCCATTCTTAGACTAAACATGGCCAAAAATGTTGTGGGACATGGATCTAAAATCCATCAAATGGAAGGCTAAGAAATGGATAAAAATGGAGGAATGGATTTAAGAAAAGAGGAAATGGAAAAAATGGAATTTTGAGTCTTTATTAAGCATAGGAAAATGGGATTTTAATGGAGTAATGGGCCATAAGGTTCGGCCATGTAGCATGGCCGAACCCCATGGCCAATGTTGGATGATTTTTAATTAGGGTTGAAGGTCTAAAATGGTGGAGAATGATCTATGATAAAATGGACTTATTGAGTATAGAATGTGATGTTTAGATGGAATGAAAATGGTGATGATTTAGTGATTTTAAAATGGATTATTTTTGGGACAAAAAAAAAATTAATGGTTTTATGAAGATCTTAAAGTTGGTGAGAAATAGTAATTTTAGTGGATGAAAAAGGGTAGAAATTTATGGAGGAAATAATAGTTGCAAATGGATTCCCAAAGTGTATGATATAAGTTTAAATGG
The DNA here is from genome assembly GCA_013350335.1 of Chimonanthus salicifolius. Classification (NCBI taxonomy): domain Eukaryota; kingdom Viridiplantae; phylum Streptophyta; class Magnoliopsida; order Laurales; family Calycanthaceae; genus Chimonanthus; species Chimonanthus salicifolius. Next base: position 65,521,377 of record CM023533.1, read on the forward strand.
ACCAAATGAATGATATTATTGATTTTAAATGGAATTTTTTTTAACAAAGAAAAATCATGGACAAATATTCATAGAACTTTGGTCTTAAATGGTTCTAAGAAAGGTGGGCCATGAACCATGGGTTCGGCCATGGGACATGGCCGAACCCTATGGTAATGGTATGGGATTTTTAGACATGGAAAATAATGTGGAGGAATGGGAATTTGAATAGATGGGTAAGTATGGTATATGGTAATTTTTTTTATGATGGAAAAGTATTGAAAATGGTTAAGAAAAATGGATGGATTGTATGGATGGTTCAAGTATGATATGTGATGTTGGTGATTTAAATGGATGATTTAATTTTCATTGGAGGTATGTTTAAATGGGTAATTGAAACCAAGAAAAATGGGGAAAGAAACATCATGGGTTCGGCCATGGTGTATGGCCGAACCCATGACCCAAATTTTGATCAATTTTAGGCTAAGGTTAAATGCATGTATCAATGCTTAGGAGTTTGATTTAAAGGGCCAAAATGATTTAAGTTTTTGTGATTTTAAATTGGATTATTTTGGGACAAAACTTAGTCTTTGAAAATGGTATCCATAAAGGTGAACCTTAGGGTAGTGATTAGTGGCTTTAATAAATGGAAAATAATGTAGAAGAATACTAGATTTTGATGGATTTATAAAAATGATATGTGGGCCACACCTTAGGCCAAAATGTGGAATTAGGTGTGGGAGTAATTATTTTTCAAAATTAAATATTAGGTGGCTGATTTTATGATGTAAGGTCATGATTGAATGGACCTAAGTATGAATGAATCTTGGACTTAGAATGCACATAAATGAATGGATGATTTACCATGGAAGGAGAGTGGCAAAACCGTAATTTGTGGCCACATTGAAGGACCATGGGTTTGACCATGGTACATGGCCAAACCCTATGGGGGTTGGACATGAAAATGGAAATATTATGAATGGTTAAGTAAAGCGATTAGTTGCTGCGTTTTAGGCTCGCAAATCGGAATTTTAAATTTGGCCAAAATTGGATCTATGTATGAGTCTAGAACCAATGGATAATGGGCTAAGTTAGGGACTTAATCATGGACGATGTATGGACTAATTCGGTAAATGTAACAAGGTATCGGGCGTCGCAAACGGTACGCGATCGGCGACCGGATTATCGAACGGGAAGCATAACGGAACGCGACACGGTATTCGGTAGGATTCCTACCTCTTTGTAAGCGATGGATATGTGATGGTGTTTTAAATTATTTTGATTTGGTTTATGATAGATTTATGATTATGATTTATCTTATGATGAGTTTTAAGTTATGAATCATATGGATTATATTTTAATATTATGCATTATATGGCTATGTATGATATGTTGAGTACATGGATTACATATATATATATATATCACATAGCATAATGCACTACATCTCATGCATGGCATGGGCGGAAAAAAATAAACAAACCGGAGTCCATGCTCCGTCGGGGCGACCGAGAATCAGACATGGGGATAGCTTGAGGGCTATGACCGGAGTCCATGCTCCGTCGGGGCGACCGAGAATCACACATGGGGATAGTTCGATAACCGGAGTCCATGCTCCGTCGGGGCGACCGAGAAGCAAACATGGGGAACAAGATATTGTATGATCATACGGATAATGGGTGGGACACATGACATAAGCACCCATGACATAGCATTCATCACATACTTATTTTGTTGTATTTTATGTTATCGATATGTGTGTATCACTAATCCATGTGCTAGCCCTACTCGGAGTCCTACTGGGCGCGTTGACTAACGCCCTACTTCTACCCTAGCTGATGACGCAGGAGAGGCAGGAAGCGGTGGACATACCGGAGGCCAAGCTTAGGAGCTTGGAAAGTGCAGTCCTAATTTATATTATGTTTACATTTTGGAGATGTAATTTTAAAGTAACTTAGCTTGTCGGGTTGTATAAATTTACGTTTCTTGCGATGGTTTTGGACGTTACTTATGGACGATACATTTTGTGATGAAATCATGAACATAGGGGCATTTTGGTAAATTCAATGTTATATCTTCCCTTCTATCTAAAAACCGGTAGGATAGACTCTATTATCATGTTCCGCAATAACTATAATCCGCGAGCTTACTTCCCACGCGTGAACCATTCTCGTGGACTTAGTTCCGCGCACGCGTGGGGTTGGCCAGTTAAGGGTTGGGCTTTAGAAGCGCAGACTTAACTCGCGTCGTGGCGTCCGCGCCCTCTTTCACTCTTCTATTTAAAAAAAAATAGACTCTGATTTTCGGAAAACGGGTGAAAAAGGGCGGGGCGTTACAAGGGTCTTCATCTCAAGAGCCTTGAAGCCACCCTTGGGAAGCCAAGGGACTCTTTGGTTAAGCCAAGGACCTCCTTGGTTAAATCAAGCCATAATGAGAAGAAAGGAAGAGTTTAAGTCTTAAACATAAAACCCAAACCAAGGGGCACTCCAAACCCCTTGTCAGACCCCTCCTCTCTTGAACATGAGATTTCTCTCCACACCTCACCTCTTTCTCTCTCCCGCCTCTACCTCCATACACTTGGAGACTTTGAAGAACAAAGAAAGGAAAAGAAGAATTAAGGAAGAAGAGACAGACCAAAAGAAAAGAAGGAGATTGAAGGAAGGTGTGTATAAGACTTAATAGTATGGGAATAGATCTAAGAAAAACAAAGGTTTGGCCATGGTGTGGCTCAACCCATGGGTTTCATGATTGGTTAGAATGAATGACAAAAATTGTTATAAGGCTATGAAGTTGGAAATCCATCCAAAAGATGGTTATGGGTTGAAACAAAACAACCATGAGATTAAAGCTGAACCCATGTTATAATGATAGTATGACTGGATGGATTATGAAAAACACTAACCTTGGCTAGTGGGAAAAATAAATTTACTAAGTGAAGTATTGAAGATAAAATCCACATTTAAATACGATAAAGGATGGATTTCAAAGAGAAGGGCCTTACAATGAATGCAAACAAAAGGATCTGACACAAAGTCAGTCAACTGAAAGTGAACTAGCTGAGAAAACAAAGGATCTGATCCAAAGTCAAGCGACTGAATCCGTGATTCAGTCGACTAAAAGTGTGCTGGCCGAGCACACAAAGGATCTGGTTGTATTTCAGCCGATTGAACTGAACTGGCCAAGCACAAAAAGGATCTGGTTGTATTTCAGCCGACTGAATCTTATGATTCAGTCGACTAAAAGTATACTGGCCAAACATGTGTAGTATCTGGTTGTATTTCAGCTGACTAAATCTTACGATTCAGTCAACTGAAAGGATACTGGCCAAGCATGTATGACATCTGGTTGTGTTTCAACTAACTGAATCTTATGATTCAGTCGACTGATAGTTTGCTGGCCAAACACGTAAGGGATCTGTTTGTGTTTCAGCTGATTGAATCTTATGATTCAGTCGACTGAAAGTTTATTGGCCAAACACGTAAGGGATCTGTTTGTATTTCGGATGACTGAATCTTATGATTCAGTCAACTGAAAGTTTATGGGTCAAATACAGGTGGGATCTGTTTGTGTTTCAGTCGACTGAATTCGAATGTTTTATTTTGGATTATCTTCTAGATGCCTCTGTCTATCTGGTAGGATGGAAAGGGTGACGAAATTAAAATTGAAAATCAAATTAATAAATATGGTTGAATTTGATAAGGTAAAGAGGTTCGCAAAGGGACTACGATTCATCTCACTTGATCATTAGCGTTATCCTTGCAAAACAAGAAAGGATAGTATATCGGACAAAGGTAAGATTCCTACCTCATTGAGGACGCGATGGAGTATAATATGATACTTGTTATATTCAAAATATGAGAATGCATTGTCTAAATAAATTGTATATGATTATGAATTGATTTCAATGATATTATGTATTTTGAAATGAAATGCCATTCTTGTATACATTACGTCATGTACGGCATGGGAGGGAACACATATGACCAGCAAGCCAAGTTCTGAGCGGTCCGGACATAACTTGGGCTTGAGATTAGCTTATATGAAGCTATATGAACTATTGAGATTTGGCCGCGTCCAGTTGATAGAAAAGGTACGGCGTAATTGGGCCAAAGAGCTCCTGGGTAGTCAGTCCCGAAATCCTGCTCAGAGGGAGGAGATCACACTCCATCGGTAATCCCTATTAATTTGTGAATGGCTATACAATGCCCTGGTAGTTGCCACCTCAAACAATGTGGACATAATTGGCCAAGGAAACCATTTATTGATTTACGATGTGATTGAGTATGGACATTGGGTGGGATTTCATTTGGCATTAACACCCATAACATGACACTTATGTGTAACGCCCCGCCCTTTTTCACTCGCTTTCCCAAAAATCAGAGTCTATTTTTTTTTTTAATAAATAGAAGAGTGATAGAGAGAGGGACGTCACGACGCGAGCTAAGTCCGAACTTCTAAAGTCTGAACCTTAACTGGCCAACCCTATGTGTGCATGGACTAAGTCCATGAAAACGGTTCACACATAACAATATCAACATGCGGAATTAAAATCAAACCATGCGGAATTAAAATCAAAACATGCTGAATTATAATAGAACCCAGTTCCATTCCATTTCAGATAACAAAGTACGTCAAGTCTTTATCCATAATTAAAATATCATAATTATCCAAATAAAACATCCAACCATGGCAAATCATCTAAGTTATTACATGTCCGAAGTCTAGTTACTCAAATACAAGTCCGTGAGTAACTTAATAAAAAATATAAACTATAATCATCCAAGCTCCTATGCCTGGCCTGTTTTGCGTTCATCGTTCTCCTTGTTTCCTGTATCATCCACTAGGGTAGGAGTAGGGCGTTAGAATAACGCGCCCAGTAGGTATTGTGACACCCCGAATTTTAGAATTTATTAAAGAAAATAAAATTGTATTAATTAATTGAGATTAATGAAAATTAATCAATTAATTAGAGAAAATAAGAGGAAGATTAATTGAGGAAATTAATCTATAAATTAACCGTCAAACGTCACGGTCGGAAATTAAATGTATAAGATTTAATTTAAAAGGATTGAGTGACGTTTGGTCACTCCATGTCAAAAGAACGCAAATGTCACACCTTAAAAGAACTCAAGGGCATAAGGGGAATGAAAGAGCCAAGATATGTTTTGACCAAGTCTCCACTTCCATCCCGTGAATAGTAACCACGTGAACAGTACCGTGAATAGTGCCATGAATAGTAACCCATTCCATCTTACGTGCGCACGGCAGTGGGTTGTTCCCACTTCCTATGCACATGGTACCTCTCCCTACTACCCCATACACACGACAGTATTTCGCTCTCTTCTTCATATACGAACGACACTTCTTCCCCAACTTTTCTTTACACTGTAATAATCTATCTCCCATATCTTCCACTGAGAACACCCTGCACTGCTCCTCTCAAGCAAGAAAGGAAAAGAGGAAAAGAAGGAAAGACGAAGAAGAAAAGAGAAAAAGGGATTACAAAAAGCGTCTTGAAAGGTTGGTGCAATTTTTTAAATTAATATTTAGATTTAAATAAGAGTCTAGGGTGATTTAAAATCAACCCTAGACGATTTCGGATTAATGGCATGAAAATGGGACTAATTTGGGAATTTTCAGGTATTCTCCCCAATTCAGGAATCAGTTTCAGATCCCTAAAATTGTTTATTAAATTGGGATTGTGAAAGGGGATCGGAATTAATAAAGAAAAGACCATCTGTTTTGTTATTGTTAAATTACTGTTCTTGATATGCTTAATAAGTCTTTTCTTAACATTTTATTATAAAAAGGGTAATAAAGATAACTGGGTTTTCAAGTAACCTTATATACATTTGGGGGAAATGGGTTTGACGATGGAGAGCAGAAACAAAACGGCCATCACCGCTGGGGTGCGGAGACTGATATCAGTAGGGAAGTTTTGGCTGATCACGCCGGAGTTAAGAGCCGGAAGGAAACCCATTTCTTTTTATCTCTCTCCCTCCGATTTTACCATTATCAGTGGTGAGAGGCTACTGCAGTAACTCTGCAGCAATCTCCTCCTCTCAGATTCTACCAGCAGCGGCAAATCATCTGGCTTTTTGGTTCCATGCTCGCAAGGTATTTGATTAAATCCCCCACCCAAACACTTGTATATAAATATCTTGAAAATGTAACAACAACCTGTTAGCAAGTGATTCAATGAAGTTGCTGAAACAACCTCTTGAAGCCAGTTATTCTAATCAACAAACAGAAATCTGAGTGTTGCAAGTATATGGACACATGGCTTATGATGTCCGTGTCATGTTGCTGGAACTATAGCTCCTGGAGCATCCTTTTTACTAGTTTTGGTTATTTCTGATGTGTGCATATCCTTAAGCTTCACCCATCAGTCTAGATGCATAGAGACAAGACCTTCAGGTAAAGATGTAGTTGTAATGGCCCGGAATTTGTAAATCAATGAATATGGGAATATTATTTATTTTTAATGGTGGAAATTGGGAAAATTGATGGAATAGATGGTAAATGAATCAAAATTTGGACAAAGGCCCAAATATGGCCCAATGGACCATGGATTGGATTTAATTTATCTTAATGATCAATGATGGTCAAATTGGGCCTAGGATAGTCAAATTGGGCCCAATACCCATTTGGGACTTAATGGGTCAAAATAATGCAAACTCTAAGGTAAATGGATAGGAGAGAACTTAATTGGGCCATGGGCCCAATGGTGATCCAACTAATTGGAATGGACTTAATGAAATTTGAATCACCCAAGTTGGTGATGAGTTGACCAAGGTGACATGGTCCAATGGGACCCATCTCCATCTCACCAAATGAGGTGGCATGTGGACCAAGGATTGGTGGGGCCGGCCACCATGGTTGAATTGGTCAACCATGGGTGGATGTATGAAGGCAATTTAAATAAATGGAATTAAGTAAATGGGAATTAAATTAACCTAATTATTTAATTAATTAAATGTTTAAGTTATCCAAAAAGGGTGGTCAAATGGTCAAATGAGAAAACCAAACAATCCATTCCAAACATGTAAAAAACGTTGGGACTTGATGGGGGTTGGGGTCATAAAGCATAAAGTATGATAAAGATCTTAGGTGGGTGGGTGGGAAGAATTAACGATAAAGGGTATTATAAGCAATAAAAAAAAAGGTTGTCTTCATCTCATTCTCTACACTTCACTCTCATTTCATTCTCTTTCTCTCTTGCTCTCCCACACCACCGTCCCTCATCTCCAAGAAATAGAGAAGAAGAAAACTAAGAAAAGAAAGAAGAAGGAAACTTAGAAGAGAAGAGAAGAAAAGTGTAAACTTTGGGCCACCTCTTCAAGACCAAAGCTTGAGGTAATTTTTCCATCCCATTCTCTCTCTCTCTCTCTCTCTCAAGTACACCCCATGGTAAGTAATGTATGATTTTTTTAGGGTTTTGAAAAATGGAAGCCATGGAGGATAAATTAGGGTTAGGGTAAGAAAATGAATAAATGGATTAAGTGCATTTGGTAATTTGGTTCATTAAGCATGGAATTATGTGATTGGAAGAAAAATTATGGGCCATAGGGTTCGGCCATGTAGCATGGCCGAACCCCATGGTGGGTGATTAGGTGTTTGATTTAATTGGTTAGGGTTTTAAAGAATGGAAGACAATGAGGGTTTTTAGCTAATGAATTTTAGGGTTTTAAATGAATAAATGTGGGTAAGTTTTGAAGAGGTTTTGTGATGGAATCCATAGATGAATATGATTGTGTTATGGTCTAAAATGGAATAAAGAAATATTGGATCATGAACCATGGGTTCGGCCATGGTGAATGGCCAAACCCTATGGTGATGTAATGGTGATCAAATGATGGGTTTAACGGATAGAAAAGATGGATTAAGGTGTTAATGAGTTTAGGGTTTTAAATGAATAATGTTGTGGCCTCAAGAGGCATAGGAAAATAATGGAACATGAACCATGGATTCGGCCATGGTGTATGGCCGAACCCTATGGTCATGTATTACAAATTTTAAATGGGTTTAAAAGGATGGAAAATGGGAAGAGTAAATGGTTTAAGTATGTTTGAAACCATGAAAAGATGAGGGGGGAATATTAGTAGTTTTGATGGACTCAAGAGATGAGACCAATGTTGATCAAATGGGTGATCTAAATGAATGGTGAAATCCACATATGGAGGGACTTGTGATAAATTCAAATGTGAACAATGGACCCAAGGAAAAAAAAAATGGGAAAAGGACACCATGGATTCGGCCATGGTGTATGGCCGAGCCCATGGCCCATTTATGAGTCTCTTGATGGGTTAGCTTGGTTATGAATGTGTTTAAATTGATTTGGGAATTGGTTAAATTAAGGACTCATTGTAGTTTAAATGCATGAAGTAAACCTCATGGGAAGGTTTGATGAATGGGGTATTTTAGACCCATAATCTATTAACCATCTAAAGGATTAAGTATGGGGATTTTTATGGATTTAAATGAATAAGGGTTAGGCTAATTAAAAAGGAAAATTTTAATGGTGGTATGTCATGATTAAATGGGTCATTAAGGGAATGAGTTAATGATTAATTATGGGCTTAAGTAGGCATGAATGAATGAGTAATTGTTTATGTAAAGGGGTAGTGGCAAAAATGGTAAATATTGGCTAAAATGAAGAAACCCATTAAGATATGATTTATGGGCTTAGAAATGGTTAAAACATGGACTAATTATTAATGTGTAATAAGGTACTGGACATCGCAGGCGGTGCGAGATCGGCGACTGGGTTTATCGAACGGAAAACGTAAGAGGACGCGAGTCGGAATTCGGTAGGATTCCTACCTTTTTGTAAACCATGGATTGAATGATGTTTTCTTTAATTTATTTTGGAAATTATGTGGTTGTCTTTAAGATGAGTTTTGGATTATGTATTATGTGATGTTTTCCTTTAAATTATTTTGGAAATCATGTGAATGTTTTAAGATGGGTTTGGATTAAGTATTATGGGATGGTTTCCCTTTGATTTATTTGGTAATCATGTAATTGTTTTAAGATGGGTTTTATTACTATTGAATTACATACATTACATAACATATGGCATCTACATCTCATGCATGGCATGGGAGGGATATGACAGGGGAAGGATGAAATGAAACCGGAGTCCATGCTCCATCGGGGAGACCGATAAATAAGCATGGGGGCATTTCATATACGTATTATTATACCTTGATGAGGCTTTGCCATCAAGGGGGACCTTTGTAATTATGATACCTTGATGATGGTTCTTCCATCAAGGGGGATGCCTAGTGTGGATCGCATCTTGATGAGGCTTTTCCATCAAGAGGGTCATGGCACGATGATGGTATGGATTTTATTTGGAACACTATGCATGGTTGAAAAAGGGACATTGTACAATGAGGATGAGATTGATGGGTGGGATTCATGATATAGAACACCCATTGCATGACATTGCCCAAAGTGCATGGTTTTACTATAATATTAACTGCATGCTGTTATTACTAATCCATGTGCTAGCCCTACTCGGAGTCCTACTGGGCGCGTGGTCTAAGGCCCTACTTCTACCCTAGCTGATGATGCAGGAAATGCCGGAGCAGAAGGACGGGACGGGAGCCAAGCTTAGGAGCTTGGGAAGGCGGACTAATTATTTTATTTAAGTTTATTTTGGGAAATGTGTATTTGAGGTAGCTTAACTTGTCGGAAATGTAATAGTTTAGATTACTTGCCATGTTTTGGAAATTACTTTGGACATTATGATTTTAAGGATGTTTGGTGATTGAATGAATGTAACTTCCCTGCTATCTAAGAATTTGTAGGTTAGACTCTTTTATAATTTTCCGCAATTGGTTTAAATGTTCCCCGATGCTTACTTCTACGTGTGAACCATTCTCCGTGGACTTCATTCCACGCACACGTAGGGTTGCCCAGTTAAGGGCCGGGCTTTAGAAGCTTGGACTTAACTCGCGTCGTGACGGCCGCGCCCTTTGTCACTTTTCCTTTTAAAAAAAAAAAAATAGACTCTGATATTTCGGTGAAAAGGGGCGGGCGTTACAGTAGTAATGGTACATAAGGTATTTGATGAAATGCCCCACGACATCCCATTCCAAACCCTATGACAATGCCATTTATCTTGTCAATGGCCTTCATCATTTCATTTATATTTGTAACTGGACATGATCAAGTAGTTTAAGGTTGATATGGTCATTGATTATTAGAAATGGTGAATTAAATGAGAAGGAGGGGATTGGGTTTATTTTTAATGATGATCCAGGCAGTGATGAGGATGATAGTGAGGATTTATAGGAGAAATTATTAACTCTAAAGAACTTAGAATTAAAGGGATACCATTAATGAAATACTAATGAGATTAATAAACTATGACTTGGAAATCATGAACTCGAATTGATTATATGGTCTATTTTGATTTATGAATGTAATCAGAGGATCGGAGGGTGGTTTAGGAGCTGTATGTACCCCTTAGTCACTCCTACACAGGATTTTGTTGACCAAGTAGGTTTTCCTACTTTATTGAAATGCAATGGGTGTGAATCTAATACCCTATTATAAATATGAAAATGATGCTTTGGGTTTCTTTGAAAGCCATGTGTTTTTGATTTATTAAATTGGGTGTATTTTCAATTGACGTACTCTAGAATGATATGATATATGAGATGCTTTGAAATGTACATTATTAATACGTAGTGTTTTGAGAATAATATGGATTTCAGTTATTTGGAGTTTTGAACTACTTTGGGACTTAAACCTATGTATAAAGCATCCAGATGATTATGTTGAAAAGAATTGATGTGTTTAGTAATGTATGAAGTGTTTGTGATGAAACAATACTTTCAAGTTCAAGAAGATAATTGATAATACATGACATGAATCATGGACATCAAATGCATTCATATTCCTCATGCATGAAGCATGGGATGGGAAAGACATGAAATGAAAACAAATGGACCTTAGGGTCATGAACTACTATTATGGGGTTGAGTAATGAACCAAAGTGCCAAATGTCCGGACGGACTTTGGAGTCGTATTATGATTTGACGAATCAAAGTGCTGAGTTGACCCGGGCAGACTTTAATGTCGTACACGCGCGTGAAAGAAATAATGTCTTCCGGTGGAACCGGTTGAGTGGTAACAATGTGTATTCCCCAAGGAAAACAATGAGTATGAAATGTGTACACGGGATGTTAAATACCTTGTTGTTATATATACGGGATGCTAAATACCCCGTGGTTTTATATGAGGTATTGAAATACATATGCATAGGGCATGATAAGGGTATGCATATATCATGGCATCCATGGCATGACATGTTACATATTGATGAACATCTATATGCAATGAATGTGGTATTTGAAATAATAAGACGGGTGTGTCTTTCGTGAAAGGTTTTAAGAAAGTATTTTCAATTTGATTCCTTGATCAATGATATATGATTTATACATGGTATTTTGGAGAGTATATGATGATTAGACATGAGTTTAATATCTTATGAAAAGGTATGCAAATATGTTTTCAAATATGATATCTCTATAATGTTTGAATTATGAGATTTATAGCATGATAAATATTTTAAAGGAAGTGATATCTTCATCTTAAGAAGAGGTAATTTGTGGTAAGATGTGGGTTTTACAACCTAAGAGTGATTTGAATAAAGTATTGAAATACTTATACATCATGCGATGTTTTAAAGCATGTTTTTGTATAATTTGAAGTACGATACGATCGGATTTTGATAAAAGTATAATTATGTACAATGTCTAGATATGACACGCCATAGGGCATATTATATGATCGGAATTTCTACTGGGCACGTTGACTAAGCCCATAAATTTCCCCCTCCAGATTTATATGCAGGTTTTGGAAGATGTAGATGACATCGGATCAAGGGCTGACCTAACATGAATGAGATGGGGAGCAAAGAAGAAAGTCCAGAGGACTTAGCTATATATTCCTGTTTTGAGAGTTTTGAAGATAATGTAATATTCATGTTTTGGAATCTATCTTTTTTTCAGTTTAATTTTATTTGACTCATTATATTATTCTTTTGGGAATTCCTTATCTGCTATGAGATGTGTTTGGTTATTCATGCAATATAAAATGTTTAAATTTCCGCAGGATTATGAGAGAGTGTGCAAAATATTATGCACACACACTAGTTGGGCCAGTCAAGGGTCGAGTCTTCAGACTCGGACTTGACTCGCGTCGTGACGTCTCCGTCCCTTTCCTCCTGTTCTCTTCCCATTGTTATATATATTAAAAAAAATACTCTGATAAATAGAGAGGAAAAGGGAGGGGCGTTACAGGTATTCTAATTAGGGCTAACACATGATTAGTACAAACATGCATATAATAATATCATAATGTCAAAACCATGTAAACCATGCCATGTCATGATGTCAAATGCAATGAGTCCCACCCATCACAAGTACATATAAGTACCCCCACATAGGTCTTTCGGATGCCCCGACGTACTGTGGCCCCTCCGGTTTCTTCTTGATGGAAAATCACATCAAGGTACCCCACATAGGTTTTTCGGACGCTCCGACGGAGTGTGGCCCCTCCGGTTTCTTTCTGATGGAAAAACACATCAAGGTATCCCACATAGGTTTTTCGGACGCCCCGACGGAATGTGGCCCCTCCGCTTACATATCCTTCACCCCATGCCATGCATGAGATGCAAATGAATCACATGCTATTTTATCATATAAACATAGCATTTAAAATCACATTTCAAACATAACCTTTGCAACATAATTCATCAAAATAAGATAAAAACAATGTACATAAACCCATGGTTTCAAAGAGGTGGAATCCTACCAAAAGATCACTAACGTGTCCTTGTGTCTTTCGTCCGGTAACCGCTCACGATCGTACACACCTTGTGAGGTCCCGTTACCTTATAATATCACAATCAATTAAAACCAAGTCCCACTTGATTTACAATAATGTCCAAGTCCATAAACCAAACTTGTCCATAAAAGAAACCTCACGGGGTTCGGCCATACACCATGGCCGAACTCATGATCTTTCATTTTGGCCTATATTTACAACTTTGCCATCCATAGAACATAAACAATGTTTCTCCATTTAAACCCTTTAAAATCATAAACCTACATCTATAATTTTCATCTTTCAATTCCATTAAAATATCTAATGTCCTTCATGGTTTTCATCCCATAAAAATAACCATGTCTTTACATTAAATTAAATACCATGATCATCCAATTTCCTTCCATGGGGTTTGACCATACACCATGGCCGAACCCTATGGTTCCTTATCTTAAAAAAAATATCAAAACTACTTACCGTTTCCGCGACTCCTCCGATTTTCCGTCGATTGTTCTTGCTCTTCCAATCTTCTTCTCCTTTAGCCTCTTTCCACTTCCTCTTGATCTTTCCCACTTCCTGGCTGCCCTCTCCTTCTCTTGTTATGCCGTGTGCCCCTCTCTTAAGTTTGGGTGTGCCGTGTGCCCCTTGTTCTCCCATTTTATTAATTCTAATTGGTCCCAACTTAGAAGGTGCCAAGACCTTTAATTTAACACTTGCCTAAATACCATGCGCCCCTTGCTGAAATAGCCATTGCCGTGTGCTCCTTGCTGAAATAACCATTGCCGTGTGCTCCTTGTGTCTTTCTTCCTTTTCAGCCAATGTAATATACATAGAAGTTGCCGACCCTTCCATCTAGTAGTTGCCTCTTTTATAAACTTCTAATTGGTCCAATATTAGAAGTTGACATCGCCCCTCTTGCCTTTCCTTTATTAATCCCCAATGGGTCCTAACTTAGAAGGTGTCATGCGCCCCTTTGTGTCTTAAATTAGAAGGTGCCATGCGCCCCTCTTGCCTTTCCTTTATAAATCTCCAATGGGTCCTAACTTAGAAGGTGCCATGCGTCCCTTTGTGCCTTAAATTAGAAGGTGCCATGCACCCCTCTTTAGATACTCTAACACATCTTCAATGATATGCATATCTCCATACATGGCCATGCAACCTTATAATTTTATCTTAGATATCTTCTCAAGATATTGTAGCATATCAATGTGGATATGAAAATCCCACATACATCTCATGCACATATCCTTAATCTTAGATAGATATATGTTTCATGTCAACCTCACATACACGGCCAAATTAATCCATTTTTATTTTTTAGACATATTGCATACCTTTTTAATTCAGCCCCATTTAATTTATTGAAACCATTCCCACCATCCGTTGGGTCTTAGTTGGGCAATGACCCAACACTTTACCCATATAAGATCCATATCTAATAATTCACAAATTAAATGGGTAATTTTCATATATAACAATAACTTGAAAATCTGGGGTGTTACAATACAACCCTCTTTTTAAAATTTTTGTCTCGAAAATCGAGTGAAGTAGGATTTTAAACATTTACATAAATAGCTCAAGATGAGCTGTTCTCATTTCCGACTCGAGTTCCCAAGTGGCTTCCTCAATGCCATGTCGATCACATACCACCCTGACAAACTGGATCACTCGGTTCCGTAATACCCTTTGTTCTGTGTCCACCACTCGGACAGGTTTTTCGACGTATGTCATGTCGCTTTGGACCTCTATGTCTTGTATGTTCAGTACGTGAGAAGGATCAGGATTATACTTCATCAACATCGATATATGGAACACATCGTGCAAATATGCCAACTGTGATGGGAGTGCCAATTGATAAGCCACGTCCCCCATCCTTCTTATGATTGAAAATGGTCCCACATATCTTGGCGATAGTTTCCCTTTCTTTCCAAATCTCATGTGTCCCTTTTGTGGCGAGACTTTCAAGAACACCATGTCTCCCACTTCAAATTCAAGGAACCTCCTCTTCTTGTCAGTATAGCTCTTCTGACGACTCTGTGCAGTCAATAGATGCTGCCGTATCAACTGTATCTGCGCTGTAGTTTCTGCAACCAACTCAGGTCTAGTGTGAATACCCGACAGAACCTGAATCAGGAAGAGGGATAGGACAGTGTGAATATTCCTGAGGTATCTCCTGAGTTGCAGAGCCTAGTGCAGGCAGTAGTCACCTCCGTTCTTCAACAACACCAGAACTGTAACACCCGTCCCTTTTCACCGTAAAAATCAGAGTACATTTTTTTTTTTTGAGTGATAAAGTGACAAAGGGCACGGGCGTCACGACGCGAGTTAAGTTCCGAGCTTCTAAAGGCCGGCCCTTAATTGGCCAACCCTACGCGTGCGTGGAACATAAGTCCACAAGTACGGTTCACGCGTAGCAAGTAAGCTCACGGAACATAAAAATAAATGCGGATGATCATAGAACTATCCTACCAGTTTTTCAGATAGCAGGGAAGAAATACCCAATTAATTACGAAAATGCCATTATACTGTGTTATCCAAAATAATACCTAGACATAGCAAACTACCTAAATTATTACATTTCCGACAAGCTAACTATACAAATACATCTTTTCTAAAATAAACATAAAACAAAATAATTAATCCACCTCCCCAAGCTCCTAAGCTTGGCTTCCGTCTCGCCCTTCCGGTCCGCCATCCCCTGCATCATCAGCTAGGGTAGAAGTAGGGCGTTAGAACACGCGCCCAGTAGGATTCCGAGTAGGGCTAGCACATGGGTTAGTAATAACCACATACAGATAATAACACAGTGAAAACTATAAACCACCATATACTGAAAATATAAGTAAATGATATGCCATGGGTGTCAATGTTATGAATCCCACCCATCATTCCTGCCATAATTGTAAAAACCCATCATAAGATAAATACTAAAATCAATAAAATATGACAAAAATACCATCACACATCCATGGCTTACAAATAGTTAGGAATCCTACCGAATACGACTCGCGTCTTTATTTCGTTTTCGTCCGACAATCCCGCTACCGACTCGCGTACCGCTCGCGCTATCCGGTACCTTATTAAATTACCAAGTCAATCCAAGTTTTAATCATTTCCGAGCCCATAAATCATAACTTAGTGGGTTTCTTCATTTTAGCCAATAATTACCATTTGTGCCACTACCCCTTTACATAACCAATTACTCATTCATTCATGCCTATTTAAACCCAAAATTGATCCACAACCTAGGTCCTTAACTTAGGTCCATCATTGACTTACCAAAACATTAAAATTTGTCATGTAATTAATCTAACCATTACTCATTTAAATCCATTCAAACCCCATACTTAATCACATATATACCCATTGACCTTAAACCCAAATTGATTTACAATTTGGGGCATGGGTTCGATCATACACCATGGCCGAACCCATGATGTTCCTTTCTCTATTTTTTCTTGGGTCCATTGTTACATTTTAGATCCACCAATAATCCCTCCTTGAGGGGTTTAAATCATGCAACTAAACCATATTCTTAGCCCCATTTGGATCATCACTTTTGTTCACTTGAAACCCAAAATTCATCAACACATTACCCTTTAAACCCTTCATTTAATCACCATTTCATCACCATTCCATTGCATTTTTCATCATACAATCATTTTAAAACATTACTCCCATGCATTCATTAAAACCCTAATTCATTAATCAAGAACCCACATTGCTTTCCATTCTTAAAACCCTAAGCAATTTAAACCAACCACCAAATCACCCACCATGGGGTTCGACCATATTACATGGCCGAACCCTATGGCCCATGATTCTTATTTCCAAGTACCCAATTCCATGCCCAATTTAATCAATCACACAATGCACACAATATATTTCTCCAATTTCTTACCCTAACCCTAATTCACCCATTTAGGGTTTTCTCCATCTTCCACCCTTCCATTTAATGTATCTAAATTCCATAGTATAAAATCACCTATCCACCATTAAATTCACAAAAATAAATTCCATTTCTTAAACCCTAAAATCCAAAATTCTTTTATTTAAGAAATACTCACTATCCGACGTCTCCTCCGATTTCCACCGCTCCCGTCGATCTCCTTAGCCTCCTCCCTCCTTCCTCTTGATCTTTGATAGGTCAAGATCTTTGATCAAGGGTGGCAACTCCCAACCCTAGAATCGGCCATGTTAGGTTTGAATTGAGAGAGGAAAAGAGGAAAGATGATGAGAGGAAGATGATGACCTTAACCTTAGATAAATTTTGGCACCAAGTTTTTACTTCTTTGTTCTCTCCTTGAGCTCCTCTCTTTTCTTCTCCTTCACTTGGACATGTAGAGGACGGCCATGGGAGAATGAAAATGGAGAGAGTAGAATGAAAAGAGAATAAGAAATGGTAAAGAAAAAATGGACTCAACTTAACTTGTTTTACCATTTATTACTCCACCAACCCTAAGATATTTTCTTAGATATTTTTAAATATCTCTTATTTGCTTTATGGTGGTGGTTATCTAAACCACCACCATGCCCAACGTGTTTAACATTTTGAGGTGGGGTAGCTTGGTCTCCCTTTGACCAATCTAACCCTATTTAGCCACCAACTTATTAATGTAAGTATTTAATTAATTTGGTAATTAACTTAGGTTAATTCATGTTTATTCAACCTAATTCCCATTATTCCACCCAGGGTTGACCAAGTCAACCATAGTGGCCGGCCCCACCAATCATTGGCCCACACGCCACCTCACTTGATGAGGTGGAGGTGGGTCCCACTTGGCCACACCACCATTGTTTAATTCCAAATTACTTAGGGTGATTAAATTTCATTAAGCCCACTCTAAATGGATCACCATTGGGCCCATGGCCCAATTACATTTCCCGCTAGCCCATTTACCTTAGAGCTTAACTATCTTGACCCATTGGGTCCCCAAATGGGTATTTGACCCAATTTGACCATTTTTGACCCATCTAACCCTCATTGACCATTTAAATAAATTTAAATCCAAACCATAGTCTATTGGGCCACATTTGGGCCTTTGTCCAAATTTTGGCCCATTTACCATTTACTCCACCCATTTTCTAGTTTCCATCATTAAAATAAATAATATTCACATTTATATTAATTCCCAAATTCCGAGACCTTACAATACAATCCTCTTTTAAAATTTTCGTCCCGAAAATTCGAGCGAAGTAGAGGTTCAAAACATCTTACACAAAGAGTTCCGGATGAGAGGCTCTCATCTCCGACTCAAGTTCCCTGGTGGTTTCTTCATTACCATGTCGTTCCCATACCACGTTGATGAACTGAATGGCCCGGTTCTGCAGCACTCTTTGCTCGGTCCCGACTATTCTGACCTGGCTTCTCCACATATGTCACATCGCTTTGCACATCGATTTCTTGAACACTCAATACATGTGAAGGATCAGGGTTGTACTTCCTCAACATAGACACATAGAATACATCATGTAATGATGATAACTGCGAAGGGAGTGTAAGGTCTCGGAATTTGAGAATTAATATAAATGTGAATATTATTTATTTTAATGATGGAAACTAGAAAATGGGTGGAGTAAATGGTAAATGGGTCAAAATTTGGACAAAGGCCCAAGTGTGGCCCAATAGACTATGGTTTGGATTTAAATTTATTTAAATGGTCAATGAGGGTTAAATGGGTCAAAAATGGTCAAATTGGGTCAAATACCCATTTGGGGACCCAATGGGTCAAGATGGTTAAGCTCTAAGGTAAATGGACTAGCGGGAAATGTAATTGGGCCATGGGCCCAATGATGATCCATTTAGAGTGGGCTTAATGAAATTTAATCACCCTAAGTAATTTGGAATTAAACAATGGTGGTGTGGCCAAGTGGGACCCACCTCCACCTCATCAAGTGAGGTGGCAGGTGGGCCAATGATTGATGGGGCCGGCCACCATGGTTGACTTGGTCAACCATGGGTGGAATAATGGGAATTAGGTTAAATAAAAATGAATTAACCTAAATTAATTACCAAATTAATTAAATACTTAAATTATTAAATTGGTGGCTAAATTGGTCAAATGGAAGACCAAGCTACCCCACCTCGAAGGCAAGACACGTTGGGCTTGGTGGTGGTTTAGATGACCACCACCATAAAGAGATTAAAATATTTTAAAATATCTTTGGTTGGTGAAAAATTAATGTAAAGTGTAAATGAGGTCATCAAATGGGGATAAGTTTGATTTTTTTTCTTTCTCATGTTCATTTTCACTAACTCTATCCCTCCCACTCCTCCATTGCCGTCCCATGTCCAAGTGAAGGAGAGAAAAAAAAAAAAAAGAGAAGGAGCTCAAGGAGAGAAGAAAAAAAAATGGAATTTGGAGGGAGTTCACTCTAAGATTAAGGTCATCATCTTCCTCTCATCATCTTTTCCTCTTTTCATCTCTCAAATTCAAACCTAACATGGCCGATTTTAAGTTTGGGAGTTGCCACCCTTGATCAAAGATCTTGACCTATCAAAGATCAAGAGGAGGCTACGGAGATCGACGGGAGCGGCGGAAATCGGAGGAGATGTCGGATAGTGAGTATTTTTTAAACAAGAAATTTTGGATTTTAGGGTTTAAGATTTAGGGCTTGTTTTTGTGAAATTTAATGGTGGATAGATAATTTTATGCTATGGATTTTAAATCCATCAAATGGAAGGAATGGAAAGTGGGTAAAACTCTAATGGAGAAAAAAAATTAGGGTTAGGGAAAAGAAATAAATAAATGTAGTATGTGCATTGTATAAATTATGGAATTGAGTATGGAATGGGGTGCTTGGAATAAGAATCATGGGCCATAGGGTTTGATGAAATTGGTTAAGGTTTAAAGGATGGAAGGCAGTGAAGGTTTTTGATTAATGCATTTAAGGTTTTAATGAATGCATGGGAGTAATGTCTAAAATGGTTTTATGATGAAAATGTAAAAGGATTTTATGGCATTGGAAGACATAAAAGAGAATAAATTATGAACCATGGGTTCGGCCATGGTGTATGGCCGAACCCTAGGTTGTTGTGTGTGTGAAGTTAATTAGGGTTTTTAAGGTTAAAGTCAGGGAAAAATGGGAAGAGTAATGGATTTAATATTTTGGCGAATGGAGATATTTTGGAGTAAGGAGTGATGAATCATGAACCATGGGTTCGGCCATGGTGTATGGCCGAACCCTATGGTGAACAATGGTGGATTTAATGGTTGTGATTTATGGAGAAATAAATGGGAAAATGTTAGTAGTTTTGATGGACCCAAAATATGTAATGATACCTTGAAATGGTGATTTAAATGCATGATGTAAACCTCTCATGGGAGGACTTGTGGTAGATCTAAAATGTACTAAAGGATCCAAGGAAAATGGGGAACAAGACATCATGGGTTCGGCCATGGTGTGTGGCCGAACCCATGACCCATATTGTAAGTTATTGTATGGGCTAAGGTTGGGTCCATGCTTGTATCTAGATGATGGGAAATTTGATTAAATTAAGTGGATGATTTAGGGATGTTAGGTCATGGTCAATGAATCATTAATGGACCTAAGTTAGGGACCTAAGTGGTGGATCAAGGTTGGACTTAATCATACCTAGATAAATGAGTACATAATCATGTGAAGGGGTAGTGGTAAAAATGGTAATTATTGGCTAAATTGAAGAAAACCCACTAAGATATGATTTATGGGCTTGGAAATGGTAAAATATGGACTGATATGGTAATTTAATAAGGTGTCGGATAGCGCGAGCGGTACGCGAGTCGGTAGCTGGATTGTCGGATGAATACGGGAAAAGGACGCGAGTCGGTAATCGGTAGGATTTCTACCTACTTGTAAGCCATGGATGTGTAATGGTATATTTATCTTATTTTGGTTGATTTTGGGATTGATCTTAAAAAAAAAATTGTTCTATGATTATGGACATTATGCTTAATACTATGGTTTATTATTTTTAAGGTTATGCATTATATGGTAAGGTTATGTATGGTATATTAATGGTATGAGATATACATATTACATAGCATAATGCATTACATCTCATGCATGGCATGGGCGGAAAAAAAAATAAACAAACCGGAGTCCATTCTCCGTCGGGGAGATCGAGAGCAGGCATGGGGACACCTTGACGAGGCTTTGCCGTCAAGGGGGATATTTTACGGTTGGACATATCTTGACGAGGTTTTTCCGTCAAGAGGGATATGACAGTATATGGCAGGAATGATGGGTGGGATTCATAACATTGACACCCATGGCATATCATTTACTTATATTTTCAGTATATGGTGGTTTATAGTTTTCACTGTGTCATTATCTGTATGTGGTTATTACTAACCCATGTGCTAGCCCTACTCGGAATCCTACTGGGCGCGTGTTCTAACGCCCTACTTCTACCCTAGCTGACAATGCAGGAGATGGCGGAACGGAAGGGCGAGACGGAAGCCAAGCTTAGGAGGTTGGGGAGGCGGATTAATTATTGTGTTTTACGTTTATTTTGGAAAAGATGTATTTGTATAGTTAGCTTGTCGGAAATGTAATAATTTAGGTAGTTTGCTATGTTTAGGTATTATTTTGGATAATACAGTATAATGGCATTTTCGTAATTAATTGGATATTTCTTCCCTGCTATCTGAAGAACTGGTAGGATAGTTCTATTATCATCCGCAGTTATTTTTATGTTCCGTGAGCGTACTTTCTACGCGTGAACCGTACTCGTGGACTTATGTTCCACGCACGCGTAGGGTTGGCCAGTTAAAGGCCGGGCTTTAGAAGCTCGGAACTTAACTTGCGTCGTGACGTCCGTGCCCTTTGTCACTTTAAAAAAAAAATAGACTCTGGTTTTCGGTAAAAAAAAGGGGCGGGCGTTACAGGGAGCGCCAACTGATAAGCTACCCTCCCCCCCCAACCCTCTTCAAGATTGGAAACGGTCCCACAAATCTAGGTGACAGTTTCCCCTTATTTCCAAATCTCATGTGTCCCTTTCGTGGTGAGACTTTCAAAAACACCAAGTCTCCCACCTCAAATTCAAGGAACCTTCTCCTCTTGTCGGCGTAACTCTTCTGACGGTTCTGTGCAGTGAGTAGATGCTGCCGTATCAATTTAATCTACGCTGTAGTTTCTGCAACCAACTCCGGTCCAATCAGCGCAGGCTCACCGGCTTCTGTCCAACACACCGGTGACCTACATGGCCTACCATATAAGGCCTCAAATGGAGCCATCTGAAGGCTTGCCTGGTAGCTGTTATTGTAAGAGAACTCCACTAGTGGTAAATGATCCTCCCATCCACCCTTAAAGTCTAGCATGCATGCTCTCAGCATATCCTCCAATGTCTGTATTGTCTTCTCCGACTGTCCATCAGTCTGTGGATGAAATGCCGTGCTAGTTAATACGTCGGTCCCCATAGCCGACTGCAAGCCTTGCCATACTCTGTCGGTGAATCGGCCATCCCTGTCGGACACAATAGACCGGGGAATACCATGTAGTCTGATGATATCCCGGATGTACCGTCGACCCAATGTCTCCGACGAATCTGTCATCTTGATGGGAAGGAAATGCACAGATTTAGTCAACCGGTCCACTACGACCCATATTGCATCGTTACCCTTTGATGACCTAGGCAACCCTGATACGAAATCCATAGATATGTGCTCCCATTTCCACTCCGGCGCTGGTAAGGGTGCGAGTAAACCCGGTGGTTTCTGATGTTCCGCCTTAACCTGTTGGCAAGTTAGGCAACGGGTAACAAAATCTGCCACATCTCTCTTGAGTCCATGCCACCAATAGTGCCTCTTAAGATCATGATACATCTTAGTGCTGCCCGGATGAATAGAGAGTTGGGTTTGATGTGCTTCAATCAACAACTCTCTTCTGCAGCTCTTGGGCACATATGTCCTGCCTCGGAACATAAGACCCTGTCCCGGTCGTAATTCCCATTCCGGTACAACTTCACCAGTAGACATCTTAGCCCATATCACCTCCACTTCTGGATCTGTTCGTTGTTCCCGTTCAATCTTGGAGACCATGTGGGATCGTATGATCAGATTACATATGGTTCCATGATTATTCAGATAGAGTTTAAACTCTCTGATGGTATTCAACACCTCCCATTCTGTTCTGATCATACTGGCTACTGTCGCAGGTGATATGCGGCTGAGAGCATCCGCCACTTTGTTCGCCTTGCCAGGATGATACCGGAGTGCGAACTCAAAATCTGCCAAGTATTCCATCCATCTACGTTGTCTCATGTTGAGTTCCTTCTGATCAAATAGGTACTTTAGACTCTTGTGGTCTGAGAATACCTCAAACTTCTCACCATAAAGGTAGTGTCTCCAGCTTTTAAGAGCGAAGACCACCGCTGCCAGTTCCAGATCATGTGTGGGATAATTGCGCTCATGAATTTTCAACTGTCTTGACCCGTACGCCATCGCCCTATCCCTCTCCTGAGGCATCACAGTACACCTCATAGTTTCTGCCTCTTTCCGGCAAGATCAGAATAGGAGTGGTTGTAAGCTTCTCCTTTAGCTCCTCAAATCTCCGGTTGCACAGATCCGACCATTCAAATTTGATTCCTTTCTGAGTGAGTCGGGTAAGTGGGGCTGCAATCTTGGAGAAGTCCATAATAAATTTCCTGTAGTAACCGGCCAATCCCAGAAAACTGCAGATCTCGGTCACATTTGTCGGCACTTTCCACTCCTTCACTGCTGCTACCTTAGCCAGGTCCACGGCTATACCTTCCTCCGATATAACGTGTCCCAAGAAGTTAACCTTAGATAGCCAGAACTCACACTTGCTGGCTTTGGCATACAACTGGTTCCTCTTCAGGGTGTTCAGAACTATCCGCAGGTGTTCAGTATGTTCTTCCTGACTCTTGGAATAGATCAGGATGTCATCAATAAATACGATCACAAACTGATCTAAGTAAGGCCGGAATATCCTATTCATCAGGTGCATGAACACAGCTGGTGCATTAGTAAGCACAAACGGCATGACTACATACTCATATAGACCATACCTTGTTCTGACGGCTGTCTTCTCTATGTCCTCCTCTCTAACCCGGATTTGATGGTATCCGGATATCAGATCAATCTTGGAAAAGTGAGGGGAACCCCTAAGTTGATCAAATAGGTCATCAATCCTGGGTAGGGGATATTTATTCCTGACAGTCAACTGGTTCAATTTTCTATAATCCACACACATCCGAAGGATACCATCTTTCTTTTTAACAAATAATACCGGGGCTCCCCATGCGGATGTGCTGTTCCTGATAAAACCCATTCTGAGCAGTTCATCAATCTGCTTCTTCAACTCAGTCATTTCAGCTGGTGCCATCCTGTAATGGGGTAATGATACTGGAGCAGTGCCAGGATATAACTTGATCTCAAAGTTTATCTCCCTCTTGGTTGGCAAACCAATGAGCTCTATTGGAAATACTTCGGCAAACTCTGCTACTACCGCCGGAAGTTCAGTCCCTAGTGCTCTATCTAACTTTATGCTGTTCAAGACAAGGTGGTTCAATTCTTCCTGCAGTCTTCTAGGAATGCCCTGTCGGTCAGCGGGCACTATATACCGCTTTCCTTCGGGTGACCAAAATATCACTCTACGAAGATGGCAATCAATATGGGCCTAATACGTAGCCAACCAGTCCATGCCAAATATAACATCGTACTCAGCCATATCGATTACTAAATAATTGAACTCGAATCTGAATCCAGCGAGTTCAGTGTTCAGTGCCGTGCATATGAGCCCCAAAGATGTGTCTCCGACAGGGGATACAATAGTAAGTGAGGTGGACAGATTCTGTACTAATGTGCCCATAGCAGATATGAATGCAGCAGATATAAATGAATGGGAAGCTCCAGAATCAAATAATGTAACTGCATAAGAACTACCAACTACAGCCATACCTTGAATCACCGAGCGGTCCACTACTACTGGAGAAGGTATAGCAAAAAGTCATCCTGATTCCGTAGGGTTTGGCGCCCGTCCTGCCTGATTGTATGTTTTGCCCCCTCGCGGCTGAGCTGGCTTAGCTGGAGGGCGGGAAGAACCTTTGAAATTAGAGGGTCTGTTGAGCTGTGGACACTTTTTCTTGAAGTGACCCTGTTGGCCACACTGATAGCAAGTGTTCCCACCTCTAGGAACCTGGGTAACTGATGCTGATGGGGAGGGCTGATTGGGACGAAAGCCCCCTGTAGATCCAGTAGAGGATGGGTCAGCTAAAACTCGGGCGAAACCTCTTATTGGGTTGAAATGCGCCTCGCCCACTCTGCCATCGGCGGTTTTCATGCATCGCTATCTCATTCAATTCCCGCTCCACTATAGTGGCCCTGCCGACCACACCTGCCAATGTAGGTTCCTTGAATACTGTCACCCTAGTTTTGATGCTCGGCCGAAGGCCCCGTTCAAACTTACGGGCCCTCCGATGCTCAGTATCCACCATGTAGAATGCGTAGACAGATAGACGAAGGAACTCCCGGTGATATTCTGCCACTATCATATTGCCTTGTACTAATGATATAAAAGCTTCAGTCTGGTTCTCCCTTTCTTCCTCCTGGAAAAACTGCTCTAGAAAAGTGGCTGAGAACCATTCCCAAGTCATGGCAATTCTTTCCCTTTCCGGCACCAGTGATTGTTGTTTTTCTACCACTTCCCACCAATTACCGGCATCCTCAATCAGTTGAGATGTTGCCAGTAAGATTCTGTCAGCCGGACTGGAAACCTGAAGCAGATTCAAGATCTGAGTGATCTTCTTTAACCAATGATCTACTCCTACAGCCCCTTCTTTTCCTCTGAAATAGCGAGGGCGCTGTTGCTGGAAATCTTTGACCATCTTCCGTTTACTGGTGTCACTAGTAGTCGCATTTCCATCGCTAGTAGTCGCATTTCCGCTCAAATGTTGCTGAAGAGCAACAGCGACTGCCGCTTGAACTACATCTTATAGCTCGGGAGGTACACCTTGTATGCTTATATTATTCTGTCCCTCCTCCCGATGGGGTACCTCCTCTTCCTGGCGAGGTGGTGATACCTATTTCTAGTTGCGACGAGTCCTTCTCTTCGGAGCCATTTCCTAGTCATCAAAAAACATTGACTTAGCTCCTTTACAAATTTGGGGAAAGAAATACTGACCAAACATACTTTGTTTCTTATTTTTGGGGAAAGTTACCAAATAAGCACACTTGATTTGGGGAAAACTTCCCAAGTATCTATGTTTTGTTCCATTTGATGAAATCGGGGAATTCTCTCCAATGTTCAATAAATCTATCATTATTCCGTCAAATTTGGGGAAGACCTAGATTTGTTTTCTTATGTTGGGGAAATGTAACCCTACTTGCTATGTTTGATAATTCCGACTTAAATTGATTTTTCTTCCCTTGCTATTATCCCTTTCCGTCAAATGTTGTTCTCAGATTAAACACTTCAGTTTAAGTCAATCGAAGTAAATTAACCCGGCCCCCGTGCAGCGGACTACGAAGAGTCGGTCAGTTGGGATTCTTAGCTGCCAGTGAGACATGCAACCGTCTTAATCTTACTTCGAGATATTCATTCTTCCGATATTCGCTCTGATACCAACTGTAACACCCGCCCCTTTTCACCGTAAAAATCATAGTACATTTTTTTTTTGAGTGATAAAGTGACAAAGGGCACGGACGTCACGACGCGAGTTAAGTTCCGAGCTTCTAAAGCCCGGCCCTTAACTGGCCAAACCTACGCGTGCGTGGAACATAAGTCCACGAGTAAGGTTCACGCGTAGCAAGTAAGCTCACGGAACATAAAAATAAATGCGGATGATCATAGAACTATCCTACCAGTTTTTCAGATAGCAGGGAAGAAATACCCAATTAATTACGAAAATGCCATTATACTGTGTTATCCAAAATAATACCTAAACATAGCAAACTACCTAAATTATTACATTTTCGACAAGCTAACTATACAAATACATCTTTTCTAAAATAAACGTAAAACAAAATAATTAATCCGCCTCCCCAAGCTCCTAAGCTTGGCTTCCGTCTCGCCCTTCTGGTCCGCCATCCCCTGCATCATCAGCTAGGGTAGAAGTAGGGCATTAGAACACGCGCCCAGTAGGATTCCGAGTAGGGCTAGCACATGGGTTAGTAATAACCACATACAGATAATAACACAGTGAAAACTATAAACCGCCATATACTGAAAATATAAGTAAATAATATGCCATGGGTGTCAATGTTATGAATCCCACCCATCATTCCTGCCATATACTGTCATATCCCTGTTGACGGAAAAACCTCGTCAAGATATGTCCAACTGCAAAATATCCCCCTTGACAGCAAAGCCTCGTCAAGGTGTCCCCATGCCTGTTCTCGGTCTCCCCGACAGAGCATGGACTCCGGTTTGTTTATTTTTTTCGGCCCATGCCATGCATGAGATGTAATGCATTATGCTATGTAATATTTATAACTCATAACCTTAAGATATCATATATAGCCTTAATTTATAATGCATAACCTTAATCATAGTTCATAGCCATTAAATAAAATCCATCTTAAACATAGCATCCATAATTGTAAAAACCCATCATAAGATAAATACTAAAATCAATAAAATATGACAAAAATACCATCACACATCCATGGCTTACAAATAGGTAGGAATCCTACCGAATACGACTCGTGTCTTTATTTCGTTTTCGTCGGACAATCAGGCTACCGACTCGCGTACCGCTCGTGCTATCCGGTACCTTATTAAATTACCAAATCAATCCAAGTTTTAATCATTTCCGAGCCCATAAATCATAACTTAGTGGATTTCTTCATTTTAGCCAATAATTACCATTTGTGCCACTACCCCTTTACATAACCAATTACTCATTCATTCATGCCTGTTTAAACCCAAAATTGATCCACAACCTAGGTCCTTAACTTAGGTCCATCATTGACTTACCAAAACATTAAAATTTGTCATGTAATTAATCTAACCATTACTCATTTAAATCCATTCAAACCCCATACTTAATCACATATATACCCATTGACCTTAAACCCAAATTGATTTACAATTTGGGGCATGGGTTCGGTCATACACCATGGCCGAACCCATGATGTTCCTTTCTCTATTTTTTCTTGGGTCCATTGTTACATTTTAGATCCACCAATAATCCCTCCTTGAGGGGTTTAAATCATGCAACTAAACCATATTCTTAGCCCCATTTGGATCATCACTTTTGTTCACTTGAACCCCAAAATTCATCAACACATTACCCTTTAAACCCTTCATTTAATCACCATTTCATCATCATTCCATTGCATTTTTCATCATACAATCATTTTAAAACATTACTCCCATGCATTCATTAAAACCCTAATTCATTAATCAAGAATCCACATTGCTTTCCATTCTTAAAACCCTAAGCAATTTAAACCAACCACCAAATCACCCACCATGGGGTTCGGCCATATTACATGGCCGAACCCTATGCTCCATGATTCTTATTTCCAAGTACCCAATTCCATGCTCAATTTAATCAATCACACAATGCACACAATATATTTCTCCAATTTCTTACCCTAACCCTAATTCACCCATTTAGGGTTTTCTCCATCTTCCACCCTTCCATTTAATGTATCTAAATTCCATAGTATAAAATCACCTATCCACCATTAATTTCACAAAAATAAATTCCATTTCTTAAACCCTAAAATCCAAAATTCTTTTATTTAAGAAATACTCACTATCCAACATCTCCTCCGATTTCCACCGCTCCCGTCGGTCTCCTTAGCCTCCTCTCTCCTTCCTCTTGATCTTTGATAGGTCAAGATCTTTGATCAAGTGTGGCAACTCCCAACCCTAGAATCGGCCATGTTAGGTTTGAATTGAGAGAGGAAAAGAGGAAAGATGATGAGAGGAAGATGATCACCTTAACGTTACATAAATTTTTGCACCAAGTTTTTACTTCTTTGTTCTCTCCTTGAGCTCCTCTCTTTTCTTCTCCTTCACTTGGACATGTAGAGGACGGCCATGGGAGAATGAAAATGGAGAGAGTAGAATGAAAAGAGAATAAGAAATGGTAACGAAAAAATGGACTCAACTTAACTTGTTTTACCATTTATTACTCCACCAACCCTAAGATATTTTCTTAGATATTTTTAAATATCTCTTATTTGCTTTATGGTGGTGGTTATCTAAACCACCACCATGCCCAACGTGTTTAACATTTTGAGGTGGGGTAGCTTGGTCTCCCTTTGACCAATCTAACCCCATTTAGCCACCAACTTATTAATTTAAGTATTTAATTAATTTGGTAATTAACTTAGGTTAATTCATTTTTATTTAACCTAATTCCCATTATTCCACCCATGGTTGACCAAGTCAACCATGGTGGCCGGCCCCACCAATCATTGGCCAACACGCCACCTCACTTGATGAGGTGGACGTGGGTCCCACTTGGCCACACCACCATTGTTTAATTCCAAATTACTTAGGGTGATTAAATTTCATTAAGCCCACTCTAAATGGATCACCATTGGGCCCATGGCCCAATTACATTTCCCGCTAGCCCATTTACCTTAGAGCTTAACCATCTTGACCCATTGGGTCCCCAAATGGGTATTTGACCCAATTTGACCATTTTTGACCCATTTAACCCTCATTGACCATTTAAATAAATTTAAATCCAAACCATAGTCTATTGGGCCACATTTGGGCCTTTGTCCAAATTTTGGCCCATTTACCATTTACTCCACGCATTTTCTAGTTTCCATCATTAAAATAAATAATATTCACATTTATATTAATTCCCAAATTCTGAGACCTTACAAGAATGACAATGGCGGCACTACTTCCAATGAATCTCAAGACCGAACAATGGTCAGAGATGTAACACCCCTGATTTTCATTACGTATAAATATATTGGATGGGTCTACTGAAATTACAAATTGATTGGATTTAAGATTAAACAATTGGAATAGACCTTGGATGGGTAAGAAATTTGGTCTATTACCCAATTAAGACCCAATGGATCATGGGTAAGTTTGATTTTAAGTTAATTGGGTAAAGTCTAATTAAATGGGTCAATCATCTAATTGGGACCCAATGGGCCATAGTGAACTTAATTTTAAGATAATCGGGAAAGGTTAAAGTAATTGGGTCAGCTACCCAATTAAAATCCGACACATTAAATCCACCTCATCACCCAATGGATCAACTGGGCAAGGTGCCACATCATCAAATGATATGGCTAAGATGGGACCCACGTTCCATGTACATGCAAGGTCGACTAAGTCATGGTTGACTTGGTCAACCATGAGTGAGTTCAAAGGAATCGAGTTAATGCTTGAGTTGAATTGAGTTAAGATAAGAAGTTGAGGAGACCTCCTGTAACACCCCGCCCTTTTCACTCTAATAATCAGAGTTTATTTTTTATTTTTAAATAACAATAAACAAGTGATCGGGGCGGGACGTCATGACGCCAGTTAAGTTCGGACTTCTAAAGTCTGACCCTTAACTGGCCAAGCCCATGTGCGTATGAACTAAGTCCATAAGAACCGATCCACACATGGTACAAATAAGATTTGCGGAATAAACTTAATCTTAATCTAACTGAGGGTTATAATAGATCCTAAGACTACTCAATTTTATATTTTTAGATAGCAAAGTACATAATCATATTCTCCAAAATTACTAAAATAACCTTAAACTAAACATTCATTCCATACCATCCAAAACATACCAAACCATAGCTAGTTAACTAAATTATTACATGCCAACCTCATCTAACTATCAAATTACATTGTCCAAATAAAAAGTCCATAAATCAATCCATAAATTAAAGTCCATTCAAAAGCCCAAGCTCCTATGCTTGGTTTCCTTCACGATCCTTGTTCTTCCCCTTTCCTGCGTCATCCACTAAGGATAGAGATAGGACCTTAGATCAACGCGCCCAGTAGGTGTTTCCCATTAGGGCTACCACAAGGTTAGTATAAAAACATGCACATAATATGATATTACATGTTCATCAAAATCTCATAAAACAATGCCATGTATGTTATGCACATGTATTGAGTCCCACCCATCACAAATATACATAGCCTCCCCTTGACGGGATTCTCATCGTCAATGTACCCCACAGTGGTCTTTCGGACATCCCGACGGAGTGTGGCCTCCGGTTTCCTCTTGATGGGATTCTCATCATCAAGGTACCCCACAGTGGTCTTTCTGACGCTCCGACGGAGTGTGATCTCCGGTTTCTATAATCATCACCCCATGCCATGCATGAGATGTAACGCCCCGCCCTCTCCGAGAAATTAGAGTCTAATTTTTTTTTAAATAATAATAGTATAACATCGGAAGAGAGCGGGCGGCGTCACGACGCGAGCTAAGTCCGGACTACCTAAGTCCGACCCTTAACTGACCACCCATGTGTGCATGGGCTAAACCCATGATAAAATGGCCATTATAATATGTTCATATGATCTTAATTTGAACAATGGGCCCCACCATTTCCTCATTTGCAATCACATTTATTAAATTTACCAATCCAGTGGCATTTTCGTAAATATTCATCTTATTGAGAATTTTTGACCCAATTAACCATTTTGACCAAATTTGATGTACATTACCCATCCATTATAATTTGACCCCTATAATATGTTCATAGGATCTTAGTTTGAGTAATGGGCCCCATTATTTTCTCATTTAACATCATAATTAATAAATTTACCAATCCAGGGGTATTTTCGTAATTATCCATTTCATTGAGAAATTGGGGTGTTACATGAGATGTCCATGAGTTCATGCCATTTGTAAATACATCTTAACGTACAAAACCACTTTGAAACATAATAACTTAGCACATATTTCATCAAAATTAAGATAAAACACCACATATAAGTGTGGTTACAAAAAGGTAGGAAACCTACAGAAAGTTCACTTAAACAGTCCGCTCTTCTTAGACCGTCACCCGTTCACGACTTGTGCACCGTTCAAGTCCCGTTACCTTGTTTATATAACAGCAAGTCAATCACATAACCTTTTAATTTCTAATTAAATCTAAGACCCAAAAACCAACTTGTGGGGTTCGGCCATACCCATGGCCGAACCTCACCTACTTTGGATTTGATCTTCCTTTTCATTTGGTCAACACTAAAACACTTCACACTTCAAACATACCTTGTATGGCCGAACCCTACCACTTTGGCTTGACCCCTCTTTCAAGTCCTTTTAATCTTTCATTCCATTATAACTTGTATTTACGGTTTTGCCACTAACTAACCCTTGTTTAATTTTTGCTTAATAGATCAATGTCCACAACCAATCCTCCTTAGTGGGGTTCAGCCATACAATATGGCTGAACTTCACCATCTTAATTTGGTCCTTTAAATCCTTCATACATCCATCTCCAATTACATTATAAGTTGACCACTAAATCCACCAAATGATCATTAGTGGGGGTCGGCCATACTACATGGCCGAACCTTACCAAACTGATTTTTGTCCCTTTTTCCATCATCTTTGATGGCTAATTATTTACTTATACTAAGTCCATAGATAAACATATGTGATTTTTAAATCAAAAACATATAATCATCCATAATTTCCAACCATGTTCTTACTCCAATTAACCCATAAAAACAGTCCATGGGGTTCGGCCATACACATGGCCGAACCCTATGGTTTTCTTGATTCAAACCTTCCAAAATTTATCTATAGTTTATGATCAGCAACTTAGCTATAATAACCACATGGTTTAGCCATGCAATAGCTGATCCAAACATTAATCTTATCTCCATTTTAAACCCTTTAAAACCTTATAACATTGTATGGTTTTTTTCCCTCAAAAACCGATACAAATAACCAAGTCCTTTCATGGGGTTCGGCCATCCAAAGTGGCCGAATCCTATGATCCATTTTCTGCCCTTTTTAAACATCATTATCCATGATTTAAACCCTTGATAGATTCGGCCATATAATGGCCGGATCATATTCCCTTAACCAATTTATTTATCAAGGGTTTATAGTGCACTTACCAAAACCGTGACTCGTCCGGTTCTTTCACTCCTTCTTGATCCTCTCCTTGTTTAGTCCTTCCTTCTTTCCTTCTTGATCTTTAACCGAGCCTAACCTTCCTGGAAACTCCTTGGAATAATTCAGCCAAGGAATAGATTTGAGAGAGAAAATGAGATAGAAACTTGGCCTTGGATGAGAGTGATAAAACCTTGATGCCAAACTCCTTTGCTCTATGTGTATTTTGTCTTGGTGAAATGATCAGCCAAGGACTGAATTGTGTGAGAGACAACCAGCCAATGATCTTTGTCTTGAGAGGTGAAAAACGTCCTAGGGAGAGAGAGGGAGAGAGTGAGAGTGAATGGAGATAAAATTCTATCTTTGGTTAACCAACTTCAGCCTAAGGTTGGCACCAGATGTAACTCCCCTCCCATTCATTTCCATTACTTATTTCCTTTCGGGGGTTTCATCCTTGAGATGAAACCCTCCAACGGTTTTTACCTCTTGAGCTGCCCTAGATACAACTCTTCTCCATCACTTCTCCAAGTGTGAACCCATATGTAACTCCAATTTGCTTAATGCCTCCCTTGGGGTTTCATCCTTGAGATGAAACTCCCAAGGTACCCAACGTCTCCCAATGGTGTTTTGGTGTATCCTTTCCTCTCATCATTCATCTCTTATTAACATTGCATGTAAGAGTTTCATATTGAAATGAAACTTCCATAGGCTCCAACGGTATTGTCATTGTTTGGCTTGTGTAACCGCCACCTCTCCATTATTGGACTGTTTGGGAGTTTCATCCATGAGATGAAACTCCATGTCCTTTCATCTCCCAAATCCCAACAATATAATTGATGCTTTATGTAACCGTCCACCTCCCTTGATTCTCACCAATGCCCCATGTGGGGGTTTCATGCATGGGGAAATCTTCCCATGCAACCAACGTGTATAAGGTGGTGCATCTTGAAATCTTGGTGTAACCTCCCCTCAATTATGCTTTCATGTGGGGGTTTCATCCTTGAGATGAAACTCCCAAGTGTTAAACCATCCTTCCATTGGCTGTCCCTTGAAGTTTCATTCATGGAATAAAGCCTCCATGCTATCCAACGTGCATAATACTTTTGATTTTGAAACATAACCTCTCCATTTGGAGTTTCATGCATGAAATAATACTCCCATGCAATTCCAACTTGTATATGCATTTGAATTTGAAATACAACTCCTCACCTATGTAACTCTTAAAAATAGCCACCCCATTCATTACTTATCTAGGGGTTACATGCATGAGATTACCTCTCCATGCAGCTAACGTATACAAGGGTTTGAAAATAAGTTCCTCACCTATGTAACTCCCATAAAACCGCCACCTCCTTTAATTATCTAGGAGTTTCATGCATGAGCTAACCTCCCATGCATCCAACATTTTCCTTTGCTTTAAACTTGAAATCAAAACACTCCACTCTCATTCACACACTTCACTCACTTAAAATTAATTTAACTCCCTCAACTCAAACCATTCATTTAATTCAACTCAAACAATAAATTCAACTCCACCTTTAAACTCAACTCATCCAAAACTCAATCATTTAATTCCACTCCATCCAAACTCAAACATTTACTTCAACTTAACCCAATTAAGCTTGAGCTCACCCAATGGTCAAACAAGTCAACCACGACCCATTGGGTCCCAATTGGGTCTTTTGACCCAAATAATCACTTTGACCAAAATAAATGTACATTACCCATTTAATTTCCATAGATCCACATCTACCATCTGTTGGATCTTATTTGGGCAATTGACCCAACATTTAGCCATCCAAGGTTCATATCCATTTAATTTACCATTTCAGTGGCAATTTCGTAAATACTGATCAACTGAAAATCTGGGATATTACACTTCCATCTCAAGCTGAGTCTAGTTGGGAATATGGAAAGTTTCCATCTCATGGGGATGAAACCCATGACTCGATGGAAGTCAAAGGGATTTCTTAACTTAAGCCAAGTGTCTCCTTGGTTAAACCAAGGGACTCCTTGGTTCGATAAAACTTAAATGGGGGAAATGAAAGGGACTTAGGCTGGTATACAAAGGGCACACCCCACCCCTTGGCCGAATTTCATCTTTTGGAACAAAGAGATCTCTCTCATTTTTCTTCTCTATCTCTCTCCCACTTACACCGTTGTGTTTGGAGAATTGCTGAAGAACAAAGGAAGAAAAGAAGGATTAAGGAAGGAATTCAGATAAAAAAGAAACGAAGGAGATGGGAAAGAAGGTATGCATGAGTTTAACTATATAGGATTAAGATTAAGGGGAAACCATAGTTTTGGTCATGATGTGGCCGAACCTATGGGTTCCATATTTAGTTGAAAGGGCTGGCCAAAATGCACTAAGGCCATAGAATGGCAATCCATTTAAGGATTAGTATCGATTTGAAACAAAAGAAGGGTGACATTAGAATCCATGTTATAAAACAAAGATTGAATAGTTTGGCTAGTAGGTCGAGTAAATTCACTAGGAGATGTGAATGATGTTATATATTTTTAGAAATGATAAGAAGTGGATTTCATAAAGAAAAGATTTACAAAATAAGCAAACAGAGAAAACTGACAAACAATCAGTCGACTGAACTGGTACTTGCGAAGCAAACAAAGGCTTTCTGGAAGTTTCAGCCGACTAAATCTGGGATTCAGTCCATTGAACTGGTGTTGGCTGAAACAGAAAACAGTTTCTGGGAGTTTCAACCGACTGAATCTTGTGATTCAGTCAACTGAACATGGACTGGATTAAAATATATAAGGTTTATTGGTGTTTCAGCCGACTGAATCTAGGATTCAGTCGATTGAGAATAGATGTATCGCATAAGTAAGATTATTTGGTGTGTTTTACCCGACTGAATCTATGATTCAGTCGACTGAAGGTATGCTTATTGAACACGTAAAGGGTTGGTTGGTAATTCAACCTATTGAATGTGAACTGGCTGAACAAACAAATAATCTGATCCAAAGTCAGCCGACTAAATCTCTGATTCAGTCACCTGAACTGGTATTGACTGAGAATACAGAGGATTTGACTCAGAGTCAGTCTGCTGAATCTATGATTCAGTCGACTGAAAGATTACGATTCAAGGCTAAATAGTTCCAAGTTGTGTTTCAGCCGACTGAATATGTTTTTCAGTCAACTGAAAGTTTGCGGGTAAGACAGAGGACTGTATCTAGACATGATTCAGTCGAGTGAATTGAAAAGAATAATTTTTGAATAATTTTTCCAGATGCTACTATTTATCTGGCAGGATGTAAGGGATGATGAAAATTAAATGGATAGTCAGATTGATTTATTTATGTAACGCCCCGCCCTTTCGGAGAAATCAGAGTCTAATTTTTTTTTTTAAAATAATAATAAAACATCGAAAGAGAGCGGGCGGCATCACGACGCGAGCTAAGTTCAGACTACCCAAGTCTGAAACTTAACTGGCCACCCATGTGTACATGGACTAGACCATGATAATAAATCACACATGGAACAAACTACAACATGCGGAATAAACTAGATTAACTGCTGAAATAATATGAAAAGATAGCAAGTGACAATCCCAAATGATAATTAAGATAAACAACCATCCATAGTTAATAGTCTAATCAAACCATAGCAAGTATTAACTTATTACATGTCCATCAAAATATAATTCAAATGACAGTAGATAAATAATCATGTTCATCATCCAAGCACTTAGGCTTGGCTCCCCTCCCAGTCATCGACCTTCTCTTTCCCTTTCCTTGTACCTACATTCTCCTCTGAGGATAGAATTAGGGCGTTAGATCAACGTGCCCAGTAGGTTCTCGAATCAGGGCTACCACATGTTAGCATATAAAACATGCATATATATCATATTATATGATCATCAAAAACAGGTAAAACAATGCTATGAAGTATGCACATGCAATGAGTCTCTCCCATCATGTACATTCATAGCCATCACTTGACGTGCCTCGCACCGTCAAGGTAAATCACAATACACTTCCATCTCTTCATCATTGAGTTGACTCATATCACATATTAGTCCTCTTGGCGGGACTCTCATCGCCTAAGGAGACCATTGTGACTATGATCATCATGTTACTCTTCCTGGCGTGACTTGCACCGCCGAAGGAGGACGTAACTCATAGCTTGAAACACTGTAGAACCTCATTCATAATCCCATGTCTATGCATGAGATGCCAATGCTTTGTATGCCATTTGTAAATGCATAATTCATCATTCAATATATGGTAAGTAATAGTATGTCAATAACTCATAAAACCCTTCATGAAAACAGGTGTAAATGTGGTTACAAGTAGGTAGGAAACCTACTGAAGATTCACTTCAGTACCTGAGCTCTCTTAATCGTCAGCCGATCACGACTCGTATGCAGTATACGCAAGTCTGGATACCCTATTTAAATAGCATCAAACCAAACGTTTATCATGTAGTTCCAACTTAGTCAATTTCCCAAAATATACTATGTGGGGTTCGTGTCCGTACATCCAACCCTATGATCATTTCCATCATTGATCATTCCATCAATAATTACTTTTATGCCATTTAGGCTAACCTTTTAGTTTAACCATATGTAAACCAACTTAGTGGGGTTCGGCCATACAACTTGGCCGAACCTCACCTTTTTAATTTGGGTTCTTCATTCATCACCTTTAATCCCATTTATTGCTTAACCCAATTCTATCAAATACTCATTGATGGTGTTCGGCCATGCCACATGGCCGAACCTCATCTTATAGATTTTTATCCATAATCCATCATCATCAATGGTTGATTATTTTCTTACACATAGTCCATAACTTATCATGTATGATTCCTTAATTAAAACAACCATAAACTCCCATCCAAAACAACCCATTTATTTCAAAACAGCCCCATGGGGTTCGGCCATACTCATAGCCGAACCCTAGGGTTCACTTGATCCAATAATCACCATGATTATTCACGGTTTAATCATGCTAACTCAACCATGAATTATACATGTTTCAGCCGCATAAACATCCACCAAAACAGTAAATTAAACTTCACCAAATCACATCAAACACCATATTTTGTATGGTTTTAAACTCATCAAAATCATCAACTACTTACATGGGGTTCGGCCATCCAAGGTGGCCGAACCCTATGTCCATGTTTTGGTCTTTCAAATATGTTTTAGGTGTCACTTATTCATATAAAAATCAGTACATCATTGCTGCATTTTTACCTCTCAAAACCATCCGATAAATTCATCACTTTGTCCAAATAACCATAAAACCTCATGGAATTCGGCCATCCAAGATGGCCAATCCAAATGGTCCATTTCATCAATTTTAAATCACTGTTTTAAACCCATGATACCTTCAGTCCTTATGTCATTCAGATCCATGTTTTTAACCCTTTCTAAAACATGCATTTGAATCTTAAATAAAACTTAAAAACAGTCCACCAAAACACTATGGTTTCCATGTTTCAAACACATCAAAACCAAACCATCATTTGCATGGGGTTCGGCCCTCCATGGTGGCCGAACCCAATGGTTATTTTTACCATTTTTAAATCTCTATTAATCAAGGTTAAAACCTTGGTGTATTCGGCCATAACCATGGCCCAATACACACCCCATTTGCTCCATGTTATTAAACCAAAATAACATATAAATACTTACCAAACTTCCAATCTTTCTCTTTGCCTTTGGTCCTTGGTTTCTCCCTTTTATTTCTTCCTTTATTTTGCTGTTTCGTGCTTGATCTACTGGTACAAACACCTCTGATGTTCCAGCTAGGAAAAACGAATTGGAGAGAGGGAGAGAGAGATGGGAAAATCTTGGGTTTGCAATGACAAAAATCGGCCAACCTTGGTGATTGTTTCCTTTAGTACTTCAGCCCCCAAGACCCCTCCATTCCCTCATCAATTCTTACCAAAAATGATGGGTCTTGGATTCTGTCCAAGGTACCCCTTGGTACCTGCCTATGCAGCCTTTCAACTCCCCAAGCAACACCTCCCATTTCCATGTGTTTCATTAAAATTTAACATGGAAATCACCCCAACAAGTCCCCAACGTGTGGGACTTGTTTTGGTGGTTATGACTGAGCCAAACTACTCCTATTCCCTCTGAACTCACTGATTTACAGTCCCATTGACTTCCACTTTGACTCACCCAACTCACATGTCCAACTCACATGTCCAACTCACCTCGTTAATTGACAATCATTTAATGCATTTGAATCAACTCATTTTTAATTCAAATTAAATAAAATCAGTTCCACTTAACCTGATTTAACTCACCATTGAAATCATTTGTGGGCCCACACGGTCGACTGTGGTCAACAAAGTCAACCCGACCCGTTGGGTCCCCCTTTAGCTCCTTGACCCGTTTTTGACTCCATGGCCCAATTATGGGTACTTTGGTCATTTGTAATTGGTTTTCACATGTGCATTAGACCTACCCATTTTTACTCCACTTGATTTCCAATCAAATCAGCTTAACCCCATTTAATTTAAGTTCACACAACGGTCAAATAATCCAGTAAGACCAGTTGGGTCCCATTTGGGCCTTTTGACCCATTTAGCCATTTTTTACCCAATTGATGTATATTACCCATCCAATCAAACTTGACATTCATAATGTGCTCATATGATCTTAATTTGAGCAATGGGCCCCACCATTTCCTTACTTAACATCACAAAATAATTAATTTAACAACTCAGGGCATTTTCGTAATTTTCCACTTCATTGAGAAATTGGGGTGTTACAATATAACCCTCTTTTTAAAATTTTCATCCCGAAAATCGTGCAAAGTAGGGTTCTCAAAATAAATTACATAAATAATAAGGGGTGAGCTGTTCTCATCTCCGATTCAAGTTCCCATGTGGCCTTTTCATCACCATGACGGTCCCATACCACTTTCACGAACTGAATCGCTCTGTTTCGCAACACCCTTTGTTCAGTCTCCACTATCCTGACCGGCTTCTCGACCTACGTCACGTCGCTTTGTACTTCAATATCCTGAACATTCAAAACATGGGACGGATCCGGATATTACTTTCTTAGCATTGACACATGAAACACGTTATGTAGAGCTGCTAACTGCGAAGGAGGAGCTAACTGGTAAGCTACATCCTCCATCCTTCTTGTGATGGAAAATGGTCCCACATATCTTTGCTACAGTTTTCCTTTCTTGCCAAACGTCTTGTGCCCTTTCCGTGGCGAGACCTTTAAAAATACCATGTCTCCCACTTCAAATTCCAGAAACCGTCTTCTTTCATCAGCTTAATTTGTGCGGTAGTCTCTGCGACTAGTTCTGGTCCGATTAATATAGGCTCTCCAGCCTCTGTCCAACATACTGGTAACCTACACGGTCTACCATCTAATGCCTCGTATGGAGCCATCTGAAGGGTTGCCTGATAGCTGTTATTATAGGAGAATTCTACCAGTGGTAAGTGGTCCTCCCATCCTCCTTTGAAATCTAACATGCATGCTCTCAGCATGTCTTCCAAGGTTTGTATTGTCCTTTCAGACTGTCCATCAGTCTGTGGATGGAAAGCGGTGCTAGTCAATAAGTCTGTCCCCATGGCTGACTGCATGCTTTGCCATACTCTGCCAGTAAAATGGTCATCTCTGTCTGATACTATCGTTCGGGGAATGCCATGTAGCCAAATGATCTCTTTAATATACCGCTGACCCAACGTCTCAGATGAATCTGTCATCTTGATAGGAATGAAATGTGAGGACTTGGTCAGCCGGTCGACTACGACCCATATGGCGTCATTGCCCTTTGAAGACCTCAGCAACCCCGATACAAAGTCCATGGAAATGTTTTCCCATTTCCATTCTGGCACTGCTAAGGGTTTGAGTAACCCTGGTGGCTTTTGATGTTCAGTCTTAACTTGCTGACAAGTTAGACAATGTGCCACGAATTCTGCCACATCCCTTTTTAGTCCATGCCACCAATAATGCCTCTTTAGAACATGGTACATTTTGGTGCTGCCCGGATGCATAGAGAGCTTGGACTGATGTGCCTCAATTAGCAGCTCTTTCTTGCAACTCATTGGCACATATGTTCTTCCCCGGAATAAAAGACCCTGTCCTAGTCTTAATTCCCATTCCAGCACAATGGTGCCAGTAGACATCTTGGCCCATATGTCCTCCACTTCCGGGTCCATACGTTGTTCTTGTTCAATCTTGTTAACTATGTTGGATTGTATAACTAGATTGTATATGGTCCCACAGTTGTTATAGTAGAGTTTAAACTCTCAGATGGTATTCAACATCTCCCATTCCGATCTGATCAAACATGCCACGGATGCATGTGGTATACGGCTGAGGGCATCCGCTACCTTGTTCACCTTGCGTGGATGATATCTAAGCGTAAACTCATAATCCGCCAAATATTCCATCCATCTTTGCTGCCTGAGGTTGAGTTCTTTCTGATCAAAAAGATATTTTAAGCTCTTATGATCAGAAAATACCTCAAATTTCTAGCCGTAGAGGTAGTGTCTCCAACTCTTGAGGGCGAAAACCACTGCAGCTAATTCCAAATCATGTGTGGGGTAAAGAGGTTCATGTATTTTTAACTGCCTTGAACCATACGCCACCACACAATTACTCTAACTGAGGGTACAACCCAGTCCCTCTCCCGAGGCATCGCAATATACCTCGAAACACTTGCCACTTACCGGCAAAATTAAAATAGGGGCAGTGGTAAGTCTTGTCTTCAGCTCTTCAAACCTTTGATTACATAGATCTGTCCACTCGTACTTAACTCCCTTCTGAGTGAGTTGAGTCAATGGAGATGCAATTTTGGAAAAATCCATGATAAATCTTCTATAATAACTAGCCAATCCCAAGAAGCTACGAATTTCAGTTACATTCTTGGGCACTTTCCAATTTTTCACTGCTGCCACCTTAGCCGGATCCATGGCTATACCTCCCTCAGATATAACATGTCCCAAGAAAATTGACCTCGGATAGCCATAATTCACATTTACTGGCCTTGACATATAGCTTATTCTGCCTCAAAATATTCAAAACTATCCGTAAGTGCTCTGCATGTTCTTCCTGACTCTTGGAATATATCAGAATATCGTCAATGAATGCGATTACAAATTGATCCAAATAGGGATGGAAGATTCTGTTCATCAAATCCATGAACACTGCCGGCGCATTTGTGAGTCCAAATGGTATGACTACAAACTCGTATAGTCCATACCGCGTCCGGAAGGCAGTCTTTTCTATATCTTCCTCCCTAACTCGGATTTGATGATAACCAGACATCAAATCAATTTTTGAAAAATGGCTAGAACCCTTCAATTGATCGAATAAATCATCAATTCTGGGTAGTGGGTACTTGTTCCTGACTGTTAGCTGATTCAGCTTCCGATAGTCCACGCACATCCATAGTGAACCGTCCTTCTTCTTCACAAACAGCACTGGTGCTCCCCATGATGAGGTACTGTTCTGGATGCAACCCAGCCAAAGCAGTTCATTAATCTGCTTCTTTTGCTCCGACATCTCTGCTGGTGCCATTCGATAGTGTGGTAACGACACTAGTGTTGTGCCAGGGTACAACTTGATCTCGAAGTTAATCTCCTTCATAGGCGGTAAACCAGGGAGTTCCTTTGGAAATACATCCGCAAATTCTTGTACAATTGCCGGAAGTTCAGTAACTGGAGCTTTATTTATGGTGATATTATTCAATACCACGTGGTTTAACCCTTCCTGCAATCCACTTTGTTTATCTGCACGGACTACGTATTGCTTGCCCTCGGGTGACTTAAATGTCACTCTTCGACGGTAACAGTCGATGTTGGCATGAAACTTCGCCAACCAATCCATACCGAATATAATATCATATTCAGACATGTCCAGCACTAGGTAATTGAACTCAAATCTGAGTCCAGCTAACTCAGTGTTAATCGCCGTACATATAAGTCCCAATGCCGAATCTCTGACAGGGGATACAATTGTAAGTGCTGTGGCTAATCTTTGAACTAATGTACCAGTAGCAGTAATAAATGATGCAGCTATGAAGGAGTGTGATGCTCCAGAATCAAATAGTGCATATGCATACGAACTACTCACTATCGCCATACCTTGTATTACGGCATGATCCTCTTCCTCTGGAGAAGTTAGAGTAAATAATCGTCCTGCTCCAGCAGGGTTAGACCTTCGACCTCCTCGAATTTGCGTTCTGCCTCCTCTGGAGTTTCCCGGTCTAGCTGGCGGACAAAATGATCCTCTAGAGTATGACAGCCTGTTGAGTTTTGGGCAGTCCTTTTTGTAGTGACCTGGTTGATCACAGTGAAAGCAGGTATTCACTCCTCTAGATGCTTGAGTGACTGCTATAGATTGAGTGGGCTGGTTGGGCGAAAGCCCCCACTAGATCTAACAGACGGGGAAGGTCTGCTGAAGTTCGATCTAAACCTCTTGTTGGGTTGGTACGCACCCCTCCCACTCGAAGCTCGGCGGTTGTCCACTGTTGCAAATTCCGCCATTTCTTGTTCCACAATGGTTGCCCTGCTGACCACTTCCGCCAGTGTGGCTGCTTTGAACACGGCTACCCTGGCCCTTATGTTTGGCCGTAACCCACGCTCGAACTTGCGAGCCCTCCGATATTCCGTGTCCCCCACATAAAATGCATAGATTGACAGGCTGAGAAACTCTTGGTGGTACTCAGCCACCGTCATCGAGCCTTGCACTAACGTCATAAAGCCCTGAATCTGACATTCCCTCTCTTCCTTCGGGAAATAGCGCTCTAAGAATGTCGTTGAGAATTGCTCCCAGGTCATAGCAATTCTTTCTCTTCTTGGCACAAGTGCATGCTGTTTCTCCACTCATTTCCACCATTTGGCAGCGTCATCTATCAGCTGTGACGTGGCCAATAGGATTTTGTGAGCATGACTCTTGATATTCAAAAGAGTCAGTATGTGAGAAATCTTCTCCAACCAGTTCTCGGCTCCGACAGGCCTTTCTCTGCCCTTGAAGTAAGGTGGGCACTGTTGTTGAAAATCTCTGGCCATATTACGGTCATTATTTTCGCTCGTGTTTCCCCCTCCGTTCATATGTTGTTGGAGGACAGATGTTACTACAGCTTGCACCAAGCTGTGCAGTTCAGGAGGTACATAGGGTACTGTTACGTTGCTGTTCTCTTCTTCCTCTCGTCGATATGACGAGTCATATTCTTCCTCCTCGTCTCGTTGATACGTAGGGTCAC
Source organism: Chimonanthus salicifolius (assembly GCA_013350335.1). Classification (NCBI taxonomy): domain Eukaryota; kingdom Viridiplantae; phylum Streptophyta; class Magnoliopsida; order Laurales; family Calycanthaceae; genus Chimonanthus; species Chimonanthus salicifolius. The sequence continues at coordinate 65,565,403 of CM023533.1, forward strand.
TATCCTCCTCCTCTCGCCGAGAATGATGTGACTCTTCCTCGTCGCGAGATCGTTCATGAATTGATCTCTCTTCGTCATGAACGGACCGCTCTTCGTCATGTACCGATGGCACCTTCTCATGTACCACCTTCTTGCGTTGAGGTACTATGTTCCCTTGTGGTGTGATTATTAACACCTCATCCTTCTTTTTACTGTCTTGTCGGGTCCTTCTCTTTGATGCCCCCTCACCTAATCCGATTTGTAAAACTTTTTCTTTTCCCTTCGGATCCTTTACAACCTTTTTCTGTGGCGCCATTTATTCCTAATTCATGGAAACATCATAGACTTAGTTTCCATTAACAGTATGCATTAAATGCCATAAGTCCTCATAAAATCATAAAATCACATATTTTATATAAATTCAAACTTCATCTTTGTACAAAGGTGGGTAGGGTGAAACAAAACCCTATATATATAAAAATATGCACCCTTACAATATAACCCTCTTTTTAATACCCCTTCATACTACTTCCTAGTCTAGTCTTCCGTAGAAGATTCCGCATCATCAGCGAACTTGAAACGGTTATCAGGACACATCATCGCCGTGTGCCCCAATACTTCACATGTCGTGTAGGGTATTAATCCAGGTCCTCCAATATAAGGACAATTAGTCCTCGCCTCTCCATGCCCATGTAGTCCAAAGGACGGGCAGACAATGCCCAGCGGGTGAGGACAATACCGACAGTTGTGCCCATCTTGATTGCATAACTCACACGTGTCATAGGGATCTATCTCCCCAAGCGACTCCAATATAATAGGAACACCTGCAATAGGATCCTCCAGAAAAGGTGCTAGATCCTCTTCTTCTTCCTCAGGAGGTTCCACCATCCCAGGAATGTCATCCATCAATTCCTCTGGAACAGGTGCTAAGTCCATATCATCTTCCTCAGGAGGTCCCTCCTGAAAGTCCACATTAACTTCCATGTTGATACTGTTGGAAGTCGATACCAAATCCACTGGACAACTAGGTGTCCCTTTATCCCATAATTCAGTGTATTCCTCGTTGCTTGACATATCTGTGCCACAACATTTAAAACACAAGAATATTCAACAATAATTCTAAATAAACCACTCTTGGTTTTCAGGGAATTTGATCATGCATAATATCATGTACTTTGTTTGGGAAGATTGCCAAATCAACACTCTTTGTTTTCCTTTGTTTCTGGGGAAATCTCTAAATTCCTGTTGTTTGTTTCTCAATGGGGGATATCAGGGGAGTACATCCTACTTTGCTATGTTTGATATATCCAGATATGATGACTGTACTTTACTTTGCTATCTTTCATTGTCGTTCTCAGATTGATTGTTCAGTCTGAGTCACTCGAAGTAAATTAATCCGGTCCCCAGTCAGCGGACTCCGAAGAGTCGGTCAGTTGGGATTCTTATCCGTCAGTGAGACATGAAACCGTCTTAATCTTACTTCGATGATTCAATTTCCTGTTTCGCTCTGATACCAACTGTAACGCCCCGCCTTCTCCAAGAAATGTCAGAGTCTAATTTTTTTTAAATAATAATAATACACCGAAAGAGAGCGGGCGACGTCATGACGCGAGCTAAGTTCAGACTACCCAAGTCTGAAACTTAACTAGCCACCCATGTGTACATGGACTAGACCATGATAATAAATCACACATGGAACAAACTACAACATGCGGAATAAACTAGATTAACTGCGAAAATAATATGAAAAGATAGCAAGTGACAGTCCCAAATGATAATTAAGATAAACAACCATCCATAGTTAATAGTCTAATCAAACCATAGCAAGTATTAACTTATTACATGTCCATCAAAATATAATTCAAATGACAGTAGATAAATAATCTTGTTCATCATCCAAGCACTTAGGCTTGGCTCCCCTCTCGGTCATTGACCTTCTCTTTCCCTTTCCTTGTACCTGCATTCTCCTCTGAGGATAGAATTAGGGCGTTAGATCAACGGGCCCAGTAGGTTCCCGAATCAGGGCTACTGTAATGGCCTGGAATTTTTAAATTAATATAAATGTGGATATTATTTATTTAGTGATGGAAATTGAAAAATTTATGGGATAGATGGTAAATGGATCAAAGTTTGGGCAAAGGCCCAAGTATGGCCCAATGGGCTATGGAGTTGATTTAAATTCATTTAAAGGGGCAATGGGGGTTAAATGGGTCAAGAATGGTAAAATTGGGTCACATATCCATTTGGGACCCAATGGGTCAAGGTAATTAAGCTCTAAGGTAAATGGGTAAAATGAAAATGTAATTGGGCCATGGACCCAATGATGATCCAATTGGTTGGAGTGGGCTTAAGGAAATTTAAATCACCTAAGTTAGTTTGGATTAAGTCAAGGTGATGTGGCCAAGTGGGACCCACCTCCACCTCATCAAGTGAAGTGGCATGTGAACCCAAGGTTTAGTGGGGCCGACCACCATGGTTGAATTGGTCAACCATGGGTGGGTGTATAAAGGTGATTTAAATAAATAAATGGGAATTAAAGTAACTTAAATATCTAAATATAAATGATTAAAATTATTCAAATGAAGTGGTCAAAGTGGGGTCAAAAGGTGAAGAGCAAAATACCTCATCTCAAACCCAAAATGTAAAACACGTTGGGCTTGGTGGTGGTTTAGATAACCACCACCATAAAGCAATTTAAATATCTTGGAAATATCTTAGGGTGGGTGAGATAGTTAATGTAAAGTGTAAGTTAAGTTACAAAGGGGGATAAGCCTCATCTTTTCCTTTCTCCCTCTCTTTTCATCCTCATTTTAATCTTTCACTCTCTCATGGCCGTCCCACACTAGGAAGGAGAAGAGAAGAAGAAAATTAAGGAAAGGAAGCTAAGAAGAGAAGGAAAGAAGAAAGAAGTGGAAAATTACACAAAATCACTCTAAGGTCAAGGTGATTATCTCCCCTCTCATCATCCTTTCCTCTTTCCTCTTTCAATTTAAACTTACCTTGGCCGATTCTGGGGTTGGGGATTGCCACCATTAATCAAGAATCTTGACCTATCAAAGATCAAGAGGAAGGAGAGAGGAGACTACAGAGACCGACGGGAGTGACGGAAATCAGAGGAGACGATGGATTGTAAGTGTTTCTTAAACAAGAAATTTTGGATTTTTAGGTTTAAGAATTGGAATTTATTTTTGTGAAATAAATGGTGGATAGATAATTTTATGCTATGGAATTTAGATCCATCAAATGGAAGGGTGGAAGATGGAGAAAAACCTAAATGGATAAATTAGGGTTAGGCTAAGAAAAGAAATAAATGGATTATGTGTATTTTGTAATTTATTAAATTAAGCATGGAATTGGGTGATTGGAAGAAATCATGGGCCATAGGGTTCGGCCATGTAGCATGGCCAAACCCCATGGTGGGTGATTAGGTGTTTGATTTAATTAGTTAGGGTTTTAAAGAATGGAAGATAATGAGGGTTTTTAGCTAATGAATTTTAGGGTTTTAAATGAATAAATGTGGTAAGTTTTAAAATGGTTTTATGATGAGAATGCAAAGGGGTTTTATGGCATTGAAAGGCATAAAAGAGAATGAAGTATGAACCCTAGGTTGTTGTGGTGTGTGAAATAAATTAGGGTTTTAAGATTTTAAGCCATGGAAAATGGGAAGACTAATGGATTTAATATTTTGGTGAATGTAGGTATTTTGGAGCAATGAATTGAATGAGAGAATATGGTTTGGATGCATGATTTAAACCCCTCAAGAAAGGACTATTAGTGCATCTAAAATGTAACAATGGACCCAAGAAAAAAATGGGGAAAGGACACCATGGGTTCGGCCATGGTGTATGGCCGAACCCATGGCCCAATTGTGATCCATTTTGATGGGTTAAATTGGAGGATGAGTGATGTTATGGTTTCCAAAGGGTATGAATGGGTAAGGGACTCATTGTAGTTAAATGTATGAAGTAAATCCCATGGGAAGAGTTGATGAATGAGGTATTTTAAAACCATGATCCATTACCCATCTAAAGGGTTAAATGTGGGGTTTTGTATGGGTTTAAATGAATAAGAGTTAGGTTCATAAAAAGGCTAATTTTAATGATGTTATGACATGGTTCAATGGGTCATTAATGGACCTAAGTTAGGGATCTAAGTTTATGATCAATTAGGGATTTAATCATGCATGGGTAAATGAGTGATTAATCATGGAAAATAAGGTAGTGGCAAAATCGTAATTAATGACCAAATTCAAGAATTCCATGGAGATTGATCATGGACTTAGGGGCTTTAATGTAATACCTTATAAGTGATTGATCAAGCCTAGGGTGGCCAATTTTTAAGACTTATGGGATTAAAAGTTTTAATAGATGAAATGGGACCCACAAAACCTAAATAGTGACCGGTTTTTCATATGGACTTGGAAATGATTTATGGGCATAGAAATGGTTAAAACTTGGACTGATTTGTGTATGTAATAAGGTATTGGATATCACGAGCGATACGCGTGTCGGTAGCCGAATTGTCGGACGGAAACGGAAGAAAGAACGCTAGTTGGTATTCGATAGGATTCTAACCTTTTTGTAAGCCATGGATTGAGTGATGGTTTCTTTGAATTATTTTGGAAATTATATAGTTTGTTTTAAGATTGGTTTTGAATTATGTATTATGTAGGGGTTTTTACTTGATTTATTCTGGTAAGCCTATGAGTGGTTTAAAATGGGTTTTAAGGCTATGATGTGATTATTGAGGCTTTGCTTGATCTATTTTTGATAATCAAGTTATATGTTTTATTGATGGGATTTTTTTAAATGTCATGGCTTGTTATTATATTCATTACATGGCATGTGGCATCTACATCTCATGCATGGCATGGGAGGGATATGACAGGGGAAGAATGAAATGAAACCGGAGTCCATGCTCCGTCGGGGCAACCGATAAACAGGCATGGGGACATTATGATGTGTTTGATTCATCAGGGATGATGTATGGATTATTATATCTTGATGATGGTTTTTCCATCAAGGGGGATGATGTATTTATTGTTATACCTTGATGATGGTTTTTCCATCAAGGGGGATGTTGTATTTATTGTTATACCTTAATGATGGTTCTTCCATCAAGGGGGATATTGTATTTGTGGTTACACCTTGACGAGGCCTTACCGTCAAGGGGGATATGGCATCGGGATATTAAGGATGATGGGTGGGATTCATGACATAGGACACCCATTGCATTACATTGTATCAAATGGTATGATTTTGATATAATATTTTCTATATGCTTTGTTATCACTAATCCATGTGTTAGCCCTACTCGGAGTCCTACTGGACGCTTTGTCTAACGCCCTACTTCTACCTAGCTGACGATGCAGGAGATGGCAGAACGGAAGGGCGAGACGGGAGCCAAGCTTAGGGGTTTGGGGAGGTGGCTACTTAATTTAATTATTTCATTTTGGAAATGTAAATTGAGTAAATTAGCTTGTCGGAAATGTAATAACTTAGATGGCTTGCTATGTTTTATAAGTTAGTTTGGACAGTACAGTATCAGGGCATTTTAGTAATTTAATGGATATTTCTTCCCTGCTATCTGAAAACTGGTAGGATAGTTTTATTATCATCCGCATTTATTTTTATAATCCGCGAGCTTACTTTCTACGCGTGAACCGTACTCGTGGACTTGGTTCCACGCACGCGTAGGGTTGGCTAGTTAAGGGTCTGGCTTTAGAAGCTCGGAACTTAACTCGCGTCGTGACGTCCGCGCCCTTTGTCACTTTTATTTAAAAAAAAAATGTACTCTGATTTTATGATGAAAAGGGGCGGGCGTTACAGCTACCGCATGTTAGCATATAAAACATGCATATATATCATATTACATGATCATCAAAAACAGGTAAAACAATGCTATGAAGTATGCACATGCAATGAGTCTCTCCCATCATGTACATTCATAGCCATCACTTGACGTGCCTCGCACCGTCAAGGTAAATCACAATACACTTCCATCTCTTCATCATTGAGTTGACTCATATCACATATTAGTCCTCCTAGCGGGACTCTCTTCGCCTAAGGAGACCATTGTGACTATGATCATCATGTTACTCCTGGCGGGACTCTCATCGCCTAAGGAGGACGTTACTCATAATTGCAACACTGTAGAACCTCAGTCATCATCCCATGTCCATGCATGAGATGCCAATGCTTTGTATGCCATTTGTAAATGCATAATTCATCATTCAATATATGGCAAGTAATAGTATGTCAATAACTCATAAAACCCTTCATGAAAACAGGTGTAAATGTGGTTACAAGTAGGTAGGAAACCTACTGAAGATTCACTTCAATACTTGAGCTCTCTTAATCGTCAGCCGATCACGACTCGTATGCAGTATACGCAAGTCTGGATACCCTATTTAAATAGCATCAAACCAAACGTTTATCATGTAGTTCCAACTTAGTCAATTTCCCAAAATATACTATGTGGGGTTCGTGTCCGTACATCCAACCCTATGATCATTTCCATCATTGATCATTCCATCAATAATTACTTTTATGCCATTTAGGCTAACCTTTTAGTTTAACCATATGTAAACCAACTTAGTGGGGTTCGGCCATACAACTTGGCCGAACCTCACCTTTTTAATTTGGGTTCTTCATTCATCACCTTTAATCCCACTTATTGCTTAACCCAATTCTATCAAATACTCATTGATGGTGTTCGGCCATGCCACATGGCCGAACCTCATCTTATAGATTTTTATCCATAATCCATCATCATCAATGGTTGATTATTTTCTTACACATAGTCCATAACTTATCATGTATGATTCCTTAATTAAAACAACCATAAACTCCCATCCAAAACAACCCATTTATTTCAAAACAGCCCCATGGGGTTCGGCCATACTCATAGCCGAACCCTAGGGTTCACTTGATCCAATAATCACCATGATTATTCACGGTTTAATCATGCTAACTCAACCATGAATTATACATGTTTCAGCCGCATAAACATCCACCAAAACAGTAAATTAAACTTTGTCAAATCACATCAAACACCATATTTTGTATGGTTTTAAACTCATCAAAATCATCAACTACTTACATGGGGTTCGACCATCCAAGGTGGCCGAACCCTATGTCCATGTTTTGGTCTTTCAAACATGTTTTAGGTGTCACTTATTCATATAAAAATCAGTACATCATTGCTGCATTTTTACCTCTCAAAACCATCCAATAAATTCATCACTTTGTCCAAATAACCATAACACCTCATGGAATTCGGCCATTCAAGATGGCCGATCCAAATGGTCCATTTCATCAGTTTTAAATCACTGTTTTAAACCCATGATACCTTCAGTCCTTATGTCATTCAGATCCATGTTTCTAACCCTTTCTAAAACATGCATTTCAATCTTAAATAAAACTTAAAAACGGTCCACCAAAACTCTATGGTTTTCATGTTTCAAACACATCAAAACCAAACCATCATTTGCATGGGGTTCGGCCCTCCATGGTGGCCGAACCCAATGGTTATTTTTACCATTTTTAAACCTCTATTAATCAAGGTTAAAACCTTGGTGTATTCGTCCATAACCATGGCCCAATACACACCCCATTTGCTCCATGTTATTAAACCAAAATAACATATAAATACTTACCAAACTTCCAATCTTTCTCTTTGCCTTTGGTCCTTGGTTTCTCCCTTTTAGTTCTTCCTTTCTTTTGCTGTTTTGTGCTTGATCTACTGGTGCAAACGCCTCTGATGTTCCAGCTAGGAAAAATGAATTGGAGAGAGGGAGAGAGAGATGGGAAAATCTTGGGTTTGCAATGACAAAAATTGGCCAACCTTGGTGATTGTTTCCTTTAGTACTTCAGTCCCCAAGACCCCTCCATTCCCTCACCAATTCTTGCCAAAAATGATGGGTCTTGGGTGCTATCCAAGGTACCCCTTGGTACCTGCCTATGCAGCCTTTCAACTCCCCAAGCAACACCTCCCATTTCCATGTGTTTCATTTAAAATTTAACATGGAAATCACCCCAACAAGTCCCCAACGTGTGGGACTTGTTTTGGTGGTTATGACTGAGCCAAACTACTCCTATTCCCTCTGAACTCACTGATTTACAGTCCCATTGACTTCCACTTTGACTCACCCAACTCACATGTCCAACTCACCTCGTTAATTGACAATCATTTAATGCATTTGAATCAACTCATTTTTAATTCAAATTAAATAAAATCAGTTCCACTTAACCTGATTTAACTCACCATTGAACTCATTTGTGGGCCCACACGGTCGGTTATGGTCAACAAAGTCAACCCGACCCATTGGGTCCCCCTTTAGCTCCTTGACCCGTTTTTGACTCCATGGCCCAATTGTGGGTACTTTGGTCATTTGTAATTGGTTTTCACATGTGCATTAGGCCTACCCATTTTTACTCCACTTGATTTCCAATCAAATCAGCTTAACCCCATTTAATTTAAGTTCACACAACGGTCAAATAATCCAGTAAGACCAGTTGGGTCCCATTTGGGCCTTTTGACCCATTTAGCCATTTTTTACCCAATTGATGTATATTACCCATCCAATCAAACTTGACATTCATAATGTGCTCATATGATCTTAATTTGAGCAATGGGCCCCACCATTTCCTTACTTAACATCACAAAATAATTAATTTAACAACTCAGGGCATTTTCGTAATTTTCCACTTCATTGAGAAATTGGGGTGTTACAATATAACCCTCTTTTTAAAATTTTCATCCCGAAAATCGTGCAAAGTAGGGTTCTCAAAATAAATTACATAAATAATAAGGGGTGAGCTGTTCTCATCTCCGATTCAAGTTCCCATGTGGCCTTTTCATCACCATGACGGTCCCATACCACTTTTACGAACTGAATCGCTCTGTTTCGCAACACCCTTTGTTCAGTCTCCACTATCCTGACCGGCTTCTCGACCTACGTCACGTCGCTTTGTACTTCAATATCCTGAACATTCAAAACATGGGACGGATCCGGATATTACTTTCTTAGCATTGACACATGAAACACATTATGTAGAGCTGCTAACTGCGAAGGAAGAGCTAACTGGTAAGCTACATCCTCCATCCTTCTTGTGATGGAAAATGGTCCCACATATCTTTGCGACAGTTTTCCTTTCTTGCCAAACGTCTTGTGCCCTTTCCGTGGCGAGACCTTTAAAAATACCATGTCTCCCACTTCAAATTACAGAAACCGTCTTCTTTCATCAGCTTAATTTGTGCGGTAGTCTCTGCGACTAGTTCCGGTCCGATTAATATAGGCTCTCCAGCCTCTGTCCAACATACTGGTAACCTACACGGTCTACCATCTAATGCCTCGTATGGAGCCATCTGAAGGGTTGCCTGATAGCTGTTATTATAGGAGAATTCTACCAGTGGTAAGTGGTCCTCCCATCCTCCTTTGAAATCTAACATGCATGCTCTCAGCATGTCTTCCAAGGTTTGTATTGTCCTTTCAGACTGTCCATCAGTCTGTGGATGGAAAGCGGTGCTAGTCAATAAGTCTGTCCCCATGGCTGACTGCATGCTTTGCCATACTCTGCCAGTAAAATGGTCATCTCTGTCTGATACTATCGTTCGGGGAATGCCATGTAGCCAAATGATCTCTTTAATATACCGCTGACCCAACGTCTCAGATGAATCTGTCATCTTGATAGGAATGAAATGTGAGGACTTGGTCAGCCGGTCGACTACGACCCATATGGCGTCATTGCCCTTTGAAGACCTCAGCAACCCCGATACAAAGTCCATGGAAATGTTTTCCCATTTCCATTCTGGCACTGCTAAGGGTTTGAGTAACCCTGGTGGCTTTTGATGTTCAGTCTTAACTTGCTGACAAGTTAGACAATGTGCCACGAATTCTGCCACATCCCTTTTTAGTCCATGCCACCAATAATGCCTCTTTAGAACATGGTACATTTTGGTGCTGCCCGGATGGATAGAGAGCTTGGACTGATGTGCCTCAATTAGCAGCTCTTTCTTGCAACTCATTGGCACATATGTTCTTCCCCGGAATAAAAGACCCTGTCCTAGTCTTAATTCCCATTCCAGCACAATGGTGCCAGTAGACATCTTGGCCCATATGTCCTCCACTTCCGGGTCCATACGTTGTTCTTGTTCAATCTTGTTAACTATGTTGGATTGTATAACTAGATTGTATATGGTCCCACAGTTGTTATAGTAGAGTTTAAACTCTCAGATGGTATTCAACATCTCCCATTCCGATCTGATCAAACATGCCACGGATGCATGTGGTATACGGCTGAGGGCATCCGCTACCTTGTTCACCTTGCGTGGATGATATCTAAGCGTAAACTCATAATCCGCCAAATATTCCATCCATCTTTGCTGCCTGAGGTTGAGTTCTTTCTGATCAAAAAGATATTTTAAGCTCTTATGATCAGAAAATACCTCAAATTTCTAGCCGTAGAGGTAGTGTCTCCAACTCTTGAGGGCGAAAACCACTGCAGCTAATTCCAAATCATGTGTGGGGTAAAGACGTTCATGTATTTTTAACTGCCTTGAACCATACGCCACCACACAATTACTCTAACTGAGGGTACAACCCAGTCCCTCTCCCGAGGCATCGCAATATACCTCGAAACACTTGCCACTTACCGGCAAAATTAAAATAGGGGCAGTGGTAAGTCTTGTCTTCAGCTCTTCAAACCTTTGATTACATAGATCTGTCCACTCGTACTTAACTCCCTTCTGAGTGAGTTGAGTCAATGGAGATGCAATTTTGGAAAAATCCATGATAAATCTTCTATAATAACTAGCCAATCCCAAGAAGCTACGAATTTCAGTTACATTCTTGGGCACTTTCCAATTTTTCACTGCTGCCACCTTAGCCGGATCCATGGCTATACCTCCCTCAGATATAACATGTCCCAAGAAAATTGACCTCGGATAGCCAGAATTCACATTTACTGGCCTTGACATATAGCTTATTCTGCCTCAAAATATTCAAAACTATCCGTAAGTGCTCTGCATGTTCTTCCTGACTCTTGGAATATATCAGAATATCGTCAATGAATGCGATTACAAATTGATCCAAATAGGGATGGAAGATTCTGTTCATCAAATCCATGAACACTGCCGGCGCATTTGTGAGTCCAAATGGTATGACTACAAACTCGTATAGTCCATACCGCGTCCGGAAGGCAGTCTTTTCTATATCTTCCTCCCTAACTCGGATTTGATGATAACCAGACATCAAATCAATTTTTGAAAAATGGCTAGAACCCTTCAATTGATCGAATAAATCATCAATTCTGGGTAGTGGGTACTTGTTCCTGACTGTTAGCTGATTCAGCTTCCGATAGTCCACGCACATCCATAGTGAACCGTCCTTCTTCTTCACAAACAGCACTGGTGCTCCCCATGATGAGGTACTGTTCTGGATGCAACCCAGCCAAAGCAGTTCATTAATCTGCTTCTTTTGCTCCGACATCTCTGCTGGTGCCATTCGATAGTGTGGTAACGACACTAGTGTTGTGCCAGGGTACAACTTGATCTCGAAGTTAATCTCCTTCATAGGCGGTAAACCAGGGAGTTCCTTTGGAAATACATCTGCAAATTCTTGTACAATTGCCGGAAGTTCAGTAACTGGAGCTTTATTTATGGTGATATTATTCAATACCACGTGGTTTAACCCTTCCTGCAATCCACTTTGTTTATCTGCACGGACTACGTATTGCTTGCCCTCGGGTGACTTAAATGTCACTCTTCGACGGTAACAGTCGATGTTGACATGAAACTTCGCCAACCAATCCATACCGAATATAATATCATATTCAGACATGTCCAGCACTAGGTAATTGAACTCAAATCTGAGTCCAGCTAACTCAGTGTTAATCGCCGTACATATAAGTCCCAATGCCGAATCTCTGACAGGGGATACAATTGTAAGTGCTGTGGCTAATCTTTGAACTAATGTACCAGTAGCAGTAATAAATGATGCAGCTATGAAGGAGTGTGATGCTCCAGAATCAAATAGTGCATATGCATACGAACTACTCACTACCGCCATACCTTGTATTACGGCATGATCCTCTTCCTCTGGAGAAGTTAGAGTAAATAATCGTCCTGCTCCAGCAGGGTTAGACCTTCGACCTCCTCGAATTTGCGTTCTGCCTCCTCTGGAGTTTCCCGGTCTAGCTGGCGGACAAAATGATCCTCTAGAGTATGACAGCCTGTTGAGTTTTGGGCAGTCCTTTTTGTAGTGACCTGGTTGATCACAGTGAAAGCAGGTATTCACTCCTCTAGATGCTTGAGTGACTGCTATAGATTGAGTGGGCTGGTTGGGCGAAAGCCCCCACTAGATCTAACAGACGGGGAAGGTCTGCTGAAGTTCGATCTAAACCTCTTGTTGGGTTGGTACGCACCCCTCCCACTCGAAGCTCGGTGGTTGTCCACTATTGCAAATTCCGCCATTTCTTGTTCCACAATGGTTGCCCTGCTGACCACTTCCGCCAGTGTGGCTGCTTTGAACACGGCTACCCTGGCCCTTATGTTTGGCCGTAACCCACGCTCGAACTTGCGAGCCCTCCGATATTCGTGTCCCCCACATAAAATGCATAGATTGACAGGCTGAGAAACTCTTGGTGGTACTCAGCCACCGTCATCGAGCCTTGCACTAACGTCATAAAGCCCTGAATCTGACATTCCCTCTCTTCCTTCGGGAAATAGCGCTCTAAGAATGTCGTTGAGAATTGCTCCCAGGTCATAGCAATTCTTTCTCTTCTTGGCACAAGTGCATGCTGTTTCTCCACTCATTTCCACCATTTGGCAGCGTCATCTATCAGCTGTGACGTGGCCAATAGGATTTTGTGAGCATGACTCTTGATATTCAAAAGAGTCAGTATGTGAGAAATCTTCTCCAACCAGTTCTCGGCTCCGACAGGCCTTTCTCTGCCCTTGAAGTAAGGTGGGCACTGTTGTTGAAAATCTCTGGCCATATTACGGTCATTATTTTCACTCGTGTTTCCCCCTCCGTTCATATGTTGTTGGAGGACAGATGTTACTACAGCTTGCACCAAGCTGTGCAGTTCAGGAGGTACATAGGGTACTGTTACGTTGCTGTTCTCTTCTTCCTCTCGTCGATATGACGAGTCATATTCTTCCTCCTCGTCTCGTTGATACGTAGGGTCACTATCCTCCTCCTCTCGCCGAGAATGATGTGACTCTTCCTCGTCGCGAGATCGTTCATGAATTGATCTCTCTTCGTCATGAACGGACCGCTCTTCGTCATGTACCGATGGCACCTTCTCATGTACCACCTTCTTGCGTTGAGGTACTATGTTCCCTTGTGGTGTGATTATTAACACCTCATCCTTCTTTTTACTGTCTTGTCGGGTCCTTCTCTTTGATGCCCCCTCACCTAATCCGATTTGTAAAACTTTTTCTTTTCCCTTCGGATCCTTTACAACCTTTTTCTGTGGCGCCATTTATTCCTAATTCATGGAAACATCATAGACTTAGTTTCCATTAACAGTATGCATTAAATGCCATAAGTCCTCATAAAATCACATATTTTATATAAATTCAAACTTCATCTTTGTACAAAGGTGGGTAGGGTGAAACAAAACCCTATATATATAAAAATATGCACCCTTACAATATAACCCTCTTTTTAATACCCCTTCATACTACTTCCTAGTCTAGTCTTCCGTAGAAGATTCCGCATCATCAGCGAACTTGAAACGGTTATCAGGACACATCATCGCCGTGTGCCCCAATACTTCACATGTCGTGTAGGGTATTAATCCAGGTCCTCCAATATAAGGACAATTAGTCCTCGCCTCTCCATGCCCATGTAGTCCAAAGGACGGGCAGACAATGCCCAGCGGGTGAGGACAATACCGACAGTTGTGCCCATCTTGATTGCATAACTCACACGTGTCATAGGGATCTATCTCCCCAAGCGACTCCAATATAATAGGAACACCTGCAATAGGATCCTCCAGAAAAGGTGCTAGATCCTCTTCTTCTTCCTCAGGAGGTTCCACCATCCCAGGAATGTCATCCATCAATTCCTCTGGAACAGGTGCTAAGTCCATATCATCTTCCTCAGGAGGTCCCTCCTGAAAGTCCACATTAACTTCCATGTTGATACTGTTGGAAGTCGATACCAAATCCACTGGACAACTAGGTGTCCCTTTATCCCATAATTCAGTGTATTCCTCGTTGCTTGACATATCTGTGCCACAACATTTAAAACACAAGAATATTCAACAATAATTCTAAATAAACCACTCTTGGTTTTCAGGGAATTTGATCATGCATAATATCATGTACTTTGTTTGGGAAGATTGCCAAATCAACACTCTTTGTTTCCTTTGTTTCTGGGGAAATCTCTAAATTCCTGTTGTTTGTTTCTCAATGGGGGATATCAGGGGAGTACATCCTACTTTGCTATGTTTGATATATCCAGATATGATGACTGTACTTTACTTTGCTATCTTTCATTGTCGTTCTCAGATTGATTGTTCAGTCTGAGTCACTCGAAGTAAATTAATCCGGCCCCCAGTCAGCGGACTCCGAAGAGTCGGTCAGTTGGGATTCTTATCCGTCAGTGAGACATGAAACCGTCTTAATCTTACTTCGATGATTCAATTTCCCGTTTCGCTCTGATACCAACTGTAACGCCCCGCCTTCTCCAAGAAATCTCAGAGTCTAATTTTTTTTAAATAATAATAATACACCGAAAGAGAGCGGGCGACGTCATGACGCGAGCTAAGTTCAGACTACCCAAGTCTGAAACTTAACTAGCCACCCATGTGTACATGGACTAGACCATGATAATAAATCACACATGGAACAAACTACAACATGCGGAATAAACTAGATTAACTGCGAAAATAATATGAAAAGATAGCAAGTGACAGTCCCAAATGATAATTAAGATAAACAACCATCCATAGTTAATAGTCTAATCAAACCATAGCAAGTATTAACTTATTACATGTCCATCAAAATATAATTCAAATGACAGTAGATAAATAATCTTGTTCATCATCCAAGCACTTAGGCTTGGCTCCCCTCTCGGTCATTGACCTTCTCTTTCCCTTTCCTTGTACCTGCATTCTCCTCTGAGGATAGAATTAGGGCGTTAGATCAACGGGCCCAGTAGGTTCCCGAATCAGGGCTACTGTAATGGCCTGGAATTTTTAAATTAATATAAATGTGGATATTATTTATTTAGTGATGGAAATTGAAAAATTTATGGGATAGATGGTAAATGGATCAAAGTTTGGGCAAAGGCCCAAGTATGGCCCAATGGGCTATGGAGTTGATTTAAATTCATTTAAAGGGGCAATGGGGGTTAAATGGGTCAAGAATGGTAAAATTGGGTCACATATCCATTTGGGACCCAATGGGTCAAGGTAATTAAGCTCTAAGGTAAATGGGTAAAATGAAAATGTAATTGGGCCATGGACCCAATGATGATCCAATTGGTTGGAGTGGGCTTAAGGAAATTTAAATCACCTAAGTTAGTTTGGATTAAGTCAAGGTGATGTGGCCAAGTGGGACCCACCTCCACCTCATCAAGTGAAGTGGCATGTGAACCCAAGGTTTAGTGGGGCCGACCACCATGGTTGAATTGGTCAACCATGGGTGGGTGTATAAAGGTGATTTAAATAAATAAATGGGAATTAAAGTAACTTAAATATCTAAATATAAATGATTAAAATTATTCAAATGAAGTGGTCAAAGTGGGGTCAAAAGGTGAAGAGCAAAATACCTCATCTCAAACCCAAAATGTAAAACACGTTGGGCTTGGTGGTGGTTTAGATAACCACCACCATAAAGCAATTTAAATATCTTGGAAATATCTTAGGGTGGGTGAGATAGTTAATGTAAAGTGTAAGTTAAGTTACAAAGGGGGATAAGCCTCATCTTTTCCTTTCTCCCTCTCTTTTCATCCTCATTTTAATCTTTCACTCTCTCATGGCCGTCCCACACTAGGAAGGAGAAGAGAAGAAGAAAATTAAGGAAAGGAAGCTAAGAAGAGAAGGAAAGAAGAAAGAAGTGGAAAATTACACAAAATCACTCTAAGGTCAAGGTGATTATCTCCCCTCTCATCATCCTTTCCTCTTTCCTCTTTCAATTTAAACTTACCTTGGCCGATTCTGGGGTTGGGGATTGCCACCATTAATCAAGAATCTTGACCTATCAAAGATCAAGAGGAAGGAGAGAGGAGACTACAGAGACCGACGGGAGTGACGGAAATCAGAGGAGACGATGGATTGTAAGTGTTTCTTAAACAAGAAATTTTGGATTTTTAGGTTTAAGAATTGGAATTTATTTTTGTGAAATAAATGGTGGATAGATAATTTTATGCTATGGAATTTAGATCCATCAAATGGAAGGGTGGAAGATGGAGAAAAACCTAAATGGATAAATTAGGGTTAGGCTAAGAAAAGAAATAAATGGATTATGTGTATTTTGTAATTTATTAAATTAAGCATGGAATTGGGTGATTGGAAGAAATCATGGGCCATAGGGTTCGGCCATGTAGCATGGCCAAACCCCATGGTGGGTGATTAGGTGTTTGATTTAATTAGTTAGGGTTTTAAAGAATGGAAGATAATGAGGGTTTTTAGCTAATGAATTTTAGGGTTTTAAATGAATAAATGTGGTAAGTTTTAAAATGGTTTTATGATGAGAATGCAAAGGGGTTTTATGGCATTGAAAGGCATAAAAGAGAATGAAGTATGAACCCTAGGTTGTTGTGGTGTGTGAAATAAATTAGGGTTTTAAGATTTTAAGCCATGGAAAATGGGAAGACTAATGGATTTAATATTTTGGTGAATGTAGGTATTTTGGAGCAATGAATTGAATGAGAGAATATGGTTTGGATGCATGATTTAAACCCCTCAAGAAAGGACTATTAGTGCATCTAAAATGTAACAATGGACCCAAGAAAAAAATGGGGAAAGGACACCATGGGTTCGGCCATGGTGTATGGCCGAACCCATGGCCCAATTGTGATCCATTTTGATGGGTTAAATTGGAGGATGAGTGATGTTATGGTTTCCAAAGGGTATGAATGGGTAAGGGACTCATTGTAGTTAAATGTATGAAGTAAATCCCATGGGAAGAGTTGATGAATGAGGTATTTTAAAACCATGATCCATTACCCATCTAAAGGGTTAAATGTGGGGTTTTGTATGGGTTTAAATGAATAAGAGTTAGGTTCATAAAAAGGCTAATTTTAATGATGTTATGACATGGTTCAATGGGTCATTAATGGACCTAAGTTAGGGATCTAAGTTTATGATCAATTAGGGATTTAATCATGCATGGGTAAATGAGTGATTAATCATGGAAAATAAGGTAGTGGCAAAATCGTAATTAATGACCAAATTCAAGAATTCCATGGAGATTGATCATGGACTTAGGGGCTTTAATGTAATACCTTATAAGTGATTGATCAAGCCTAGGGTGGCCAATTTTTAAGACTTATGGGATTAAAAGTTTTAATAGATGAAATGGGACCCACAAAACCTAAATAGTGACCGGTTTTTCATATGGACTTGGAAATGATTTATGGGCATAGAAATGGTTAAAACTTGGACTGATTTGTGTATGTAATAAGGTATTGGATATCACGAGCGATACGCGTGTCGGTAGCCGAATTGTCGGACGGAAACGGAAGAAAGAACGCTAGTTGGTATTCGATAGGATTCTAACCTTTTTGTAAGCCATGGATTGAGTGATGGTTTCTTTGAATTATTTTGGAAATTATATAGTTTGTTTTAAGATTGGTTTTGAATTATGTATTATGTAGGGGTTTTTACTTGATTTATTCTGGTAAGCCTATGAGTGGTTTAAAATGGGTTTTAAGGCTATGATGTGATTATTGAGGCTTTGCTTGATCTATTTTTGATAATCAAGTTATATGTTTTATTGATGGGATTTTTTTAAATGTCATGGCTTGTTATTATATTCATTACATGGCATGTGGCATCTACATCTCATGCATGGCATGGGAGGGATATGACAGGGGAAGAATGAAATGAAACCGGAGTCCATGCTCCGTCGGGGCAACCGATAAACAGGCATGGGGACATTATGATGTGTTTGATTCATCAGGGATGATGTATGGATTATTATATCTTGATGATGGTTTTTCCATCAAGGGGGATGATGTATTTATTGTTATACCTTGATGATGGTTTTTCCATCAAGGGGGATGTTGTATTTATTGTTATACCTTAATGATGGTTCTTCCATCAAGGGGGATATTGTATTTGTGGTTACACCTTGACGAGGCCTTACCGTCAAGGGGGATATGGCATCGGGATATTAAGGATGATGGGTGGGATTCATGACATAGGACACCCATTGCATTACATTGTATCAAATGGTATGATTTTGATATAATATTTTCTATATGCTTTGTTATCACTAATCCATGTGTTAGCCCTACTCGGAGTCCTACTGGGCGCTTTGTCTAACGCCCTACTTCTACCTAGCTGACGATGCAGGAGATGGCAGAACGGAAGGGCGAGACGGGAGCCAAGCTTAGGGGTTTGGGGAGGTGGCTACTTAATTTAATTATTTCATTTTGGAAATGTAAATTGAGTAAATTAGCTTGTCGGAAATGTAATAACTTAGATGGCTTGCTATGTTTTATAAGTTAGTTTGGACAGTACAGTATCAGGGCATTTTAGTAATTTAATGGATATTTCTTCCCTGCTATCTGAAAACTGGTAGGATAGTTTTATTATCATCCGCATTTATTTTTATAATCCGCGAGCTTACTTTCTACGCGTGAACCGTACTCGTGGACTTGGTTCCACGCACGCGTAGGGTTGGCTAGTTAAGGGTCTGGCTTTAGAAGCTCGGAACTTAACTCGCGTCGTGACGTCCGCGCCCTTTGTCACTTTTATTTAAAAAAAAAATGTACTCTGATTTTATGATGAAAAGGGGCGGGCGTTACAGCTACCGCATGTTAGCATATAAAACATGCATATATATCATATTACATGATCATCAAAAACAGGTAAAACAATGCTATGAAGTATGCACATACAATGAGTCTCTCCCATCATGTACATTCATAGCCATCACTTGACGTGCCTCGCACCGTCAAGGTAAATCACAATACACTTCCATCTCTTCATCATTGAGTTGACTCATATCACATATTAGTCCTCCTGGCGGGACTCTCTTCGCCTAAGGAGACCATTGTGACTATGATCATCATGTTACTCCTGGCGGGACTCTCATCGCCTAAGGAGGACGTTACTCATAATTGCAACACTGTAGAACCTCAGTCATCATCCCATGTCCATGCATGAGATGCCAATGCTTTGTATGCCATTTGTAAATGCATAATTCATCATTCAATATATGGCAAGTAATAGTATGTCAATAACTCATAAAACCCTTCATGAAAACAGGTGTAAATGTGGTTACAAGTAGGTAGGAAACCTACTGAAGATTCACTTCAATACTTGAGCTCTCTTAATCGTCAGCCGATCACGACTCGTATGCAGTATACGCAAGTCTGGATACCCTATTTAAATAGCATCAAACCAAACGTTTATCATGTAGTTCCAACTTAGTCAATTTCCCAAAATATACTATGTGGGGTTCGTGTCCGTACATCCAACCCTATGATCATTTCCATCATTGATCATTCCATCAATAATTACTTTTATGCCATTTAGGCTAACCTTTTAGTTTAACCATATGTAAACCAACTTAGTGGGGTTCGGCCATACAACTTGGCCGAACCTCACCTTTTTAATTTGGGTTCTTCATTCATCACCTTTAATCCCATTTATTGCTTAACCCAATTCTATCAAATACTCATTGATGGTGTTCGGCCATGCCACATGGCCGAACCTCATCTTATAGATTTTTATCCATAATCCATCATCATCAATGGTTGATTATTTTCTTACACATAGTCCATAACTTATCATGTATGATTCCTTAATTAAAACAACCATAAACTCCCATCCAAAACAACCCATTTATTTCAAAACAGCCCCATGGGGTTCGGCCATACTCATAGCCGAACCCTAGGGTTCACTTGATCCAATAATCACCATGATTATTCACGGTTTAATCATGCTAACTCAACCATGAATTATACATGTTTCAGCCGCATAAACATCCACCAAAACAGTAAATTAAACTTTGTCAAATCACATCAAACACCATATTTTGTATGGTTTTAAACTCATCAAAATCATCAACTACTTACATGGGGTTCGACCATCCAAGGTGGCCGAACCCTATGTCCATGTTTTGGTCTTTCAAACATGTTTTAGGTGTCACTTATTCATATAAAAATCAGTACATCATTGCTGCATTTTTACCTCTCAAAACCATCCAATAAATTCATCACTTTGTCCAAATAACCATAACACCTCATGGAATTCGGCCATTCAAGATGGCCGATCCAAATGGTCCATTTCATCAGTTTTAAATCACTGTTTTAAACCCATGATACCTTCAGTCCTTATGTCATTCAGATCCATGTTTTTAACCCTTTCTAAAACATGCATTTCAATCTTAAATAAAACTTAAAAACGGTCCACCAAAACTCTATGGTTTTCATGTTTCAAACACATCAAAACCAAACCATCATTTGCATGGGGTTCGGCCCTCCATGGTGGCCGAACCCAATGGTTATTTTTACCATTTTTAAACCTCTATTAATCAAGGTTAAAACCTTGGTGTATTCGTCCATAACCATGGCCCAATACACACCCCATTTGCTCCATGTTATTAAACCAAAATAACATATAAATACTTACCAAACTTCCAATCTTTCTCTTTGCCTTTGGTCCTTGGTTTCTCCCTTTTATTTCTTCCTTTCTTTTGCTGTTTTGTGCTTGATCTACTGGTACAAACGCCTCTGATGTTCCAGCTAGGAAAAATGAATTGGAGAGAGGGAGAGAGAGATGGGAAAATCTTGGGTTTGCAATGACAAAAATTGGCCAACCTTGGTGATTGTTTCCTTTAGTACTTCAGTCCCCAAGACCCCTCCATTCCCTCACCAATTCTTGCCAAAAATGATGGGTCTTGGGTGCTATCCAAGGTACCCCTTGGTACCTGCCTATGCAGCCTTTCAACTCCCCAAGCAACACCTCCCATTTCCATGTGTTTCATTTAAAATTTAACATGGAAATCACCCCAACAAGTCCCCAACGTGTGGGACTTGTTTTGGTGGTTATGACTGAGCCAAACTACTCCTATTCCCTCTGAACTCACTGATTTATAGTCCCATTGACTTCCACTTTGACTCACCCAACTCACATGTCCAACTCACCTCGTTAATTGACAATCATTTAATGCATTTGAATCAACTCATTTTTAATTCAAATTAAATAAAATCAGTTCCACTTAACCTGATTTAACTCACCATTGAACTCATTTGTGGGCCCACACGGTTGGTTGTGGTCAACAAAGTCAACCCGACCCATTGGGTCCCCCTTTAGCTCCTTGACCCGTTTTTGACTCCATGGCCCAATTGTGGGTACTTTGGTCATTTGTAATTGGTTTTCACATGTGCATTAGGCCTACCCATTTTTACTCCACTTGATTTCCAATCAAATCAGCTTAACCCCATTTAATTTAAGTTCACACAATGGTCAAATAATCTAGTAAGACCAGTTGCGTCCCATTTGGGCCTTTTGACCCATTTAGCCATTTTTTACCCAATTGATGTATATTACCCATTCCATCAAACTTGACATTTATAATGTGCTCATATGATCTTAATTTGAGCAATGGGCCCCACCATTTCCTTACTTAACATCACAAAATAATTAATTTAACAACTCAGGGGCATTTTCGTAATTTTCCACTTCATTGAGAAATTGGGGTGTTACAATTTATGTGATTAAATAAGGAAAGGAGTTTCGCGAATGGTTGCGATTCGTTATGACGTGATCGTTGAACGTTATCTTCACAAAACAGCAAGAATAATATACTGGACGTTGGTAGGATTCCTACCTTGTTGAGACACTGTGGATTATATATTGTTACTGGTTTTTATTCTAAATGTGATGGTTTACTTTGATTAAACAATTGATATATGTATATGAACTGATTTTCAAAAGGTTTATACAATTTGAAATGAAATGGCATTATTGCATTCATGATCTCATGCATGGCATGGGAGGGAATACATGGGACAACAAGCCAAGTTATGAGCTATCCGAACATGACTTTGGGCTTGAGACTAGCTTGTATGAAGCTATGTGAACTATTAATATTTTGATCTTGTCCGGGATTTCTAGAAATGGGTTCAGCGTAGTCTGGGCCAAAGAGCTTCGGAGTAACTAGTCCAAAAACCCTGCGCAGAGGGAGGAGTCCACGCTCCATTGGTAATTCCGATTAACATACGTAGGGAGGTATAACAGTGACCTGGTGGTGCCGTCACAAAACACTGCAGACGTAATTGGCCAAGGGAACACCTTGGTATGGTTTTATTTATTAAGGAAACTATTGATATGATTTGTGTTGTGATTGGATATGGACATTGGGTGAGAGATCATTGGCATATGACACCCATGACATGACACATACATTAGCATGATTTTGATATGAGTATCATGCGCAGGTTTTAGTACTATGAGATGTTTTATAGTTTTGATATAATGTACTTATCCTGATTTTATATTGATCCTATGTGTATATAACCGTATTTGGAATTTCTACTGGCCGCGTTGACTAACGCCACCCTACTTCTACCCTATAGATGATGGAACAGGAAATGACAAGCACATGGGACATGAAGGAAGCCAAGCGTAGAAGCTTGGGCAAATTTATGTTTATGTTTTTTGAAATGATTTTGGAATGATGTATTGGGAGAACTAATATTTTGGATTGTAATAACTTAGAATCTATTTGCTATGGTTTGATAACCTTTTGAGTTTTAAATTGAAGTTATATGGTGATTTGCTTCCTTGCATAATAACGATATGTATATGAATGATGTCTTATTCATATAATAATTCCACAAATATTTCAGTAATGCATGTGAAATGTTTAAGTGGATTTAGTCCACGCACACGCATTGGTGGCCAGTTAAGGGTCGGGTTTTGGAAACTCGAACTTGACTCGCGTTGTGATGTTCCCGCTCTCTCTCACTCATTTATAAAAAAAATATATACTCTAATTTTTGGCAAGTGAAAAAGGGCGGGGTGTTATAAGAGATTTCCAACAGCAGCGTCCCCCTTATTTCAAAGGGGAGGAGGGACCCGCAGGAGTGGAGAACTGGATTGAGAATATCACAAAGATCTTGAAGCTGCTTAAGGTCACCGATGACCAGGACTAAATACTGTTGTCTACCTCATAATTGTTAGATGATGCCGGCAAATGGTGGAAGGTCATAGAACATCAACAAGCGCAGATTCCAGCGGCGGATAAAATAGAGATAACTTGGGACCAGTTCGTTGGGATGTTTCTGGACCATTACTTTCTAGAAGAGAAGAAGGAGCGCCAAATACAAGCATTCATAGCTTTGGTCCAGGGCCCCATGACCATCGCAGAATACTGTCAAGAATTCCTCCATCTATCATGTTATGCTCTATACATGGTGGACACGGAATATATGAAGGCCCAAAAGTTTGAGCGAAGCCTGCGACCAAACATCAGAGCCAAAGTCACTATTTTCAAATCAACTACTTTGGCAAAAGTGGTTAGTCGAGCCAGCATAGCCGAACAAGAGCTGATGGAGACAGTCAGATTTGTGGAGAAAAGACGAAGCCAGAGTGGGGGAAATTATTTTCGCCCTGGCAAGAAATTCAGACCAAACTTCGTCAGACCCTCAGCCTCCACTGCTTCAACTGGTGGTTTTCGTCCCAGTCAGCCCTCCATATCAGGACCAGTCTCTCAGTCTCCTCAAGGTGTTATCACCTGCTATCAGTGTGGCCAACAGGGCCATATTAATAGAGAATGTCCACAGAACAACAGACATTCTTACTCCAAGGGTTCTTTCTGTCCTCCAGCTCGGCCAGCCCAGTCGCAAGCATTTAGAGCACAAAACCAGACAGGACGGGCACCCATTCCGACAGGATCTGGACGGCTATATACATTAGTTCCTCCTCCAGCAATGGTAGGTAACTCAGTGATTCAAGGTATGGCAGTAGTTGGCAGTTCTTATGTTTTTGCATTATTTGATTCAGTAGTTGGCAGTAGTTGCCGAAAATCAGAGCCTATTTTTTTTTTTAAAAAAAAAAAATAAAGAGTGAGAGAGAGGAGGACGTCACGACGCGAGCTAAGTCCGAGCGTCCAAAGCCTGGCCCTTAACTAGCAAACCATACGTGTGCGTGGACTAAGTCCACTAAAACGGTTCACACGCATTAAGGTTAAGCTTGCGGAATAAACGTAGTTGCGGAATTATAGTAGAGTTACTATCCTATCCAATTTTAAGTAGGAAGTCCATCACATACATTAATCTTAAAATGTCCAAAATTAAAACCAAACCGTAGCAGGATAGTTCTAAGTTATTAAAGTCCCAAAATGCTAATTACTCAAATTACATTGTCCAAAATAAAAACTTAAATAAAATAAATCAGGATCATCCAGGCTCCTAAGCTTGGCGCCTTTCACGTCCTTCGCTCCGTCCATTCCCTGTGTCATCATCTAAGGTAGAAATAGGGCATTAGACAAAGCGCTTAGTAGGTACTCCGAGTAGGGTCAAACATATGGATTAGTATAAAAATCACATAGATATATATAATGTCAAAACCATATAAGTCAATGCCATGCCATGGGTGTCATATGCCATGATTCCCACCCATCAACCATATCGCAATCACATAAATAATCCTCTTGATGAATAATCCACATCAAGGTATTGTCATGACTCCCCACATATGCCTTATCGGTCCCACCGAATGGAGCGTGGACTCATTCATTTCAAACAATCATAATAGGAATCGGTTCGGATCCCTCCCTACGTTTGTTTATCGGATACCCGAATGGAGCGTGGACTCCCCTTATAAGTTTCCTCCCATGCCATGCATGAGATATAAGTGCATCATGCCTTTTCATATTACACATATAGTATTGAAATTCCATTCCTTTAAACATAGCATATTGTTACCAAAATAAATCATAACACACAGGAATAAAAACCATCCATATACATAAATCCAGTGTATCAACAAGGTAGGAATCCTACCAACGTCCAAATATCGTGTCCTTGCGTTTTCGTCCAAAACCCTATCACCGATCACGTCAAGCCAATCGTACACCCGTTTGTGAAATCTCGTTACCTTATTACATTTAACACATATACATACATCAATTTGGTGATCCATTTGATTTCCATGAACCCCTACATCATTCCATATTCTTTTCTATTTACGCTCATGGTCCTTAAGCCTGTTAAGACCCCCAAGGGGTTTCGGCCATACATTAGGGCAGAAACATGTTTAAGTCCACAAAAACTCATTACTGGGGCTCGGCCATACAACATGGCTGAACCTCACTCTTTTGATTTTGGCCCCCTTATTACCCCTTGTTTTATTTTAAACAAAGCGGTCAAACATCATTTGATCTTTGATTCCTTAATCTACTAATATTTCATAGTTAATCACACTTAGGTTCATAACAAATCCATCCATGGGGTTCGGCCATACAACATGGCCAAACCCCTGGTTCTCTCTTTTCATCATTTATCCATCATCTTCTTAGCTAGATAATCCAATGATGGTCATTTAAACATGATTAGATCCATAACATGATCCTTGTATGGCCGAACCCATGATTCTTTATTTCCATCTTCTCCTTTCTTATCTTGATAGTCCATAATTAAATTATTTAAAACATATTAGGTCCATAAAAACTCCTCCATGGAGTTCGACCATACAACATGGCCGAACCCATGGTCCATCATTTTCCATTCCCTCTTCATTTTAAATCATAATTTCTTTCTTTTTTATTCCTTAACTAGGTAATCCATAAAAATCACCCATGGTTTATCATTTAAAACGTTTTTAAATCTATCAACATTCTTCCATGGGTTTTGGCCATACAACATGACTGAACCCATGCTTTATCATTTTTCCTTCTCTTTCCATTTTAATCATCTTTTCTTTTCCATTTCATATTAACATGAGGATGGGTTCCCTTAAAAATCACATACAACATGTTTAGATCATTTGATGGGGTTCGGCCATACATCATGGCCGAACCTCATCCAATCCCTTTTTGAGCCTTCATATGATCCATAGATAAAAATTAGGGCTCGGCCATGCAAGGGGCCGAACCATGTTCTTCCATAATTGTTTCAACCGTTTGATCATTCCTTATATTTAATCATGCATGTTGTCATCCATAAATTATGTATACACATAGTTTTTAACAACCTATCTTACCCATCAACAAGATTAGGGTTTTGTCCATTTTTCAATCTCCAAAAACCATATTTCGGATTTTGAACCATACTTCACTTTTTTTATGTCCATCTCATTGATATTCCTTGGATGGATTTTAAATTCATGGCCTATAACCATGTGGCCAATCTTTCCAATCCGAAATGGAACCCCATGGTTTCTTATATTTTTAGTAACATGCGACATAAACCTTACATTTTCCGCGTCTCCTTCAATTTCTTTCATTCCGTCTTGCTCCTCTATTCTTCTCCTTCCTTAGTCCTTTCTTCTTCCTCCTCCGTTCTTCGGTTTCTCCAAGTTTAGTGCCGAAATGAGAGGAAGAGAGATTGAGAGCCTTCTTGATGTATTCGGCCAAAGAGGTTGCTTGAGAGGGAGAGGGTTTGAGGTGAAACCCTAAGGGAGGGTTCGACCTAGGTGAAGGTTTGGGAGAGGGATATAGAGAGAGAGAAGGAGATGGGAATTTTTCTATCTTTTTCTCCACAGGGTGGATCGGCCAAGGGTGAATGAGATGAAACTTGCCTTTGTCTCAAGGAGAGTTAGCCCTAGGGTTTTGGTGTGAGCCTTTGTTACTAACCCTAATCTCCCCAACCACCCTCATCAAGGTGTGGTCTTCCCCATGTGTCCCTTGGTTAACCAAGAGGGCATATGGCCTACACTTGGCACTCTCCCTTTACCCAACGGTTTTGTGTCTAGGGTTTCCATGAGATGGAAACCCTCCACCTCCCCTTTGACTCACTTAAGTCCTTTCATCTTCCATGTGACTCACCATCCATTCAACTCACTTCATTTAAATGAAACTCATTCCCCTAATTCAAGCACTTGAATTCATTTCCATCTAACTTAGGTGATTTTAATTAAATAATTTTACTCAACTCACTTCACTTGATCCTCTTGAACTCACCTATGAACTCACCCATGGTTGACCAAATCAACCATGGTGGCCGGCCCTACATGTGACCTTAAACCACACGCCACCTGACTTGATGAGGTGGACTTGGGTCCCACTTGGCTATGCCACTTCCATATTACCTCATACACTTGCCACCTCACTTGATGAGGTGGATCCCATGCCTTTAGATCTTAATTGGGTACAGGACCCAATCAAATCAATTCGTTACCCATTTACCCTAAACATCAATTCATCTTGACCCATTGGGTCCCAATTGGGTATTTGACCCAATTGGCCACATTTATCCAATTAATTAGAATCAACCCTATCCATGATCCATTGGATCATAGTTGAGCCATTGCCCCAATTCTTATTCATCTAGCATTTATTTCATACATCAATCTTTAATTTAACAATTAAAATAGATAATAACCAATATAATTATTGCATTGAAAATTATGGCTATTACAATATTACCCTTTTTTGAAATTTTCGTTCCAAAAATCGAGAGAAGTAGGGTTTCAAACAACTTATACAAAAAGCTCAGGATGAGCTGCTCTCATTTCTGATTCAATTTCCTATGTGGCTTCCTCATTACCATGTCGATCTCATACCACCTTGACGAACTGAATGGCTCGGTTTCGTAGTGCCCTCTGTTCTTTCCCGATCACTCTGACCGGTCTTTCAACATAAGTTACGTCTCTTTGCACATCAACATCCTGCACGTTCAACATGTGTGAAGGATCTGGATTGTATTTCCTCAACATAGACACATGGAATACATAGTGCAAAGATGACAACTGTGGAGGAAATGCCAATTGATAAGCCACCTCCCCACCCTCTTTAGGATTGGAAACGGCCCCACAAATCTAGGTGACAGTTTCCCTTTCTTCCCAAATCGTATGTGTCCTTTTCGTGGTGAGACTTTCAAGAACACTCAGTCTCCCACTTCAAACTCAAGGAACCTCCTTCTCTTGTCAGCATAGCTCTTCTGACGACTCTTTGCAGTAAGTAGATGTTGTCGTATCAACTTAATCAGCTCCATAGTCTCTGCACTAGCTCAGGTCCAATAAGTGCAGGTTCACCGGCCTTTGTCCAACACACTGGTGTTCTACAGGGTCTATCATAGAACGCCTCGAATGGGGCCATCTGAAGGCTTGTCTAGTAATTGTTGTTGTAAGAAAACTCAACCAGTGGTAAGTGATCCTCCCATCCACCCTTGAAGTCTAACATACATGCTCTCAGCATATCCTCCAATGTTTGTATTGTCCTCTCTGACTGTCCATCAGTCTGTGGACGGAACGCTGTGCTAATCAATAAGTATGTCCCCATAGCCGACTGCATGCTCTGCCACACCCTGCCGGTGAATCGGCCATCTCTGTCGGACACAATAGTCCGGGGAATACCATGTAGTCTAATGATATCCTTGATGTACCGTCGTCCTAAAGTCTCTGATGAATCTGTCATCTTGATGGGAAGGAAGTGTGCAGACTTGGTCAATCGATCTACCACGACCCATATTGCATCGTTGCCTTTTGATGACCTTGGCAGCCCTGCCACAAAATCCATGGAGATATGTTCCCATTTCCACTCCAGCAGTGGTAAGGGTTTGAGTAATCCTGGTGGCTTTTGATGTTAAGTCTTAACTTGCTGACAAGTCAGGTAGTGAGCAACAAACTCTGCCACATCTCTTTTAAGTCCATGCCACCAGTAGTGTCTCTTCAGATCATGACACATCTTGGTGCTGCCCGGATGAATAGAGAGTTTGGTTTGGTGTGTCTCAATCAATAACTCTCTTTTGCAGCTCTGAGGCACGTATGTCCTGCCTCAAAATAAAAGACCCTGTCCCGGTCGTAACTCCCATTCCTATATAACCTCACCAGTAGACATTTTATGTAACGCCCCGCCCTTTTCCACCCTTCCGAAAATCAGAGTCTTTTTTTTTTTTATAAATAAGTAAAGTGGAAGAGAGTGGGGAGCGTCACGACGCGAGCTAAGTCCGGACTTCTAAAGTCCGACCCTTAATTGGCCACTCATGTGTGCATGGACTAAGTCCATTAAAACCAATCCACACATGGTACTAAATAAAAAAACTTGCGGAATAATATAAACTGATTGCGGAACTAAACTGTTTAGATAGCAAAGTACAAGTCATCTAACCAAAATTACTTAAATCCGATAACCATCATCAAAACTATTCACAAACCATAATAATGTTACTAAATTATTACATGTCCATATAAAAGTATCCAAATGTCAATAAATAATTCCATTCCATATCCAAGCTCCTATGCTTGGCTTCCTTCGCGATCCTCGACCTTTCCTTTTCCCTTTCCTGCGTCATCCACTAAGGATAGAAATAGGGCGTTAGATCAACGCACCCAGTAGGTCTTCCGATTAGGGTTACCACAAGGTTAGTATAAAACATGCATATATCATGATAATACATGATCAACAAAACTTACAAAAACAATGCTATGTATGTATGCAAATGTAATGAATCCCACCCATCACAATTATACATGGCCATCACTTGACGGGATTCTCATCGTCAAGGTAACCCACAGTGTTCTTTCGTTTCCTCTTGATAAGATTCTCATCATCAAGGTATTCCTCCTGGTGGGACTCTTATCACCTAAGGAGGCCCCATAGTTGCATCACGGACATTCCGACGGAGTGTGGGCTCCGATTTTCATATTCATCACCCCATGCCATGCATGAGATGTCAATGAGTACATGCCATTTGTAAATAAATCTTAACATTCAAATCTCATTTGAAACATAATACTTCACACAAATAACTCATCAAAATCAACGTAAAAACAGCAAGTGTAATATGTGGTTACAAAGAGGTAGGAAACCTATAGAAAAGTTACTTAAACCATCCGCTCTTCTTAACCCGTCACCCGTTCACAATTTGAGCACCGTTCAAGAAGTCTCGTTACCTTATTTATTTAATAGCAAGTCAAACACATGTCTCATATGGTTTCAAACTAAGTCTAAGACCAAACACCATTTTGTGGGGTTCGGCCATACACCATGGCCGAACCTCACCCACTTGAAGACCATCCAAATAACTTATTAAAATACCTCATATTACCAAATATACCTTGGTAGGGTTCAGCCATACAACATGGCCGAACCTTACCACTTTGGGTTTTGACCCCTCTTTCAAGTCCTTTAATCTTTCATTCCATATTTACATTATAACTTGTATTTACGGTTTTGCCATTGGTCTAACCTTTGCTTAGTAACCAATGTCTATAATAAATCCACCTTAGTGGGGTTCGGCCATACCCCATGGCCGAACCTCACCACCTTAAAGTTAGTCTTTTAATCCTTCATACCTAAGACTAATTATCAGTCCATCCATTTAATTATCTAGTCCTTAACTGTAATACCCCAGATTTTACAATATATCAATATTTACGAAATTACCACTGAAAGTATGAATAAGAAGGACATAACCGTAGATAAGTAAATTGTGGGGTCCGTTGTTCAAATAAGACCCAATGTACATGCTATAACGATCAAAGTAAATTAAATGGGTAATGTACATCTAATTCGGTCAAAGTGATTAATTGGGTCAAAGGACCCAATTGGGACCCAATGGGTCGTGGTGGACATGTTTGACCATTGGGTGAGCTCAAGATTACTTGGGATTAGGCTGAATTAAATGGGAGTGCCAACAAGTATTTAGTTAACTCAAATTAAATGGATGAGTTGAGTTTAAAGGTGGAGTCGAATTTATTGTTGAGTTGAATTAAATGAATGGGTTGAGTTGAGGAAGTTAAATTAATTTTAAGTGAGTGAAGTGTGTGAATGAGAGTGAAGTGTATTGATTTCAAGTGTAAGTCAATGAAAAACGTTGGCTGCATGGAGAGGTCATGCCATGCATGTAACTCCTAGATAACAATGAAGGTAAGTGGCGGTTTTGGGAGTTACATAAGGTGAGAAGTTATATTTTAAATTTAAACATTGTGCACGTTGGAATTGCATGAGAGATTAGTCTATGCATGAGGATTAAAGGGGAATTGGATAGTTGAATGGTCCAAGGGTTAAGACACAAAACCGTTGGCGTGTAGGAGTTGCATCTCATGGATGAAACCCCCACATGGGCAAGTAAATGAAAGGTGGCGGTTATGGATTGCCAATTCAAACATGACCGTTGGAGCCTATGGGAGTTTCATTTCAAAATGAAACTCTCACATGCAAGGTTAATGAGGGATGAATGATGGAGGAATGTATACAACAAGACATGCATGGGAACTGTTGAGTACCTTGGGAGTTTCATCTCAAGGATGAAACCCCAAGGGAGGCATTAAGCAAATGGGAGTTACAAGTGGGTTCACACTTGAAGAAGGTTGCATCTAGGGCAGCCAAGAGCCAAAAACCGTTGGTACCTTAGGAGTTCCATCTCAAAGATGAAACCCCCAAATGGAATAATTGAAGAGATGAATGGGGAGGGGAGTTACAAGTGGTAACATCTAGAGACATCACCAAGGACGAATTTCATTAGACAAAGGAATTCTCATTTCACTCTCTCCCTCTCTCCCACTCTTAGCCGACCAGCACTCTAAGGAAAAGAAGATCAAACATTTGGAGAATTCTATCTCATTCTCTTTCTTTCTCTCTCAAGGCCGGTCCTCCTCTTAAAGATCAAAGAGGGTTTGAAACATAGTGCTAAGCTTCTCACTCAAACCTATTTTCATCTTAGCCGAACCAACCTTTAGTGATCTTATATTGACCAAACTCATATATTGGCCGAATATCAAAGAGAAGAGGAAGAAGGAAGGGTAAGGATCAAAAAGGAATGGAAGAACAAGCCGGAGTAGAGATCAAGAAGTAGTCAAAGAACCGAAGGAGTCGCGGTATTGGTAAGTGCACTATAAACCCTTGTTAAATAAATTGGTTAAGGGAATATGATCCGGCCATTGTATGGCCGAATCTATCGAGGGTTTTAGATCATGGATTGTGTTGTTTAAAAAGGGCAAAACATGGAAGGAAGTGGTGACTTTTATGGTTTTTAAGGGATAAAATCCATATCATGTAATGAAGGTTTTAAAAGGGTTTTGAATGAAGATAAGTTTAATATCTTGGGTCGGCCATTGGATGGCTGAACCATATGGCTATCATGGCTAAAGTGTAGAGCCTAAATTATATATAAATGATGGGATAATTGAGTCAAGAGAACCATAGGGTTTGGCCATGTGTATGGCCGAACCCCATGGACTATTTTTATGGTTATGTGGATTAAGAACATGGTTGGAGATTTTGAAGGATTATATGCTTTTGATTTAAGAATCACTCATGCTTATGGACTTAGTATAGGTAAATAATTAGCCACCATAGATGATGGAAAGAGGGACAAAAATCAATATGGAGAGGGTCGGCCATGTACTATGGGCGAACCCCACTGATGGTCATTTGGTGGACTTAATGGTTAACATATAATGTAATTGGGAAAAATCAAAATGGAGATGTATGTATGAAAGATTTAAAGGATCAAAAATTAAGTGGTGAGGTTCGGCCATGTTGTATGGCCGAACCCCACTAAGGTGGATTGGATGTGGACTTTGGTTTTTAAGAAAAATTAAACAGAAAGTTATGATAGTGGCAAGATGGTAAATATGAATAAAATGATCAAAGGAAAGAAAGGTCAAAATCAAAGCGGTAAGGTTCGGCCATGTTGTATGGCCGAACCCTACCAAAGTATGGTTGTAGTTAAGGTGTTTGATTAAGTTATTTGAATGGTGTGTTTGGGCTTAAGAATCCAAATGAGGGATTAAAACAAAATTAAGTGAGGTTTGGCCATGGTGTATGGCTGAACCTCACAAGGTTGCATTTGGTGGATTGGGGTTTGTATATAAGTTATTTGTATGGTTTTGGTTAAATAAAAGAGAGACCAAAATTTAAATGGGTGAGGTTCGGCCATGGGGTATGGCCGAACCCCACAAAGTGGTTTTTGGGATTTGGACTAAGGTGGAAATTATATGGACATATGTTTGACTTGCTGTTATATAAATAGTGTAACGGGATTTCTTGAGTGGTGTACAAGTCGTGAACGGTGACGGTTTAAAAGAGTGGTCAATCTAAGTGAACATTGTGAAGGTTTCCTACCTTTTTGTAACCACACTTATATTTGATGTTTTATCTTAATTTTGATGAAATATGTGCTAAGTTTTTATGTTTCAAAGTGGTTTTGTATGTTAAGGTGTATTTACAAATGGCATGAACTCATTGACATCTCATGCATAGCATGGGGTGATGATTATGGAAACCGGAGGCCACACTTCGTCGGGGTGTCTAAAAGACCACTGTGGGGTACCTTGATGATGAGAATCCCATCAAGAGGAAACCGGAGGCCACACTTCGTCGGGACGTCCGAAAGACCACTATGGGGTACCTTGACGATGAGAATCCCGTCAAGAGGAGGCTATGTATATTGGTGATGGGTGGGACTCATTACATGTGCATAACATACATGGCATTGTTTTTATAAGGTTTTGATGATCATGTACTATTATGATATTTGTATGTTTTATACTAACCTTGAGGTAGCCCTAATAGAAAACACCTACTGGACGCGTTGATCTAACGCCCTATCTCTATCCTTAGTGGATGACGTAGGAAAGGGGAAGAACGAGGATCATGTAGGAAACCAAGCATAGGAGCTTGGGCTTTTGAATGGACTTTTAATTATGGATTGATTTATGGACTTTTTATTTAAGTTTATATGGGCAATGTAATTTGATAGTTAGATAATGTTGGCATGTAATAATTTAGTTAACTATTTGCTATGGTTAGGTATGTTTTGGATAGTTTGGAATGAATGATTAGTTTAAGGTTATTTTAGTAATTTTGGAGAATATGATTATGTACTTTGCTATCTAAAAATGGAGTACTCTTAGGATCTATTATAACTCGCAGTTAGATTGAGATTAAGTATATTCCACAAGTTTTATTTGTACCATGTGTGGATCGGTTCTTATGGACTTAGTCCATAAGCACATGGGCTTGGCCAGTTAAGGGTCAGACTTTAGAAGTCCGAACTTAACTCGCGTCGTGACGTCCCGTCTCAATCACTTGTTTATTGTTATAAAAAAAATAAATAAACTCTGATTTTTAGAGTGAAAAGGGCGGGGCATTACATTAACCATCCACCATTGTCACTCGATGGGGTTCGGCCCTATACATGGCCGAACCCTATAGTTCCTTACATCAAACTAAACATTTATCCATCTATGAATGGTTCTCATAATTCCATCCATTTGAATATTTTAAACCTTTTAAAACCAAACACCATACTTAACACTTGGTGGGGTTCGGCCATACACCATGGCCGAACCTCACCCCTTTGGTTTTGGTGCTCCTCTTTGCTATCCTTTTTGATAAACAATAACCATCTAAATCCATCATTTTCCATCTATGTTAAACCCTTTAAAACATCATAGAACCAATAATAATTCTAACCATATTCATACTCCATATAACCCATAAAATGGTCCATGGGGTTCGGCCATACACATAGCCGAACCCTATGATTCTCTTGATTCAAATCTTCTAATAATCATGCATGGTTTATACATAGCAACTTAGCCATAACAACAATAGGGTTTAGCCATGCAATAGCTGACCCAAACATTAGCCTAATCTTCATTGAAAACACCTTAAAACTTCCATACCTGGTATGGTTTTTATCTCTCAAAAACCATTCAAAATAAGCATAAAACTTATCAAGTCCTTTCATGGGGTTTGGCCATCCAAAGTGGCCGAACCCTATGATCCATGTTTCTACCCTTTTAAACATCATCATCCAAGGTTTAAACCCTTGATAGATTCGGTCATATAATGGCGGGATCATACTTCTTATCCATTTTATTTAACAAATGGTTATGATGTACTTACCAATCTTCTTAGCCTCTTTTCTTTCCTTTGATCCTTCCTTCCTCCCTTCTTGCTCCTTTGGTCCTTTAGCCGATTGTGTGCTTGCTCAAAATGAGATCACCAAGGTCTGGTTCGGCCAAGGAGGTAGGTTTTGAGAGAGAGAGAGAGAGAGAGAGAGAGAGATGAAACTCTAGCTTCTTTGTTATGAGAGAATCGGCCAAAGAGGTGATGTGCCTCTTTTGTAAAACAACCCTCAAAACCTCTCACTTACCCTCAGAATTTTGGTCTAACTGAGGAGTCCCATGGCTTAACTATGGGATACTTGGCTTAACCTCATGCAATCCTTCCATCTCCCAACATTGGTGCTTGGGTCTCCATCATGAATTTTATGCATGGGATACCACTCCCATGCCACCAACGTGTGGGTCTTTGCTTTGGGGTCTTTAAAATCAACACAACTCCTCATCTTCCCACTTGACTCACTTGAGTTAAAGGTCCTCCATGACTTCCAATCCAACTCAGTTAATTCACTTGAGTCAACTCAATTGTTTGATTCCTTTCCAACACAATTCAGCCCCAACTCAACATAATTTAACTCAACCTTTTAGCTCACTTGATGGTCCACATGGTCAACATGGTGAAGCTCGACCCATTGGGTCCCCATTTAACTTATTGGTCCAATTAGGCTCCATGACCCATTTAAATGACAATTATCCATTTAAATGTGGTTTACCCAATTGCACATACCTTACC
The DNA here is from genome assembly GCA_013350335.1 of Chimonanthus salicifolius. Taxonomy (NCBI): domain Eukaryota; kingdom Viridiplantae; phylum Streptophyta; class Magnoliopsida; order Laurales; family Calycanthaceae; genus Chimonanthus; species Chimonanthus salicifolius. The sequence continues at coordinate 65,601,325 of CM023533.1, forward strand.
CATTTATCCTCCATTGAACTCCCATTCAATTCAGACTAACCCAATTAAACTTGAGCTCACCCAATGGTCAAACAAGTCCACCATGACCCATTGGGTCCCAATTGGGTAGTTGACCCATTTAATCACACATACCCAATTATTTCCAACCGAATTCTATCCTTGATCCATTGGATCATAATTGGGCTATTGACAAAATCCTTAGCCATTTATCTCCATTGATCCACATCTACCATCCGTTGGGCAATTGACCCAACATTTACCCATCTAAGGTTCATATCTTTTTAATTCACCATTCCAATGGCATTTTCGTAAATATGGATATATTGAAAAATCGAGGTGTTATATTTTAGCCCATATCACTTCCACTTTTGGGTCTGTCCGTTGCTCTTGTTCAATCTTGGAAACGTGTTGGACCGTATGATCAGATTATACATACTCCCATGGTTCTTGATGTACAAATTGAACTCTCAAATGGTATTCAGCATTTCCCATTCCTTCCAAATCAAATTGGCCACTGTTGCATGAGACATGCGGCTGAGGGCATCCGCCACTTTGTTCGCCTTACCAGGATGATATCGAAGCGCAAACTCATAATCTTGCAGATATTTCATCCATCTGCGCTGCCTCATGTTGAGTTCCTTCTGATCAAACAAATATTTCAAGCTCTTGTGATCTGAAAATACCTCAAACTTCTTGCCATAAAGATAGTGTCTCCAGCTTTTGAGGGTGAAGACCATTGCGGCTAATTCCATATCAAACGTGGGATAGTGGTGTTCATGGATTTTCAACTGTCTTGAACCATAAACCACCACGTGTTGACTTTGAGTGAGAGACCCAAGTCCCTCTCCTGAAGCATCACAATATACTTCATAGCCCTTGCCTCTTTCCGGCAAAATCAGGATAGGAGCAATCGTAAGCCTCTCCTTCAATTCTTCGAATCTCCGATTGCATACATCAGACCATTCAAATTTGACTCCTTTCTGAGTGTGTCGGGTAAATGGAACTGCAATCTTGGAGAAGTCCATGATAAACTTCCTATAATAACCTGCCAATCCCAGAAAACTGCGGATCTCGGTCACATTCTTTGGTGCTTTCCATTCTCTGACTGCCTCCACTTTAGCCGGGTCCACGGCTATACCTTTTGCTGATATGACATGCCCCAAGAAGTTAACCTCAGATAGCCAGAATTCACACTTGTTTGCTTTGGCATACAACTGATTCTTCTTTAGGGTGTCCAGGACTATCCGCAAATGCTCATCATGCTCCTCCCGACTCTTGGAATAAATCAGGATGTCATCAATGAAGACAATTACAAACATGTCCAAGTAAGGACGGAAGATCCGGTTCATCAGATCCATGAACACAGCTAGTGCATTGGTAAGTCCAAACGGCATGACCACATATCATATAATCCATACCGCGTCCTGAAATCCATCTTCTCTATATCTTCATCCCTAACCCGGATTTGATGGTAGGCTGACATCAGATCAATCTTGGAGAAGTGACTCGAACTCTTGAGTTGATCGAATAGATCATCAATCCTGGGTAGAGGGCACTTGTTTTTTACTGTCAGCTGGTTCAATTTCCTGTAATCTACTCACATCCGGAGCGTACCATCCATCTTCTTCACAAATAATACCAGGGCTCCCCAAGATGATGTGCTATTCCGATGCATCCTAGTCTGAGCAGTTCATCAATTTGCTTCTTTAACTCTAACATCTCAGCTGGGGCCGTCCAGTAATGCGGCAATGACACTGGAGTAGTGCTAGGATACAGCTTGATCTCAAAATCAATCTCCCTCTTGGGTGGCAAGCCAGGAGTTCTGTCGGGAATACCTCCAAGTAGTCTTTCACTACTGCCAGAAGTTCAGCCACCGGTGCCTTGTCTAATCTGAAGCTGTTCAATACAAGGTGGTTCAATTCTTCATGCAGTCTTCTGGTCATAGGGATGCTCTATTTGTCACCATGTACCACATATCGTTTTCCCTCGGGTGACCAAAATATCACCCTGCGGAGATGGCAGTCAATACTGGCCTGGAAGTTACCCAACCAATCCATGCCAAAGATGTCGTACTCAGTCATCTCGAGTACCAGATAATTGAACTCAAATCTGAATCCTGCGAGTTCAGCGTTTACCGCTGTGCATATAAGTCCCAGTGATGTGTCTTCAATGGGGGATACAATAGTGAGTGCGGTGGACAATTTTTGTACTAGGGTGCCAATATCAGATATAAATGTAGCAGATACAAAAGAGTGGGATACTCCAGAATCAAATAATGCGAAAGCATAGGAACTAGCAACTACTGCCATACCTTGAATCACTGAGTGACCCACCGTCTCTCGATGAAGAGCTAAAGTATACAACCGTCCAGATCCTATCGGATTAGGTGTCCGTCCCATCCAGTTGTGTGTCCTGGATACTTGTGAATGAGTTGATCGGGTTGGAGGATGAAAGGAACCCCTGGAGTGAGAATGTCTACCATTCTGCAGACATTCCCTCTTGAAATGGCCCTGCTGGCCACACTGGAAACAGGTGCTCACACCTCGGGGGTCCTGAGAGACGGATACTGATGGGGAGGGCTGATTGGGATGAAAGCCTCCAGTTGACCCAGTGGAAGGTGATGGTCTCTCAAAGTTGGGTCAGAATCTCTTGTTCGGGAGGAAAACACTTCCCCTGCTTTGGCCTCGGCGGTTGTCCACCAATCTCACTGTCTCTGTCAGCTCTTGCTCAACTATGGTAGCTCGGCTGACCACTTTCGCTAATGTAGGTGACTTGAGGATAGTCACTTTGGCCCTGATGCTAGATCGAAGGCCCCGCTCAAATTTGCGAGCCTTTCTGTACTCCGTGTCCACCATGTATAAAGCATAATATGATAGACGAAGGAACTCCTGATGATACTCCGCCACAGTCTTGGTGCCTTGCACCAAAGATATGAACGCTTGTGTCTGGCGTTCATTTTCCTCCTCTGGAAAGTAGTGCTACTGGTCCCATGTCATCTCAGTCCTTTCCCCTTCCGGAATCTGTGCCCGCTGTCGTTCAATCACTTCCCACCATTTGCCCGCGTCATCAATCAACTTTGAAGTAGCCAGCAATATCCTATCTTTGTTACCGGTGATCTTCAACAATGTCAAGATCTTGGTGATGTTCCTCAGCCAATTCTCCGCTCCGGCAGGTCCTTCTTTCCTTTTGAAGTGAGGGGGCCGCTGCTGCTAGAAGTCTCTAACCATACTTTGATCATGGGCCTCATGGGTGGTTGCATTTCCATTGCCGTTCATATGTTGCTGTGGAACGGAAGTAACAACAACTTGCACTAAGTTCTGCAGCTCGGGAGGTACCACTAGAATATTCATGCTATTCTGCTCCTCCTCCCGGTGTGGTTGTTGCACCTCTTCATCCACATGCGGGTTTTTTCGAGTTCTTAATCTTGGAAGCATTTTCCTAAGTCATTGAAACATCACTTGACTTAGCTTCTTCGTAAAGTTTCGTGTTTACATATTTTGGGGAAATTACCAAATAAACATCTTTGTATTTCTTGTTTTTGGGGAAGCTTCCTATGTAACAAGTGTTGTTTCTCAATTTGGGGAAATCCTGATGCTTTCTTGTTTTCGGGGAGATATCTCCTATTTTGCTAAGTTTGATAAATCCATCATTGTTTCTCAACTTGGGGAAATACTGATTTTTTTTGTTTCGGGGAAATATCTCCTATTTCGCTATGTTTGGTAAATCCATTTTATAGTGATTGTCATTCCCTTGCTATCATTCCTTTTTCGTCAAGTGTTGCTCTCATATTGAATGCTTCAGTCAGAGTCTTAACAAAGTAAATTAATCCGGCCCCTGTGCAGCGGACTCCGAAGAGTCTGTCAGTTGGGATTCTTATCTTGTCAGTGAGACATGATACTGTCTTAATCTTACTTCAAAAGATTCATACTTCTGCCCTCGCAAGAAATTTAGACCCAACTTTGGGAGACCCTCAGCCTCCACTACTTCAAGTGGTGGTTTTCATCCCAGTCAGTCCTCCACATCAGGACCAGTCTCTCAGTCTCCTCGAGGTGTTATCACCTGTTATCAGTGTGGCTGGTAGGGCCATATTAAAAGAGAATGTCCACAGAACAACAGACATTCTTACTCCAAGGGTTCTTTCCGTCCTCCAGCTCGGCCAGCCCAGTCGCAAGCATCCATGGCACAAAACCAGACAAGACGTGTAACGCCCGGCCCTTTTTCACCCGCTTTCCGAAAATCAGAGTCTATTTTTTATTTTTATTTTTTGAAATAGAAGAGTGAGAGAGGGCGCAGACGCCATGACGCGAGTTAAGTCCGAGCTTTTAAAGCCCGGCCCTTAACTGGCCAACCCCACGCGTGCGCGGAGCTAAGTCCATGAGAACGGTTCACGCGTAGGAAGTAAGCTCGCGGATTATAATTATTGAGGAACATGATGATAGAGTCTATCCTACCGGTTTTTAGATAGAAGGGAAGATACAACATTGAATTACCAAAATGCCCCTAAATTCATAATTATATCACAAAATGTAATTGTCCATAAGTAACGTCCAAACCATCGCAAGAATGTAAACTTATACAACCCGACAAGCTAAGTTACTTTCAAATTACATCTCCAAAATGTAAACATAAATAAAACTAAGACTGCACTGCCCAAGCTCCTAAGCTTGGCTCCTGTCATGTCCACTGCTTCCGCCATCCCCTGCGTCATCAGCTAGGGTAGAAGTAGGGTGTTAGTCAACGCGCCCAGTAGGACTCTAAGTAGGGCTAGCACATGGATTAGTGATAACACACATACCGATAAAATAACATATAACAAAATAAGCATGTAATGAATGCTATGCCATGGGTGCTTATGTCATGTGTCCCACCCATCATCCGTATGATCATACAATGTATTATCCCCATGTCTGCTTCTCGGTCACCCCGACGGAGTATGGACTCCGGTTATAGCATAAGAGCTATCCCCATGTCTGATTCTCGGTCGCCCCGACGGAGCATGGACTCCGGTTATAGCATAAGAGCTATCCCCATGTCTGATTCTCGGTCGCCCCGACGGAGCATGGACTCCGGTTATGACCCCTTAGTTATCCCCATGTTTGCTTCTCGGTCGCCCCGACGGAGCATGGACTCTGGTTTGTTTATTTTTTTCTGCCCATGCCATGCATGAGATGTACGTGCATTATGCTATGTAGTATATAAATAAACCATAATTTTGATATCCCATACATAGCCATATAATGCATACTATTAAATATAATCCATATGATTCATAACTTAAAACTCATCATAAGATAAATCATAATCATAAATCCATCACAAACCAAATCAAAATAATTTAAAACACCATCACATATCCATCACTTACAAAGAGGTAGGAATCCTACCGAATACCGTGTCGCGTTTCGTTATGCTTCCCGTTCGATAATCCGGTCGCCGATCGCGTACCGTTTGCGATGTCCGATACCTTATTACATTTACCGAATTAGTCCCTACGTTATCCACGATTAAGTTCATAATTGATCCATCTACTTAGACTCAATAATGGTCATTAATTTAGGTTACAAATTTATCGAAAATCAGCCCTTTAACTTAGACTCATTTTTTTCGTGGTTTAAAACACATACCTAAACCCGATTTTTTGGCCAATTTAGATATTCCAATTTAGCGGCCTACAACGCAGCAACTAATCGCTTTACTTAACCATTCACAAAATATCTGATTTTTATGTCTAATCCCTATAGGGTTCTTCAATGTGGCACTTATTTACCGTTTTGCCACTTTCTCTTCCATGTTTAATATTTCACCCCCTTCATGTATATTTTAAGTCTAGATTTCATCCCTAACTTAGACCTATTTATGATTCCATATCATATCCAAATTCAGCCACGCATTACTTAATTTTTGAAAAACATTTAACCCCATATAACCTTTCACATTTGGCCCTAAAGGTGGCCCACAATCATGACCTCCAAATGGGTCATGGGTTCGGCCATACACCATGGCCGAACCCATCATGCTTATTTTCCATTCCCTTGGGTTCATATTACTCCCTTCAATCCAATCTCCAATGAATTTTAAATTATCCATTCAAGTCCCCATTTTCATTCCATTTAAACCCTCACATATCATTTTTATAAATCCATTAAAATCTAGCATTCTTCTACATTATTTTCCATTTATTAAATCCACTAATCACTACCCTAAGGTTCACCTTTATGGATACCATTTTCAAAGACTAAGTTTTGTCCCAAAATAATCCAATTTAAAATCACAAAACTTTAATCATTTTGGCCCTTTAAATCAAACTCCTAAGCATTGATACATGCATTTAATCTTAGCCTAAAATTGATCAAAATTTGGGTCATGGGTTCAGCCATACACCATGGCCGAACCCATGATGTTTCTTTCCCCATTTTTCTTGGTTTCATTTACCCTTTTAAACATACCTTTAATTAAATCATCCATTTAAATCACCAACATCACATATCATAATTGAAACATCCATACAATCCATCCATTTTTCTTAACCATTTTCTATACTTTTCCATCATAAAGAGAATTATTAAATACCACCAAGGGTTCGGCCATACACCATGGCCGAACCCATGGTTCATGGCTCATCATCCATTGATGCCATCCTTAGACCAATGTTTTTGTCCAAAAGAAATCCCTTTTTAAAATCAATAATCCTCCTTCATTTTGGCCCTCTAAAATATATCATTCACTTTGTAAATCCATTTAAATTTCATCATTAACTTAACCTAATTTCTTCATTATCTTCAAACCTAATAATCTTAATAAATCACTCATTATTCATCATGGGATTCGGCCATGCTACATGGCCGAATCCTATGATCATTCATCCATTCCATTCTATGCCTTTAAATCCTCTTTAAAATCACTATTAAAATCACTTGAAAACTAATTATCATACATCATTCTCCACCATTTCAAACCTTCAAACCTTAATTAAAAATCATCCCACATTGGCCATGGGGTTCGGCCATGCTACATGGCCGAACCCTAAGGTCCATTCAATCCATTAAAACTTCCATCTTTTCCATACTTAATCCATTCATTTCATTTTTTCCTTAGACCATCTCTTTCATTTCTTTGCCTTCCATTTGATGGATTTTAGATCCATTCCATAGCCTAAAATAATTTGGCCACCATCATATGGCAAGGATGGATTTCAAAATTTAAAAACCCTAAATAATAAATTTCTTGTTTAGAACATACTTACTATCCGACGACTCCTCCGGTCTTTTGTCGCTCCCGTCAACTTCCTTGGCCTCTTTTCTCCTTCCTTTCCTTGTTTGATTGGCTAGATGAGCTTGATCAATGGTGGGACATGCTTGGATTGGCTAAGGTAAATGAGGTTAGGTTAAGAGAGAAAGAGAGTATGGAGATGAGGGAGAGATCTTCAAGGTTCTTGATCTTGGGGTGGCCCAAGACTTATCTTTTTCTTCTCTTTTCTTCCTCTTTCTTTCTAAGTTTTTCTTCTAAGTTTTCTTTTTTCCTCTCTTGCAAGGTGAGGGACGAATTTCATGTGTGTGTGGGGAGATAGAGTGAAATTGGTTAGGTTGGAAATGGGAGGGAGGTGGTTGGAGTAGCCTTCACTCAAGCATTAACTTTCTCACCAACCAAGCATGGGTTGGCTGGACTTTGGTGGGGGTGGTTGAGCCCAATCCACCATTTAAGCCCATGGTTTTATTTTGTGTTTCTTAAGAGTGGTTTGTGTTTGTTGGAGTGGTTTTGACCATTTGACCAATTTAGATTAGGTTAATTAACTTAGATCCATTTGATTTTTAGATTAAGTTAATTAAACCCCATATTTCATTTAGTTCCATTAAATTTCTTCTATAAGATCCACCCATGGTTGACCAAGTCAACCATGGTGGTCGGCCCCACTATCCTTGGGTCCACACGCCACCTCCATGGGTGAGGTGGAGGTGGGCCCCATTTGGTCATACCATTTAATCTTGATACATCCTAACTTAGATAATTTTATAATTATCTAATCCATTTAATTTATTTTAATTGGATTACCATTAGGTCCATGACCCGATTATATTCTTGTCTTACCCATTTATCTTAGGGCTTACCTACCTTGGCCCATTGGGTCCCCTATGGCCCTTTGACCCAAATTGACTATCTTGATCCAATTACTTACCATTGACCAATTAAATGAATTAATTCTAATTCATGGTCCATTGGGTAATCATTGGGCCCATGGCCCAATTAGATTCCCTCTTTGCCCACTTTAGGGTTGGAACCGATTATTTTGATCCATTGGGCCCCACATGGCTATCGGGCCCCCTTTGACCACCATTGACCCGCTTGGTCCTCATTGACTCATTAAATGGATTTCATCCAATCCATGGCCCATTGGACCATTCTTGGACCTTTGTCCCAACTTTTGATCCATTTGGTATTCCATCATGTTAAAATTCAAATTAAAATCAATAAATGCCAAATATATATTGATTCGAAAATTCAGGCTATTACAAGACGGGCACCCATTCCGACAGGATCTGGACGGCTATATACATTAGTTCCTCCTCCAGAGACGGTAGGTCACTCAGTGATTCAAGGTATGGCAGTAGTTGGTAGTTCTTATGCTTTTGCATTATTTGATTCAGAAGAATCTCACTCCTTTATATCTGCTACCATCATATCGGTAATGCCCTGCCCTTTTTCACTCGCCGAAAATCAGAGCCTATTTTTTTTTTTTAAAATAAAGAGTGATAGAGAGCGGCAGGTCACGACGCTAGCTAAGTCTGAGCTTCCAAAGCCCGGCTCTTAACTGGCCAACCATACGTGTGCGTGGACTAAGTCCACTAAAACAGTTCACACGCATTAAGGCTAAGCTCGCGAAATAAACGTAGTTGCGGAATTATAATAGAGTTACTATCCTATCCAATTTTAAGCAAGGAAGTCCATCACATAAATTAATCTTAAAATGTCCAAAATTAAAACTAAACCATAGCAGGATAGTTCTAAGTTATTACAGTCCCAAAATGCTAATTACTCAAATTACATTGTCCAAAATAAAAACTTAAATAAAATAAATCCAGATCAACCAAGCTGCTAAGCTTGGCTCCGTTCACGTCCTTCGTTCCGTCCATTCCCTGTGTAATCATCTAAGGTAGAAATAGGGTGTTAGACAACGCGCCCAGTAGGTACTCCGAGTAGGGTCAAACACATGAATTAGTATAAAAATCACATAGATATATATAATGTCAAAACCATATAAGTCAATGCCATGCCTTGGGTGTCATATGCCATGATTCCCACCCATCAACCATATCACAATCACATAAATAATCCTCTTGATGAATAATCCACATCAAGGTATTGTCATGACTCCCCACGTATGCCTTATCGGTCCCACCGAACGGAGCGTGGACTCCTCATTCATTTCAAACGATCATAATCAGAATCAGTGCGGATCCCTCCCCACGTTTGTTTATCGGATACCCGAACGAAGCATGGACTCCCCTTATAAGTTTCCTCCCATGCCATGCATGAGATATAAGTGCATCATGCCTTTTCATATCACACATATAGTATTGAAATTCCATTCCTTTAAACATAGCATATTGATACCAAAATAAATCATAACACACAGGAATAAAAACCATCCATATACAGAAATCCAGTGTATCAACAAGGTAGGAATCCTACCAACGTCCAAATATCGTGTCCTTGCGTTTTCGTCCAAAAACCGATCACCGATCGCGTCAAGCCAATCGTACACCCATTTGTGAAATCCCGTTACCTTATTACATTTAACACATATACATACATCAATTTGGTGATCCATTTGATTTCCATCAACCCCTACATCATTCCATATTCTTTTCTATTTACGCTATGGTCCTTAAGCCGGTTAAGACCCCCAAGGGGTTTCGGCCATACATTAGGGCCGAAACATGTTTAAGTCCACAAAAGCTCATTAGTGGGGTTCGGCAAAACAACATGGCCGAACCTCACTCTTTTGATTTTGGCCCCCTTATTACCCTTTGTTTATTTTAAACAAAGCGGTCAAACATCATTCGTTCTTTGATTCCTTAATCTACTAATATTTCATAGTTAATCAAACTTAGGTTCATAACAAATCCATCCATGGGGTTCGGCCATACAACATGGTTGAACCCATGGTTCTCTTTTCATCATTTATCCATCATCTTCTTAGCTAGATAATCCAATGATGATCATTTAAACATGATTAGATCCATAACATGATCCATGGGGTTCGGCCATATAACATTGCCGAACCCATGATTCCTTATTTCCATCTTCTCCTTTCTTATCTTGATAGTCCATAATTAAATTATTTAAAACATATTAGGTCCATAAAAACTCCTCCATGGGATTCAGTCATACAACATGGCCGAACTCATGGTCCATCATTTTCCATTCCCTCTTCCTTTTAAATCATCATTTCTTTCCTTTTTATTCCTTAACTAGGTAATCCATAAAAATCACCCATGGTTCATCATTGAAAACGTTTTTAAATCCATCAACATTCTTCTATGGGGTTTGGCCATACAACATGGCCAACCCATGGTTCATCATTTTTCCTCCTCTTTCCATTTTAATCATCTTTTCTTTTCCATGTCATATTAACATGTGGATGGGTTCTCTTAAAAATCACATACAACATGTTTAGATCATTTGATGGGGTTCGGCCATACATCATGGCCGAACCTCATCCAATCCCTTTTTGAGCCTTCATATGATCCATAGATAAAAACTAGGGTTCGGCCATGCAAGGGGCCGAACCATGTTCTTCCATAATTATTTCGACCGTTTGATCATTCCTTATATTTAATAATGCATGTTGTCATCCATAAATCATGTATACACAGTCCTTAACAACCTATCTTACCCATCAACAAGATTAGGGTTTTGTCCATTTTTCAATCTCCAAAAACCATATTTCGGATTTTGAACCATACTTCACTTTTATGTCCATCTCATTGATATTCCTTAGATGGATTTTAAATCCATGGCCTATAACCATTTGGCCAATCTTTCCAATTCGAAATGGAACCCCATGGTTTCTTATATTTTTAGTAACATGAAACATAAACCTTACCTTTTCCGTGTCTCCTTCATTTTCTTTCCTTCTGTCTTGCTCCTCCGTTCTTCTCCTTCCTTAGTCCTTTCTTCTTCCTCCTCCGTTCTTTGGTTTCTCCAGTTTAGTGCCGAAATGAGAGGAAGAGAGATTGAGAGCCTTCTTGATGTATTCGGCCAAAGAGGTTGCATGAGAGGGAGAGGGTTTGAGGTGAAACCCAAAGGGAGGGTTCGGCCTAGGTGAAGGTTTGAGAGAGGGAGAGAGAGAGAGAAGGATATGGGAATTTTTCTATCTTTTTCTCCAAAGGGTGGATAGGCCAAGGGTGAATGAGATGAAACTTGTCTTTGTCTCAAGGAGAGTTAGCCCTAGGGTTTTGGTGTGAACCTTTGTTACTAACCCTAATCTCCCCAACCACCCTCATGAAGGTGTGGTCTTCCCCATGTGTCCCTTGGCTAACCAAGAGGGCACATGGCTTACACTTGGCACTCTCCCTCTACCCAACGGTTTTGTGTCTAGGGTTTCCATGAGATGGAAACCCTCCACCTCCCTTTTGACTCACTTAAGTCTTTTCATCTTCCATGTGACTCACCACCCATTCAACTCACTTCATTTAAATGAAACTCATTCCCCTAACTCAAGCACTTGAATTCATTTCCATCTAACTTAGGTGATTTTAAATAAATAATTTTACTCAACTCACTTCACTTGATCCTCTTGAACTCACCTATGAACTCACCCATGGTTGACCAAGTCAACCATGGTGGCCGGCCCTAAATGTGACCTTAGACCACACACCACCTCACTTGATGAGGTGGACTTGGGTCCCACTTGGCTATGCCACTTCCATATTACCTCATTCACTTGCCACCTCACTTGATGAGGTGGATCCCATGCCTTTAGATCTTAATTGGAATTCCTTACCCATTTACCCTAAACATCAATTCATCTTGACCCATTGGGTCTCAATTGGGTATTTGATCCAATTGACCACATTTACCCAATTAATTAGAATCAACCCTATCTATGATCCATTGGATCTAATTGAGCCATTACCCCAATTTTTATTCATCTAGCATTTATTTCATCTATCAATCTTTAATTTAACAATTAAAACAGATAATAACCAATATAATTATTGCATTGAAAATACGGGCTATTACAATATCTACTACTGGTACCTTAGTACAACAACTATCCACTGCACTTAGTATTGCATCCCCTATTGGAGACACATCACTGGATCTATTCTGCACCTCCGTAGACACTGAACTTGTTGAGTTCAAATTTAAATTCAACTACTGGTACTCGAGATGACAGAATACGGCATCATATTTGGCATGGACTGGTTGGCTACCTTTAAGGCCGGCATTGACTATCACCTTCGCAGAGTGATATTCTTGTACCCGAGGGAAAACGGTTTATAGTACATGCCAACAGACAGAAAATTTCTATGAATAGGAAATTACATGAGATAATGAACCATCTCGTTCCGAATAGTATTAGACTAGATAAGGCGCCGGTGGCTGAACTACCTGCTATAGTAAAAGACTACGCAGGGGTATTTTCGACAGAACTCCATGTTTTGCCTCCAAAAAGGGAGATTGACTTCGAGATTAAACTCTATCCTGGCACTACTCCTACATCATTGCCTCATTACCGGATGGCCCTTGCAGAAATGTTTGAGCTGAAGAAATAAATTGATGAGTTGCTCAGACTAGGATGCATCCAGCACAATACCTCATCTTGGGGAGCACCAATATTACTCGTAAAGAAGAAATATGGTACTTTTCGGATGTGTGTGGATTATAGAAAATTGAATCAGCTGACTGTCAGGAAAAAGTAGCCTCTGCCCAGAATTGATGATTTGTTCGATCAACTCCTAGGCTCCAGTCATTTCTCCAAGATTGATCTTATGTCAGGCTACCATCAAATCAGTGTCATAGATGAGGACATAGAAAATATGGCTTTTAGAACTCGGTATGGACTGTATGAATATGTGGTCATGCCTTCTAGACTCACAAATGCACCAGCTGTGTTCATGGATCTGATGAATAAAATATTTCGTCCTTATCTGGATAAGTTCGTAATTGTCTTCATTGATGATATTCTGATTTATTCCACCAGTCGGAAGGAGCATGCTGAGCATCTGAGGATAGTCCTGGACACACTGCAGAAGAATCAATTATATGCCAAAGCAAGTAAGTTCGCGTTCTGCCTATCTGAGGTCAACTTCTTGGGACACGTCATATCAGTAGAGGAATAGCTGTGGACCCAGCTAAAGTGGTAGGGTTAGAGAGTGGAAAGCTCCGAAGAATGTGATCGAAATCCGTAGCTTTATGGGACTGGTCGGCTACTATTGGAAATTTATCATGGAATTCTCCAAGATTGCGGCTCCACTAACCCGACTAACTCATAAGGACTCAAATTTGAATGGTCTGAATTGTGCAATTGAAGGTTTGAGGATCTGAAACAGAGGCTCACCACCGCTCCCATTCTGATTTTGCCGGAGAGAGGCAAGGGATATGAAGTATACTGTGATGCGTCAAGAGAAGGACTTGGGTGCTCTCTCACTCAAAGTCATCATGTGGTGGCATATGGTTCAAGGCAACTAAAAATACATGAACGCAACTATCCCACTCATGATCTGGAACTAGCTGCAGTGGTCTTCACTCTCAAAAGCTGGAGACACTATCTATATGGTGAGAAATTTGAGGTGTTTTCAGACCATAAGAGCTTAAAATATATGTTCGATCAAAAGAAGCTCAATTTGAGACAGTGGAAATGGATGGAATACCCACATGACTATGAATTTTCACTGCGATATCACCCTGACAAGTTAAACAAAGTGGCGGATGCCCTCATTCACATTTCACATGGAACTATGGCAAGTCTGATTATGAAAGAACGGAAAATGCTGACGACCATTCGAGAGTTCAATTTGCACATCAAAAATCGTGGGAGCATGTATAATCTGATTGACAGTCCATCATGGTTTCCAAGATTGAACAAGAACAGCGGACAGATCCTGAAGTGGCAGAAATATGGACTAAGATGTCGACTCGAGAGGTCATACCAGAATGGGAATTACGACCTGAACAATATCTCTTATTCCGGGCAGGACATATTTACTTCAAGTCTGCAGAAGAGTGTTGTTGAGAGAAGATCATCAATCAAAGCGCTCCATCTATCCGGGTAGCACCAAAATGCACCATGATCTGAAAAGGCATTATTGGTGGCATGGGCTCAAAAGAGACGTGGCTGACTTTGTCTCTCACTTCCTTACTTGTCAGCAAGTCAAGGCAGAGCATGCAGCCGGCTACGGGGACAAATTTGTAATACAGCACAACTTTTCATCCACAGACCGACGGTCAGTCAGAGCGAACAATACAAACATTGGAGGATGTGCTGAGAGCCTGCATGCTAGACTTCAACGGTAGTTGGGAAGATCACCTACCACTATTCGAGTTCTCATACAACAATAGTTACCAGGCAAGCCTCAAGATGGATCCATTTGAGGCGTTGCATGGTAGACCCTGCAGATCTCTAGTGTGTTGGACAGTGGCTAGGGAGCCTGCTCTTATTGGACCTGATCTGGATGCAGAGACCACGGAACAAATCAAAATGATACGACAGCATCTGCTCACAGCATAGAGTCGTCAGAAGAGCTACGCTGACAAAAGAAGAAGATCTCTTGAGTTAGAAGTGGGAGACCTAGTATTCTTGAAGGTCTCGTCACGAAAGGGACACATAAGGTTGGAAAGAAAGGGAAGTTGTCACCCAGATTTGTGGGACCCTTTCCAATCGATGAGAAGGTGGAGGAAGTGGCATATCTTCTAATACTCCCTCCATAGTTGTCAGGACTGCACGATGTATTCCATGTTTCCTTGCTGAGGAAGTACAACCCTGACCCATCACACATGCTGAATGTGCAAGACATAGAAGTGCAAAGCGACGTATCTTACGTCGAGAGGCCTGTCCGAGTAATTGAGACGGAACAAAAGGTAGTACGGAATAGAGCGATTTCGTTCGTCAAAGTGGGGTGGGATCGACATGGTAATGAGGAAGCCACTTGGGAACTGGAGTAAAAAATGAGAGCAGCTCATCCTCATCTATTTGCATAATTTGTTTAAAACCCTACTTCGCTCGATTTTCGGGACGAAAATTTCAAAAGGAGGGTAATATTGTAAAACCCCATATTTTCCTTATTTTATAATTTATGGGATTGGCCTACTTGGATTGCAATTTAATTGAAATTGAGGTTAAAAAAGTTGAAATGGACATTAGATGCGCAAGGAAATGGGTCAATTACCCAATTGGTCATGGGTGAGCTTGATTTTAAAGTAATTGGGTAAATTTAGTTAAATTAGTTAATTTGGAAAAATTAGTGCATTTAATGCATTAAAGTCCACCTCATCAAGTGAGGTGGCATGTGAGTGATGTGGCATTGCCATGTGGCATACAAGTCATCACATGGAAGCAACTAAGCAAGGATGCCACGTCATCAAGTGACATGGCCAAGGTGGGACCCGAGTGTAATAGCCCGAATTTTCGAGGCAATATATATTGGACATTTAATTATTTTAATTTGGAATTTGATGTGATGAAAATACCAAATGGATCAACTTTGGGACAAGGGTCCAAGAATGGCCCAATTGGGCCACAAATTGGATGAAATCCATTCAATGGGTCAATGAGAAGTAATTGGGTCAAAGATAGTCAATTTGAGTCAAAGTGGGGCCGATCACCATGTGGGACCCAATGGATCAAAATTGCTCCAAACCATAAGGTAAAGGGGTAGAAAATAATCGGTTGGGTCGTGGGCCCAATGGTGGGCCAATTAATTTAAAAAGGGTGATTTGGAATTAAAACCCCTAAGTTAGTAATGAAATGAAATGGTATGACCAAATGGGGCCCACCTCCACCTCACCAATTGAGGTGGCGTGTGGACCAAGGAAAAAGTGGGACCAACCATCATGGTTGACTTGGTCAACCACGGATAAATTTAAGAAGACTAAGGTAGATTAAGGTAAATTAAAATTGATTAAAATTATTGTAAAATTATCTAAGTTAAAATCAATGGAATTAAAATAACATGGCCAAGTGGGGCCCACCTCCACCTCATCAAGTGAGGTGGCGGATGGGGTAGGTATAGGTGGGGGCCGTCCACCATGGCTGACCGGTGGATTTATTAGATAGATAGTTTAATGGAATTAAATTGGATGGAAATTAATTACCTAAGTGAGGACTTAACTAAATTAATTAGGTTGATTAATTAGGGTCAACATAAACAAGTCAAAGAGGACATGGGAGCCATGCTTGGTGGTTGGGTCTCAACCACCACCACCAAAGTCAAGCTAGCCCATGCTTGGTGGGTGGGGAAGTTAATGTTGAGTGAAGGCCACTCCAACCACCTCCATCTCATTTCAAACTAACCCATTTCACTCTAGCCTCCTCACACACAAAAACTGTCCCCTACCTTGCAAAGGAAAAGAGAAGAAAACTTAGAAGAAGAAGAGAGAAAAAATAGAAGGAGAGAGCAAGCCTTGGTCCATCCCCTCAAGATCAAAGGCTAAGATCTTGTTTTCCATCACCTTCCCCTCTCCCTCTCTCAATCTAACCCCATCTACATAGCTGATCCAAGCATATCTCACCATTGATCAAGCTCATCTTGACCGTCCATCAAGGAGAGGAAGAGAAGAGAAGGCTAAGGAAAGCCCAAAAGCAAAGAAGGACCGGAGGAGTCGTCGGGTGGTAAGATTTCTTAAAACAAGATTTTATTTTTTAGGATATGGAATCCATTCCTTAGACCAAATGTGGCCAAAAACGTTGTGGGCCATGGATCTAAGATCCATCAAAAGGTAGGATAAGAAATGGATAAAAATGGAGGAATGGATTAAGAAAAAGATGAAATGGAAAAATGGAATTTTTAAGTCTTTATTAAGCATAGGAAAATGGGATTTTAATGGATTAATGGGCCATAGGGTTCGGCCATGTAGCATGGCCGAACCCCATGGTCAATGGTGGGTTATTAGAAGATGTATGCAATTAATTAGGGTTTTGTAAGTAGGAAAAATGGTTAAGGGTTTTTAAGTACAAAAAATGATTAATGGTTTTTATGAAGATCTTAAAGTTGGTGATAGATAGTAATTTTAATGGATGAAAAAGGATAGAAAGTAATGGAGGAAATAATAGTTGCAAAGTGTATGACATAAGTTTTAAATGGACCAAATGAATGATATTATTGATTTTAAATGGATTTTTTAACAAAGAAAAATCATCGACAAATGTCCATAGAACTTTGGTCTTAAATGGCTCTAAGAAAGGTGGGCCATGAACCATGGGTTCGGCCATGGTGTATGGCCGAACCCTATGGTAATGGTTTGGGATTTCTAAGCATGGAAAATAATGTAGAGGAATGGAAATTTGAATAGATTGGTAAGTATGGTATATAGCATTTTTTTTTTATGGAAATGAGGATTTAGATGGATGATTTAATCTTCATTTGGAAGTATGTAAAATGGGTGAATGAAACCAAGAAAAATGGAGAAAGAAACATCATGGGTTCGGCCATGGTGTATGGCCGAACCCATGACCCAATTTTGGAAAAATTTTAGTCTAAGGTTAATGTATGTATCAATGCTTAGGAATTTGTTTTTAAAGGGCCAAAATGAATGAAGGTTAGTGATTTTTAATGAAGGTAAAAAGAATGGAAAATGATGGAAAGAGATGACAAATTTAAATGGATTTATGAGTATGTAAGTGATGATTTAAATGAGATGAAAAATGGGGACTTAAATGGATGTTTTAATTTCATTGGAGATTGGATTAAAGGGAGTAAATGGACCCAAGAAAATGAAGATAGGGTACCATGGGTTCGGCCATGGTGTATGGCCGAACCCATGATCCCTCTGTGGGCCACCTTTAGGGCCAAAATGTGAAAGGACATATGGGGTTAAATGTTTTTCAAAATCAAACAATAGGTGGCTGATTTTGGATATGTTATGGAATTATAAATGGGCCCAATTTTATGGGTCAAATACGAATTCAAAATGTACATGGAAGAGGAGTGGCAAAACCGTAATTTATAGCCACTTTGAAGAACCATGGGTTTGGCCATGGTACATGGCCGAACCCTATGTGGATTAGACATGGAATCGAATGCATTATGAATGATTAATTGAAACGTATAGATGCTGCGTTTTAGGCTCGCTCAATGTAATATTTGAAATGGCCAAAAATCGGATTTATGTATGTGTTTTAACCAAATGGATAATGGGCTAAGTTAAGGACCGATTTTTAATAAACTTGTAAAGGATCATTGAATGGATCTAGGGTTATGATCAGATAGGAATTTAATCATGGATAACGTATGGACTAATTCGGTAAATGTAATAAGGTATCGGGACGTCGCAAACGGTACGCGATCGGCGACCGGACTATCGAACGGAAAACGTAACGGAATGCTACACGGTATTCGGTAGGATTCCTACCTTTTTGTAAGCGATGGATATGTGATGGTATTTTAGATTATTTTGATTTGTCTTATGATGGATTTATGATTATGATTTATCTTATGATGAGTTTTAAGTTATGAATCATATGGATTATATTTTAACATTATGCATTATATAGCTATGTATGGTATATCAAAATTACGGTTTATCTATATACTACATAGCATAATGCACTACATCTCATGCATGGCATGGGTGGGAAAAAAAATAAACAAACCGGAGTCCATGCTCCGTCGGGCCGACCGAGAAGCAAACATGGGGATAGCTGAGGGGCCATAATCGGAGTCTATGCTCCGTCGGGACGACCGAGAATCAGACATGGGGATAGCCTGAGGGCTATAACCGGAGTCCATGCTCCTTCGGGGCGACCGAGAAGCAAACATGGGGGCAATACATTGTATGATCATACGGATGATGGGTGGGACACATGACATAGGCACCCATGGCATAACATTCATCACATGCTTATTTTGTTATATTTTATTGTATCGGTATGCATGTTATCACTAATCCATATGCTAGCCCTACTCGGAGTCCTACTGGGCGCGTTGACTAACGCCCTACTTCTACCCTAGCTGATGACGCAGGGGATGGCGGAAGCGGTGGACATGACAGGAGCCAAGCTTAGGAGCTTGGGCAGCGCAGTCTTAGTTTATTTACGTTTACATTTTGGAGATGTAATTTTAAAGTAACTTAGCTTGTCGGGTTGTATAAGTTTACATTTCATGCGATGGTTTGGACGTTTCTTATGGACGATTACATTTTGTGATATAAATATGAACATAGGGGCATTTTAGTAATTCAATGTTGTATCTTCCCTTCTATCTAAAAACCGGTAGGATAGACTCTATTATCATGTTCCGCAATAATTATAATCTGTGAGCTTACTTCCGACGCGTGACCCATTCTCGTGGACTTAGTTCCGCGCACGCGTGGGGTTGGCCAGTTAAGGGTCGGGCTTTAGAAGCTCGGACTTAGCTCGCGTTGTGGCGTCCGCGCCCTCTCTCACTCTTCTATTTCAAAAAAAAAAAAAATAGGCTCTGATTTTCGGAAAGCAGGTGAAAAAGGGCCGGGCGTTACACCGAGTGCCATGACCACATGCATGGTCGACCATGACATGAGTTGACTTGGTCAACTATTTTTGAGTTAAGTCTTTAAGTAAAGGGTTTAGCTTAAGATAAGAAGATGAATGGATGAGATGAGAGGCTAGGATCTCATCCATCTCATCTAAGGGAAAATAAAGGGTAGAGATTAAAAGATAGAGTAGCTTGTCTAAGTACATTGTACTTAGACACTTGGGAACCCAAGGGTCTTCATATCATGAGCCATGCAGCTACCCTTGGGAAGCCAAGGGATTCTTTGGTTACGCCAAGGGCCTCCTTGGTTAAACCAAGCCATAATGAGAGGAAAGGAAGAGTTTAAGTCTTAAACATAAAAACCCAAACCAAGGGGCACTCCAAACCCTTTGGCCGACCCCTCCTCTCTTGAACAAGAGATTTTCTTCCAATCCTCTCCTCTCTCTCTCCCACCTCTACCTCCATAACTTGGAGACTTTGAAGAACAAATAAAGGAAAAGAAGAATTAACGAATAAGAGACAAACCAAAAGAAAAGAAGGAGATTGAAGGAAGGTATGTATAAGACGTAATAGTATAGGAATATATCTAAGGAAAACAAAGGTTTGGCCATGGTGTAGCCAAACCCATGGATGCCATGATTGGTTGGAATGAATGGCCAAAAATTGTTATATGGTCATGGAGTTGGAAATCCATCCAAAAGATGGTTATGGGTTGAAACAAAACAACCATAAGATTAAAACTAAACCCATCTTATGATGATAGTATGACTGGATGGATTATGAAAAACTCTAACCTTAGCTAGTGGGAATAATAAATTTACTAAGTTGAAGTATTGAAGATGAAATCCTTATTTAAATATGACAAATGATGGATTTCAAAGAGAAGGGCCTCATAATGAATGCAAACAAAAAGATCTAACACTAAGTCAGTCGACTGAATCTTCAGATTCAGTCGACGGAATGTGTGCTGGCCGAGCACACAAAGGATCTGGTTGTATTTCAGCCGACTGAAAGTGTACTGGCTAAGTACACAAAGGATTTGGTTGTATTTCAGAATTGAATATTATGATTCAACCGACTGAAAATGAACTGGCCGAGCACACAGAGGATCTGGTTGTATTTCAGCCGAGTGAATCTTATGATTCAGTCGACTGAAAGTATACTGGCCAAACATGTATAGTATCTGGTTGTATTTCAGCCAACTGAATCTTATGATTCAGTCGATTGAAAGTAACTGGCCAAACATGTATAGTATCTAGTTGATTTCAGTCAATTAAATCTTATGATTTAGTCGACTGAAAGTATATTGGCCAAGCATGTATGAAATCTGGTTGTGTTTCAGCCGACTGAATCTTATGATTCAGTCGACTGAAAGTTTGCTCGCCAAACACGTAAGGGATCTGTTTGTGTAAGATTCAATCGACTGAAAGTTTGCTGGCCAAACACGTAAGGGATTTGTTTGTATTTCAGCCGACTGAATCTTATGATTCAGTCGACTGAAAGTTTACGGGTCAAATATAGATGGGATCTGTTTGTGTTTCAGTAGACTGAATTAGAATGTTTTATTTTTTATAATCTTCCAAATGCCTCTGTCTATCTGGTAGGATGGAAGGGCTGAGGAAATTAAAATTGAAAATCAAATTAATATATATGGTTGAATTTGATAAGGTAAAGAGGTTCGCAAAGGGACTACGATTCATCTCACGCGATCGTTAGCGTTATCCTTGTAAAACAAGAAATGATAGTATATCGGACATTGGTAGGATTCATACCTCATTGAGAACATTATGGAGTATAATATGATACTTGTTATATTCAAAAAATGAGAATGCATTGTATAAATAAATTGTATATGATCATGAGTTGATTTCAATGATATTATGTATTTTGAAATGAAATGGCACTCTTGCATACATTACCTCATGCATGGTATAGGAGGGAACACATATGACCAGCAAGCCAAGCTCTGAGCGGTCCGAACATAATTTGGGCTTGAGATTAGCTTATATGAAGCTATATGAACTGTTGAGATTTGGCCGCGTCCAGTTGATAGAAAAGGTACAGCGTAATTCGGCCAAAGAGCTCCTGGGTAGTCAGTTCCGAAATCTTGTGCAGAGGGAGGAGATCACATTCCATCTGTAATCGCGATTAATTTGTGAATAGGTATACAGTGCCCTGGTGGTTGCCGCCTCAAACACTGTGGACATAATTGGCCAAGGAAACCATTGATTGATTTATGATGTGATTGAGTATAGACATTTGGTGGGATCTCATTTGTCATTGACACCCATGACATGACACTTATGTTAGCATGATTATGACATGGACATCATGCATTGTTTTAGTACTTACAAGATGATTTACAAATATGACGTTAATAATGTATATACCTTTGAATTTTGTTAAACTAATATTACTCCTATGTGTACCACAACCCTAATTGGAATACCTGTTGGCATGTTGACTAGTGCCCTACTTCTATCCTATAGATGATGGAACATGAAATGGTAAAGAAAAGGGCGTGGGACCAGAAGCGAGCCAAGCGTAGGGGCTTGGAAAGATCTAAGTTATAAAATTACTTAGTTTTGATTTCGATGATGTATTCAGAGGACTTATATTTTGGATTGTACTAACTTAGAACTTATTTGATATGGTTTGATAATCCTTATGTTTTATTGGAATATTATGGTGATTGGCTTTCCTTGCTTAATGATGACAAGAGAATGAATAACATCTTATTCATACAGATTATTCTGCAAGTATTAAGAAAAGCGTGTGAAAATGTTTTAGTAGACTTATTCCGTGCACACGTAATGGTGGCCATTTAAGGGTCGGGTTTTGAAAACTAGGACTTGACTCGCGCTGTGACGACCCGTCCTCTCACTTATTTTAAAATATATATATATATATATATATATATACTATGATTGTTACAAGTAAAAAAGGGCGGGCATTATAGGCATTGAGATGTATATGTGACTTGGTCACTTGATATTGAGACGTGGTATAGGTACGTCCCTCACGTGATTATGATGGTTGACTAACCATTCCCAAAAGGTATTCGGGACGGTGGGGTCAGCTACGGAGACTTGGTCCCGTAGGGTTGCCGTCGAGGAGTAGGTCCCTCACATGCTACGTGCAAGAGGACAATCTCATGATTATTTAGCACACTTGATGCGCATTGATGCACAGAGCTAGATACTATCTTACCCCATGGGGTGGTACTAGCTTCATTAGACGCAGTCTGACCGCCTTAGAGCTTGACTGAATCACCCATGAGGTAAAGGGATACAAGGCGATGTTGACTTGATCATTCCAATCTTCGGTCTCCCGCTTAGTAAGTCATGGGCCCTAAGTCTTGCTAGGAGTCGTAGTTTATTTATGATATGATGTGATCATTTGATATTTTTGCCACAGTCACGTAGTGATTCATTCTAGTGTTGTTCCTATGGATAGAACATCTCATGGTAGATGATGTGCCCCTAGATTAGTTATGCCCATGGATGGATTATACCCATGGAGGGATTATATTCATGGATGTTTATTACCCAAGGATAGATGATACTCACTGATAGAGTGTTACCAGCGATGGATGGGTGTATTCATGGATGATGGTTCCCATGGTGCTTTGGATTCATGCCCGGATGTTGGTCTTATGGTAGACCTGTTGGTCTCATAGTAGATGTATTGGTCTTATGTTAGACATGTTTGTCCCATGGCAGATGTAATAGTAGACACATTGGTATTATGTTAGACATGTTGCTCTCATGGTAGACGTATTGGTATTATGGTGGACATGTTGGTGCCATAGTAGACGTATTGGTCTTATGTTAGACCTGTTGGTCGTATGGACATATTGGTTCTACAAATGTATGAGTTATGCCCATGGATAGATTATACCCATGGAATGATTATATTCATGGATGGTTATTACCCATGGATAGATGATACGCACTGATAGAGAGTTTCTAGGGATGGATGATGAATCCCATGGATGTTGTTCCCATGGTAGACATATTGGATTCATGCCTAAATATTGATTATATAGTGGCCATATTGACCCCATGATAAATATAACAGTCCCATGGTAGACATATTAGTCTCATGGTGGACGTGACGGTTCTATGGATAGATATTATTTTTCCTATGGATGGTTATTCCCATGGAGGGCTTTGTGACCATGGATGAGTATTGTATACCGTGGAGAGATATTCCAAAGGAGGGCATTGATTTCAGAGAGGATTGAACCCATATTTAGATTATTGTCCCCGAGGAAGGATGTATTTATGTTCGGGTATAGGTCCCATGGTTGAGGTTTATCCTATGTGTGACATTGACCCCATGGTTGACGGTGTTCCCATAGTTGGTATAGACTCGTGATTGGCTAGACCCGTGATAGATGATATCTATTCTATTGATGAGGCCCACAATAGGGTAATTAGAATATCTTGATGTGACATCATGAATAGCACGGGGTGGTGCTATGAAATAAATGAATTGAGAACTACGCAGGTTCTGATCTCCATTGGAGTACGTAGGCAGCTGATAATTCAGTTCGATCAAATAAGGGTCCAATAATTTTTAGGATCCGTAGGGATCTCGGAACACATGTAGGTGTCACGTGTTTGGACTATGAGTTGTGCATGCTTGAGAGTTCAAAAAAGAAAAATATTATTGTTTCTCAGTTGGGCCGAGCTTAGGCTCACTTTCCCTTAGGACTGTGTGTATGTGGTTCGAAATTCTGATGAAAACATGAGATTGTTTTTGGTCGCAATGGGGTGAACAGGATTTTGAGTGAGGCTAGGACCTCCTCTTGCCACAAGATTTAAGCAACTAATGTCTAGACCATACTTTAGACGGGGAGACGAGAGTGATATTACAGCATGAGCTAGACTCATGAGGGTTAGACTTACGTGGACCCTGAGTTGTGAGGTACTGGATCTGGTCGGACTTGGAAAGGTCACGAGGAAATGATTAAGCTCCATGAGTGGAAAACTTTGGAATTCCCCTAAAACACTTTGAGAACCACACTTGTTAGGTGTAGATGATCATGTCTTGCTAGGAAGTGGAAGTGAGACCATTAGGCCGAGGGTTTTGTGATGGAGGTTTGATAGATCGGGCCATGATACGCTAGCATGTAACCACGCGACGACATCGGTGAGGTGAAGTCATCACTGTTACCACGTTGGAGAAAGACTAGAGGGACACGTGTATTTGTGGTATCAGTTGGGAACGACTGGTACTATAAACTAGAATTTGCTTGAAATACGACTTTCAGTCCAGACCAAGAGGTTGAGGTTTATAGTTGGCTATAAGAAGTAGTAATAGTAGACCACTAATTTTGTTTAGAAACGGTCTTTGATGACCGAGGGAATCCTTGTGTAGCACCCCGCCCTTTTCACTCTAATTTTCGAGTATATTTTTTTTTAAATCTAATAATCAAGTGATCGGGGCGGAGTGTCACGACGCGAGTTAAGTTCGGATCTCTAAATCCGACCCTTAACTGGCCAAGCCCATGTGCGTATGAACTAAGTCCATAAAACTGATCCGCACATGGTACATATATAACTTGCGGCATTAACTTAGTCTTAATCCAACTGAGGTTATAATAGAACCTATGACTATTCCAATTTTCCATTCTTAGATAGCAAAGTACATAACTTATTCTCCAAAATTACTAATCAATCTTAACTAATCGTTTAATCAAATCATCCAACTTAAAACAAACCATAGCATCTATCTTAACTACTTATTACAAGCCAACATAACTAATTACCAAATTACATTATCCAAATTCAAATAACAAATCCATAATTAGTCCATTCATGTCCATTCAAATCCATTCAAAATGCCCAAGCTCCTATGCTTGGTTTTCATCTCGATCCACGTTCTTCCCTTTCCCTGCGTCATCCACTAAGGATATAGATAGGGCGTTAGATCAACGCGCCCAGTAGTGTTTCCGAATGGGGCTACCACATGGTTAGTCAAAAACATGCAAATAATATAATAATAACACATGTGTGACAAAATTCCATAAAAACATGCTATGTATGAAATGGACATGTATGAGTCCCACCCATCACCATTCAACACAGCCATCACTTGACGGGATTCTCATCGTCAAGGTAACCCACAGTGGTCTTTCGGACTCCCCGATGGAGTGTGGCCTCCGGATTCCTCCTGATGGGATTCTCATCATCAGGGTACCCCATAGTGGTCTTTCGGACGCCCCTACGGAGTGTGGCCTCCGGTTACAACACCATCATCCCATGCCATGCATGAGATGTCTATGCAAACATGTCATTTAAAACATAACTTTACAATCATATAAGATATCAAAATCAACATAAAACAGCATATGAAATAGTGGTTACAACAAAGGTAGGAAACCTACAATATTTTACTTTGTTCGACCCTTCCTTTGGACCGTCTTCCGATCACGGCTTGTTCACCGTTTTAAAAATCCGAATACCCTATGTACATGGCAGCAAGTTAATCATTTGACCATATAATTCTAATTTGATCTAAAACCCAAAAATCTACTTAAACTTCCATGTCCTATCTTAGCCATAAAACCCCATAGTTTTGGTCCTTTTAAACATGTTTTTTTGGTCTCATTTAGACATAGGATAACAGTATAATGTTACCATGTTTTTACCTTTTAAAACCATCCAATAAGCCCATCACTTTGTATGATTTCCATTTTGCAAAACTCCATCCAAATATCCACATAACAGTCCATGGGGTTCGGCCATACACATGGCCGAACCCTATGGTTCTCTTAATGGAAACCCACCAATATTTATCTATGAAATTAATCAGCAAATTAACATAAGATAAATATGGTTCAGTCATGTCATATCTACTCCAAAACAGTAAGCTTAATTCCATATAAAAATCTTTTAAAAGCCCCACTCCAAAATATGCATTTTTGACTTTCAAACACCATAGAATCCACCAATTTTCTCATGGGGTTCAAATTAATAATAACCCATAACTTAAGCATTGGTGTTTCTTGAAACAAGAGCATAAAATAAATCATATCTTCCCACATGATTTTAAACCCAAATCCATCCTCAAAACAGTCCATGGTTTTGGTTCAAAAAGACCATCCAACTTAACCCAATCTTTTCATGGAAATGTCATACCATTTCATGGGGTTCGGCCAACCCAATTGGCTGAACCTCATGGCCTATGGTTTAGATCTATTTATCCAATTATAAACTTATCTTATTCTTAAATCAAAGCACATAATGATTACTTAAAATCCATCCTACACTTAACCCCAAATAACCATCAAAAACAGTCCATGGGGTTAGGCCATACACATGGCCGAACCCCAAGGTTTCCTTGATGTAAACCCTCCAATATTTGTCCATATTTTTTTGATCAGTACTTAGCTTAATAAACACATAATTCAGCCATGTAATAACTGGTCAAAATCAGTGACCTTATCTCCCTTTAAAATCCTTTAAAAGAACTTCAATACATAATATGAATTTCATCTCTCAAACACCATAAAAATCACCAAGTTTTCCCATGGGGTTCGGCCATCCAAAGGGCCGAACCCTATGGTCCATATTTCATCACTTTTAAACATCATAATCCCATATTTAAACCATTGATGGATCTGGCCATACGATGGCCAGATCTCATTTTCTTAACCAATCTATTAAACAAGGGTTCAAAATGCACTTACGAACACCGCGTCTCCTTCGGTTCTTTTGACTCCTTTCTTGACCCTTTATTTCCTCGACCTCTCCTTCTCTCTTACTGTTCTTTGGGCTGAGACTGACCTTGCTGCAATCTCCTTGGAATACTTCAGCTAGATGACATGGATTTGAGGGAGAAAGAGAGAGAAAGGAAACTTTGATCTTAAACCTTGGTGCCAACTCCTTTTGCTCAAAGTATGCTTACTTGGGGGTTTCATCTATGCAATGAAACCTCCCCAAGCTCTCCAACGTCTCCCATGCTGGTATTTGTGTAACCTCTCCTTTTATTCCTCCTCTCATTATCATCTTACATGGGTGTTTCATCTAGAAATGAAACCTTCCCCCCCCTCCAATGTGTAGTCTTATCATATTTGAATTTTAAAACTCAAAACCTCATTTGTAACTCTATAATACAGCAGCTCCATTCAGCCCATTTGATCCTCATCAATGTCCCATTTGAGAGTTTCATTCTTGAAATGAAACTCCCCTCCTCCAAGTGTGAACACACTTTGTAACTCCCATTGGTTTTAATATCTATCTTGGAGTTTCAACTTTTAAATAAAACTCTCCATGTTCCAATGACTAGCCCCTTGGTTAACCTTGTATTTGTAACTCTCAAAACAGCCACCCCACTTATCTCACTGAATTTTCAGCCCATTTGACTTCCATTTTTGACTCACTCAACTCAATGTCCAACTCACCATAATTAATGCATTTCATTCAATGCACATGAGTTAACTCAACCCTTGATTTAATTCCAACTCACTTCAGTCCCACTCAACTGATTTAACTCGTGTTTTAGCTCCCTAGAGGGTCCACACGGTCAACCATAGTCAACTCGACCCGTTGGGTCCACTTTTAGCTCCTTGACCCGTTTTTGACTCCATGACCCAATTATGGTATTTTGGTCATTTGTAAATGGTTTTCACATATGGATCAAGCCTACCCATTTTTTCTCCACTTGATTTCCAATCAAAGAAGCTTAACCCCATTTAATTTGAGCTTACACAATGGTCAAATCATCCATTTTGACTTATTGGGTCCAATTGGGCCCTTTGACCCATTTAGCCATTTTCGACCCAATTGATGTTCATTACCTATCCAATCAAACCTGACATTTATAATATGCTCATATCATCTTAATTTGAGCAATGGACCCCACCATTTCCTTACTTAACATCACAAAATAATTAATTTAACACATCAGGGGCATTTTCGTAATTTATCCACTTCATTGAGAAATTACCCATCCAATCAAACTTGACATTCATAATGTGCTCATATGATCTTAATTTGAGCAATGGGCCCCACTATTTCCTTATTTACAATCACATTTATTGAATTCACCAATCCAGGGGCATTTTCGTAATTATTCCAACCATTGAGAATTCTTTGACCCAATTAACCATTTTGACCTAATTTGATGTACATTACCCATCCATTATAATTTGACCCTTATAATATGTTCATAGGATCTTAATTTGAACAATGGGCCCCATTATTTTCTCATTTAACATCATAATTAATAAATTTACCAATCCAGGGGCATTTTCGTAAATATTCATCTTGTTGAGAAATCGGGGTGTTACACCTCGTGCAGTGAGTCAAATTTGATTTATGACTCTAGAAAGTCTGAGCCAAGGATTGTGGACACAAAGGACTCGGGAGAGGTTGGTAAAACCTTCAAGGGTGTTCCCTGAGGAAATGATGAGTGGGTCCAAGAGGTCAGACATATATAGATATTTTCTGAGGTTGCCCTACGATGAGAGGGATTGTTTTCCCCAAGTCTCTGAATATGGAGTACGTTGGCCCATGATATCAACGATAGCGATGATTAGGCAATGTGACGCTTGTACTAAACAGCTTAACGTAATGCACTTGGGTGTAAATGGTTTGAATACCCCTTGTGTAGTGAATAAGTGTTTAGAACCTAGTTGCTCGTGTGAAAAATGCTAGCCACTTTGTATGGCTGGTTGTGGTCTAGTAAGATATCTTGGAATAGTTGGATTGTTTATGCACTCAAATGCATGATGTTCTAGATTGTTATTTCATGCCTTATGAGTAAAATTTTTGTGTTTGTGTATGGATTCCATTTTGTTTAATGATGTAATTATGACATGAAAGGTATGTTGAATGACCTTATGATGATTTGAGAGATATGATTCTCTAGTATGATGGAGAAATTGATGTGGAATGAGAGGGTTTTGATTTGACATGAAAGGAGTAGTCTGGGTAGATATAATTTGTTGTATGAGAATCAGTAGGCATGGATATGAATGGCGAGTGAGCATTATGAAATGCAAAAGCCAAGTCATAGACAAAATTCCCAAGGCAATTGAACCCTATCTACTAATGTGAACCCCACATAGAATAATAGTTGTGAATATATGTGGAAATTGCTATGCATGCTATTTTATTAGAAATCTAGGGTTTATTTGATCAAATTACTCATTGTATCTACCATGGCATTCCATCTACATCACAAATTCAAGTTGGACTTAGAGTCATTCAACTTTGAAGTGAATAAGAGGATGTGTAGATTGAGCATTTGGATATTTTAACACTAGAATGGAGTGGTTGTCAAATGGATAGAGAGGATATGAGTATAATACCTCCCCCATTGGAACTCCTTAGTGTAGTAGATGTAACGCCCTGCCCTTTTCCACCCTTCCGAAAATCAGAGTCTAATTTTTTTTTTTTATAAATAAGCAAAGTGGAAGAGAGCGGGGAGCTTCACGACGCGAGCTAAGTCCAAACTTCTAAAGTCCGACCGTTAACTGGCTAAACCTATGTGTGCATGGACCAAGTCCATGAAAACCAAACCACACATAGACCTAAGTAACACTTGCGAAATATATATAACTGATTGCGGAATAACAATAGGACAACAATCCTATTCCAAATGAGATAGCAAAGTACAAGTCTTATCCAAATATCCAACTCAAACAAACCAAACCATAGCAAATCCAAGTCAAAGCATAGCAGTATTACTAAGTTATTACATGTCCATATAAAAGTATTCAAATGTCAATAAATAATTCCATTCCATATCCAAGCTCCTAAGCTTGGCTTCCCTCGCGATCCTTGACCTTTCCTTTTCCCTTTCCTGCATCATCCACTAAGGATAGAAATAGGGCGTTAGATCAACGCGCCCAGTAGGTCTCCCAATTAGGGTTACCACAAGGTTAGTATAAAAACATGCATATAACATATAATACATGATCATCAAATACTTACAAAACAATGCTATGTATGTATGCAAATGTAATGAGCCCCACCCATCACAAATATACATAGCCATCACTTGACAGGACTCTCATCGTCAAGGTAATCCACAGTGTTCTTTCGTTTTCTCTTGATGGGACCCTCATCATGAAGGTATTCCTCCTGGTGGGACTCTCATCACCTAAGGAGGCCCCATAGTTGCATCACGGACATACCGACAGAGTGTGGGCTTCGGTTTCCATAACCATCACCCCATGCCATGCATGAGATGTCAATGAATACATGTCATTTGTAAATAAATCTTAACATTCAAATCCCATTTAAAACGTAATACTTTAACATAAATAACTCATCAAAATCAAAGTAAAACCAAATATAATATGCGATCACAAAGAGGTAGGAAACCTACAGAAAAGTTACTTAAACCGTCCGCTCTTCTTAACCGTCTCCCGTTCACGATTTGAACACCGTTCAAGTCCCGTTACCTTGTTTATATAACAGCAAGTCAATCACTTATCCTTTTGATTTCTAATTAAATGTAAGTCCCAAAAACCACCTTGTGGGGTTCGGCCATACCCATGGCCGAACCTCACCTACTTTAGATTTGATCTTCCTTTTCATTTGATCAACACTAAAACACTTCACACTTCAAACATATCTTGGTAGGGTTCGGCCATACAACATGTCTAATCCATAAAGTCCTTTTAATCTTTCATTCCATTATAACTTGTATTTACGATTTTGCCACTAACAAACCCTTGTTTAATTTTTGCTTAATAATCAATGTCCACAAACAATCCTCCTTAGTGGGGTTCAGCCATACAACATGGCCGAACCTCACCATCTCAATTTTGGTCCTTTTATAATCCTTCTTCATAAGATTACTTACCAATCAATCCATTTAATTATCCTGGTCATTAACCATCTACTAATGTCATTTTATGGGGTTTGGCCCTATACATGGCCGAACCCTATATTTCCTTTTATTCATCAAAGGATGGTTCTCATAACCCATCCATTGGAATATTTTAGACCTTTTAACAACCAAACACCATTCATAGCACTTGGTGGGGTTCGGCCATACCCCATGGCCGAACCTCACCCCTTTGGTTTTGGTGCTCCCCTTTGTCATCCTTTATGATGAGCATAAATATCTAAATCCCTTATTCTTTCAGCTATGTTAAACCCTTTTTAAACATCAAAGATTTAATAATAATTCTAATCATACTCATATTCCATTTATCCCATAAAATGGTCCATAGGGTTCGGCCATACACATGGCCGAACCCTATGGTTCTCTTGATGCAAATCTCCCAATAATTATACATAGTTTATTCACTGCAACTTAGCCATAAAAACAATAGGGTTCAGCGATGCCATAGCCGACCCAAAACATTAGTCTTAATCTCCATTTACAACACCTTAAAACCTTCAACATTGTATGGTTTTTATCTCTCAAAACCATACAATTATCAAATCATTTTCATGGGGTTCGGCCATCCAAAGTGGCCGAACCCTATGATTCACTTTCTACCCTTTTAAACACCATCTTCCATGGTTTAAACTTTTGATAAATTCGGTCATACCATGGCCAAATCATGCTCTCTTTAACCAATTTATTAAACAAAATTCCATGGAGTACTTACCAATCTTTTTAGCCTCCCTTTTTGCCTTTGATCCTTCCTTCCTCTCTTCTTGCTCCTTTAGTTCTTAGCTGATTATGTGCTTTATTAATGGTGAAAACACCAAGGGCTGGTTCGGCCAAGGAGGTAGGTTTTTGAGAGAGGAAAAGAGATGAAGATTTCTATGCTTCTTTGAGATAGAAAATTCGGCCAAGAGTGTAATGCACCTCTTTTCTATATCAGCCCCTTAAACCACTCATTTACCCTCATGATTGTTGGTCTAACCAAGGAGTCCTTTGGCATAACTATGGGACACTTGGCTTAAGATCAAGCAAACCTTTCATCTCCCCAACTTTGGGCATTGGATTTCCATTATGAGATGGAAACCCTCCAAATTCCCAATGCAAAACTTATCCCATTCCATTGAAGTCTATGCATGGAATATCACTCCCAAGCCACCAACGTGTGGGACTTTGCCTTGGGGTCTTTGAGATTAACACAACTCCTCACCTCCCCATTTGACTCACTTGAATTAAAGGTCCCCATGGCTTCCAACTTAACTCATTCAACTCATTAGCTCAACTCACCCCATTTAATACCACTCATTTAATGCACTTGAGTCAACTCCATTATTTGATTCATTTCCAACTCAATTCAGCCCCAACTCAACATAATTTAACTCAATCCTTTTGGCTTCCTTGATGGTCCACATGGTCAATCATGGTCAACATGGTCAGCTCGACCCATTGGGTCCCCATTTAACTTCATGGTCCAATTAGGCGCCGTGACCCATTTAAATGACAATTATCCATTTAAATATGGTTTACCCAATTGCACATAGCTTACCCATTTATCCTCCATTGAACTCCCATTCAATTCAGCCTAACCCAATTAAAATTGAGCTCATCCAAGGGTCAAACAAGTCTACCACGACCCATTGGGTCCCAATTGGGTCCTTTGACCCAAATAACCACTTGACCCAATTAGATGTACATTAGCCATTTAATTTAATTTGATCATTATAATATGCACATTGGGTCTTAATTTGAACAATGGGCCCCAACGTTTACTCATCTACGATCATATCTTTTTAATTTACCATTCCAATGGCATTTTTATTAATATTAATATCTTTGAAAAATCGGGGTGTTACAATATAACCTTCTTTTTAAAATTTTCATCCCGAAAATCGAGTGAAATAGGGTTCCAAAATAAATTACATAAACAATTCGGGGTGAGCTGTTCTCATCTCCGACTCAAGTTCCCAAGTGGCCTCCTCAATACCATGTCGATCCCATACCACTTTGACGAACTGAATTGCTCTGTTTCGTAGCACCCTTTGCTCAGTCTCCACTATTCTGACAGGCCTCTCAACGTATGTCATGTCGTTTTACACTTCTATATCTTGCACATTCTGTAGACGCCCTGCCCTCTCTGAGAAATCAGAGTCTAATTTTTTTTTTTTTTATAATAGTAGAATAACATCGAAAGAGAGCGGGCAGCCTCACGACGCGAGCTAAGTCCGGACTACCCAAAGTCCAAACCTTAACTGGCCACCCATGTGTGTGTGGGCTAAACCCACGATAACAAACCACACATGGAACTAAACAATGTCATGCGGAATAAACTAGACTAACTGCGGAATTATATTGAACAGATAGCAAGTACAAGTCATACTTTTCAGTTTACTTAAACCAAATTAAGATTCGTCAATGCATACTCAAACCATAGCAAATAACTACATTATTACATGTCCATAATAAAGTATTCAAATAACGACAATTATAAATCCATTCCAGCATTCAAGAATTTAGGCTTGGCTCCCCTCCTTATCATCAACCTTGTCTTTTCCTTTCATTGTACCTGCATTCTCCTCTGAGGATAGAATTAGGGCGTTAGATCAACGCGCCCAGTAGGTTCCCGATCAGGGATACCACATGATTAGCTTGTAAAACATGCATATATCAAATATATGATTATCAAAAACAGGTAAAACAATGCTATGAAATATGCACATGTAATGAGTCCCTCCCAACATGCATATTCATAGCCATCACTTGACGTGACTCGCACCGTCAAGGTAAATCACAATAACATTTCTCCTGGCAGGACCTGCATCACCTAAGGAGACCAATGTATTTCTCAGCATCATAACATTTCTCCTAGCGGGACCTACATCGCCTAAGGAGACCAATGTCCTATCATCATCATAATTCTACTCCTGGTGGGACCTGCATCGCCTAAGGAGGTTCAGAGTTGCATTACAGCATATCACCGGAGAGTGGGCTCCGGGTTCCACAATCTTCATCCCATGCCATGCATGAGATGTCAATGCATTGTATGTCATTTGTAAACATATAAATTATCATTCGAAACCACATCTTAAACATAAATCAATTACAACATATCTCATAAAAACGTAATAAAACCAAATCATAGTTGTGGTTACAAGTAGGTAGGAAACCTACCGAAGATTCACTTCAGTGTTCGATCTTTCTTTAGCGTCACTTACTCACGACTTGCCCGCCATTCACTTCCGTCACCTTGTGATGTAACAATAAATAAATCATACTATCATTTAAATGTTCATTCACATCTAAGACCCAACCACATCTTGTGGGGTTCGGCCATACCCATGGCCGAACATCACCAACTTAGGATTTAACCTCCTTTTCCATTTAATCAATTCTTAAATACTTAACCCTTTAAATATGTCTTGGTAGGGTTCGGCCATACACCATGGCCGAACCATACCACCTTAGTTTAACCCTTCTTTCATGTCCTTTTAAACTTTATCTATCCATATTTACATTATCACCCGTATTTACAGCTTTGCCACTAGGCTAAGCCATATCAAAACCATTGTCATTTCCATGGTGTTCGGCCCTATACATGGCCGAACCTTGTAATCCCTTTTATCCATCACCAAATGGTTCTCCATTGGGATATTTTAAACCCTTCATAAAATCATGGAAGCAATAACAAATACTATCCATAAACTTAGTCCATTTAACCCACACCATGGCCCATGGGGTTCACTTGGTTCAATATTCACCATGATTACTCATGGTTTTAACATGCTATTTCAACCATGAACAATACATGGTTCAGCCATATATTGACCAACCAAAAACAGTAAACATGTATTCAATTAATTGCCATAAGAACACCATAATCTTATATGGTTTTTATCTCACAAAATCATCAAATACTTTCATAAAAATGTCATACCATTTCATGGGGTTCGGCCATCCCAATTGGCCGAACCTCATGGCCTGTGATTTAGACCCCTTTTGTCAAATAATTAGCTTTAGTTAAAACACATAAACCTCTCCACAATTGATATGATTTCCATCTCTTGAAATCCCTACTAATCATCAAATACATTCATGGGGTTCGGCCATCCAAGGTGGCCGAACCCTATGTCCATGTTTTGGTCCTCTTAAACATGTTTTATGTGTCATTTAAGCATATAATAATCAGTATAATGTTACCAAGTTTTTACCCTTCAAAACCATCCAAATAAGTCCATCACTTTGCATGGTTTCCACTTTATAAAACTCAATCCAAATAACCATAATACTTCATGGGATTCGGCCATCCAAGATGGCCAAGCCCAATGGTCCATTTCATCAATTTAAATCCATGATTTAGACCCATGATACCTTCAGTCCTTCATGACATTCAAGTCCATGTTTTAACCCTCTTTAAAACATGCATTTTAAGTCTTAAAGAAACATCAAAAACAGTCCACAAAACTTCATGGTTTCTATGTTTCAAAGACATCAAAACCAACCAATCATTTACATGGGGTTCGGCCCTCCAAGGTGGCCGAACCCAATGATCATTTTTACCATTTTAAAACCTCTATTACTCCAGGTTAAAACCTTGGTGCATTCGGCCATAACCATGGCCCAATACATACCCTTTTCTTACAACTTGTTTAACTTGAACACTTAAGAAATCTTACCAAATTTCCTTTGCCTATGATCCTTGCCTTCTCCCCTCTATTTCTTCCTTTCTTCCTTAATCCTTTGTTGGTTTATGCTTGATTAACTGGTGCCAACACCTCTGCTGTTCAGCCAAGAAAAACGAGTTTGGAGAGTGGGAGAGAGATGAGAATTTCCTTAGACTTTCTTATGTGAAAAACGGCCAAAAGAGTTGGTCTTTCCCTTTTGTAATCTTAGCCACATCCTACATTCATTTCCCTCATCATTACTTAGCAAAAACGATGGGATGTTGGGTGCCATTCAAGACACCCCTTCACCCAAACGTTGCATCCATTGCAATCAGCCAATGCATCTCATTAAATGAGATGATGCCGCCCAACCTTGGTGTCCCTTGGCTTTGGCCAAGGCACCCTTTCACTCCAACGGCTGGGATTGATTTCCCCAAGAGTTGTGTGTGATTAAAACACCTTTCCATATCCTCTTGACTCACTTAACTCATGGCCTTTTTTATTCCAACTGAACACATTTAATGCACCATGTTTGAGTCAACTCTATTCTTAATTAAATCTCACTCCAAATCAGTCCAACTCAAGCTGAACTAACTCATACTTGAGTTCATCTGAGGGCCCACATGGTCAGCCGTGGTCAACTTGGTCAACCCGACCCTTTAGGTCCCCAATCAGCCCTTTGACCCGTTTTGACAACATGACCCATTAATGGGCTGATTTTGCCATTTTTAATTGGTTTTCACTTGTGCATCAAGCCTACCCATTTTTGCTCCACTTGATTTCCAATCAATTTAGCTTATCCCCATTAAATTTGGGCTCACCCAATGGTCTAATAAGTCCATTATGACCCATTGGGTCCAATTGGGCCCTTTGACCCATTTAGCCCTTTTCGACCCAATTGATGTACATACCCATCCAATCAAATTTGACATTGATAATGTGCTCATATGATCTTAATTTGAGCAATGGGCCCCACCATTTTCTCATTTAATCATCATAATTAATAAATTTACTAACCCAGGGGCATTTTCATAATTATCCACTTCATTGAGAAATTGGGGTGTTACACATTCAATACATGGGACGGATCAGGATTGTACTTCCTCAGCATTGATACATGAAACACATCGTGTAGAGATGCCAATTGTGAAGGAAGTGCCAATTGATAAGCTACATCCCCCAACCTTCTTATGATGGGAAATGGTCCCACATATCTTGGTGATAGTTTCCTCTTCTTTCCAAACCTCATGTATCCCTTCCGTGGCGAGACCTTTAAGAACACCATGTCCCCCACTTCAAATTCAAGGAACCTTCTCCTCTTGTCAGCATAACTCTTCTGATGATTCTGTACAGTTAATAGATGTTGCCGTATTAACTGTATTTGCGTTGTGGTCTCTGCAACCAACTCGGGTCCTATCAATGCAGGCTCACTAGCCTCTATCCAGCACACTGGTGATCTACACGGCCTACCATATAAAGCCTCGAATGGGGCCATCTGCAGACTTGCCTGATAACTGTTGTTATATAGAAATCTACCAGCGGCAAATGATCCTCCCATCCACCCTTGAAATCTAACATGCATGCTCTCAGCATGTCTTCCAATACTTGTATAATCCTTTCCGAATGTCCATCAGTCTGTGGATGGAATGCAGTGCCATCAGTAGATCCATCCCCATAGCTGACTGCATGCTCTGCCATACTCTGCCGATGAATCGGCCATCTCGGTCAGATACTATTGTTCAGGGAATGCCATGTAACCTAATGATTTCCTTGATATACCGCTGACCCAAAGTCTCCGATGAATCCGTCATCTTGATAGGAATAAAATGCGCAGACTTGGTCAGTTGGTCTACTACGACCCATGTAACATCATTGCCCTTTGAGGATCTCAGCAACCCCTTCACAAAATCCATGAAAATGTGTTCCCATTTCCATTCCAGCACTGATAAGGGTTTGAGTAACCCTGGTGGCTTTTGATGTTCTGTCTTAACTTGCTGACAAGTTAACCAATGAGCCACAAACTCTGCAACATCTCTTTTGAGTTTGTGCCACCAATAATGTCTCTTCAGGTCGTGATACATCTTGGTGCTGCTCAGATGAATGGAGAGCTTAGTTTGATGTACCTCAATCAATAGCTCTTTCCTACAGCTTTTTGGCACATACACTCTTCCCCGGAATAATAGGCCCTGTCCTTGTCGTAATTCCCATTCCGGTACGACTATGCCAGTAGACATCTTGGCCCATAACTCCTCCACTTCCGGATCTACTCGTTGCTCTTGTTCAATCTTGGTAACCATGTTGGACCGTATAATCAAGTTGTACATACTCCCATGGTTGTTGATATACAGATTGAACTCTCGAATGGTATTCAGCATCTCCCATTCTGATCTGATCAAACATGCCACCGATGCATGTGATATGCGGCTGAGAGCATCCGCCACCTTGTTTGCTTTGCCAGGGTGATATCGAAGCGTGAACTCATAATCCGCCAGATATTCCATCCATCTACGCTGCCTCAGGTTGAGCTCTTTTTTATCAAATAAGTACTTAAAGTCTTATGGTCTGAAAACATTTCAAATTTCTCACCATATAGAAAGTGTCTCCAGCTTTTTAGAGCGAAAAGCACTGCGGCTAGCTCCAGATCATGTGTAGGATAGAGGCATTCATGTATTCTTAGTTGTCTTGAACCATAAGCCACCACACGATGACGTTGCATGAGTGAACACCCCAGCCCCTCTCCTGAAGCATCACATTGTACTTCATAACCCTTGCCTCTTTCAGGCAAAATTAGGATAGGAGCAATGGTAAGTCTATCTTTCAGCTCCTCGAACCTCAGGTTGCACAGATTTGTCCACTCATGTTTGACTCCTTTCTGAGTGAGTCGAGTCAATGGAGATGCAATTTTGGAGAAGTCCATGATGAACTTCCTATAATAACCAGCCAATCCCAAGAAGCTGCGGATCTCGGTTACGTTCTTTGGCGCTTTCCATTCACTCACTGCCGCCACCTTAGCTGGATCCACGGCTATACCATCTACTGTTGTGACATGCCCCAAGAATTTGACCTCAGATAGCCAAAATTCACATTTGTTGGCTTTGGCATATAGCTTGTTCTTTCTCAAGGTGTTCAAGACTATCCGTAAGTGCTCCGCATGTTCCTCCTGACTTTTGGAATAGATCAAGATGTCGTCAATGAACACAATAACAAATTGCTCTAGATACGGACTGAAAATCCTGTTCATTAAATCCATGAACACAGCCGGTGTATTTGTGAGTCCAAAGGCATGATTACAAATTCATATAGTCCATACCGCGTCCTAAAGGCTGTCTTC
Source organism: Chimonanthus salicifolius (assembly GCA_013350335.1). Classification (NCBI taxonomy): domain Eukaryota; kingdom Viridiplantae; phylum Streptophyta; class Magnoliopsida; order Laurales; family Calycanthaceae; genus Chimonanthus; species Chimonanthus salicifolius. Next base: position 65,640,846 of record CM023533.1, read on the forward strand.
TCTATATCTTCCTCCTTAACCCGGATTTGATGGTATCCCGACATCAAATCAATCTTCGAAAAGTGACTGGAACCCCTCAATTGATCGAATAAATCATCGATCCTGGGTAAAGGGTACTTGTTCAGGACCGTTAGCTGATTCAGCTTCCTGTAATCCACACACATTCGGAGTGAATCGTCCTTCTTCTTCACAAACAACACTGGAGCTCCCTAAGAAGATGTGCTATTTCGGATGCAACCCAGCCTGAGCAGTTCATCGATCTGCTTGTTTAGCTCAGACATTTCTGCTGGTGCCATCCGACAATGTGGTAAAGACACTGGTGAAGTACCAGGATACAACTTGATTTCAAAATTGAGCTCCCTCATGGGTGGTAAGCCAGGGAGTTCTTTTGGAAAAACATCCGTAAATTCCTTCACAATTGCCGGAAGTTCCGTGATTGGTGTTTGTTTATAATGATATTATTCAATACCAAATGGTTCAACCCTTCTTGCAGTCTACTCTGCTTGTTTGCACGAACCACATATTGCTTTCCCTCGAGTGACCAAAATGTCACTCTTCGGCGATAACAATCAATGTTAGCTTGGAATTTAGCCAACCAGTCCATGTCGAAGATTATATCATACTCAGTCATGTCGAGTACCAGATAATTGAACTCAAATCTGAGTCCAACGAGTTCAGTATTAACTGCCCTGCATATAAGTCCCAATGTCTAGTCTCCGACAGGGGATACAATTATGAGTGTTGTAGCTAATTTTTGAATTAAGGTACCGGTAGTAGTTATAAATGATGCAGCTATAAAGGAGTGTGAAGCTCCAGAATCAAATAGTGCAGCAGCATAGGAACTACTAACTACCGTCATACCTTGAATTACTGAATGATCCACATTCGCTGGAGATGCTAGAGTAAACAATCGTCCAGATCCAGTAAGGTTAGGCGCCCGTCCCACTTGATTATACATCCTGCCTCCCCGGGAGTTAACTGGTCTGGCTGGTGGACGAAATGATCCCCTGGAGTAAGAAAGCTTGTTGAGCTTTGGGCAATCCTTCTTGAAGTGACCTGGCTGATCACAGTGGAAGCAGTTACTAACTCCTCTGGAAGCCTGAGTGACTGATATAGACTGGGAGGGCTGGTTGGGACGAAAGCCCCCTGTGGACCCAATAGATGGTGAGGGTCTACTGAAGTTCTGTCGGAACTTCTTATTAGGCTGATATGTGCCCCTCCCACTCTGAGCTTGACGGTTGTCAAATTGCGCGGACTCAGTCAACTCATGCTCAACTATGGTGGCCCTGCTGACCACCTCTGCCAGTGTAGCTGCCTTGAATACGGTCACTTTGGCCCTAATGTTTGACCGTACACCACGCTCAAACTTACGAGCCCTCCGGTACTCCGTATCCACTATGTAAAACGTATAACATGATAAACTGAGGAATTCCCGGTGATACTCAACTACCGCCATGGAGCCTTGTACCAATGATATAAAGGCTTGAGTCTGGCGCTCCTTCTCCTCCTCGGGAAAATACTGATCTAGAAAGGTGCCGAGAACCATTCCCACGTCATTGTAGTCTTTTCCCTTTCCGGCACCAGTGCTTGCTGTTTCTCCAAGACTTCCCACCACTTACCAGCATCATCTATCACTTGAGATGTGGCCAGTAAAATGTTCTGAGCATGACTCTTGATATTCAGTAGAGTCAGTATTTGGGAGATCTTCTTTAACCAATTTTCCGCTCCAACAGGCCCTTCTCTCCCCTTGAAGTAAGGAGGGCGCTGTTGCTGAAAGTACCTGACCATGTTCCGGTCATTGGCATCACTTGTGCTTCCACTTCCGTTTAGATGCTGCTGGAGAACAGAAGTAACTACCGCTTGAACCAAGCTTTGTAGTTCAGGAGGCACTACTGGTATTGTGATATCCCAGAATTTTTAAATCAATATATTTGTGGATATTATTTATTTTAATGGTGGAAATTGGGGAATTTGATGGAGTAGATGGTAAATGGATCAAAATATGGACAAAGGCCCAAGTATGGCCCAATGGACCCTGGATTGGATTTAAATTCATTTAAAGGGTCAATGACGGTCAATTGGGCCAAGGGTGGTCAAATTGGGCCCAATACCCATGTGGGACCCAATAGATCAAGATGATGTAAGCTCTAAGGTAAATGGGTAAGAGAAAAATGTAATTGGGCCGTGGGCCCAATGGTGATCCAATAAGAGGAATGGATTGAATTGGAAATTAAATCATCTAAGTTAATGTTAATTGGACCTACGTGACGTGGCCGAATGGGGCCCACCTCCACCTCACCAAGTGAGGTGGCGTGTGGACCCAGAGATTGGTGGGGCCAACCACCATGGTTGAATTGGTCTACCATGAGTGGAATAATGGGATTAGGTTAAGTAGGAATTAATTAACCTAAGTTAATTATCTAGTTAATTAATTAAATAAATTATTCAAATGAGGGTCAAAGGTGGTCAAATGGTCAAAGGACCAAAAGCCATCTTATCTTTAAAGACACCAAAATGTTGGCTTGGTGGTGGTTATCCCAATCACCACCATAAAGCATGGAAAATATCTTACGTATGGTAGGTGGAGGAATTAATTACTTAACCAATGAGATAAGCCCTTATTTTCTCCCCATTTCTTATTCCATTCTCATTTTTACTCTTTCCATCTTTCACTCTCCCTCATTGCCGTCCTACACCTAAGGAGAAGAAAGAAGAAGAGTGTAACGCCCGCCCCTTTTCACCGTAAAATCAGAGTACTTTTTTTTTTAAATAAAAGTGACAAAGGGCGCGGACGTCACGACGCGAGTTAAGTTCCTAGCTTTTAAAGCCCGGCCCTTAACTGGCCAACCCTACGCGTGCGTGGAACATAGGTCCACGAGTACGGTTCACGCATAGCAAGTAAGCTCACGGAACATAAAAATAAGTGCGGATGATCATAGAACTATCCTACACGTTCTTCAGATAGCAGAGAAGAAATACCCAATTAATTACGAAAATGCCATTATACTGTATTATCCAAAATAATACCTAAACATAGCAAACTACCTAAATTATTACATTTCCGACAAGCTAACTATACAAATACATCTTTTCCAAAATGAAGTAAAACAAAATAATTAATCCGCCTCCCCAAGCTCCTAAGCTTGGCTTCCGTCTCGCCCTTCCGGTCCGCCATCTCCTGCATCGTCAGCTAGGGTAGAAGTAGGGCGTTAGAACAACGCGCCCAGTAGGATTCCGAGTAGGGCTAGCACATGGGTTAGTAATAACCACATACAGATAATAACACAGTGAAAACTATAAACCACCATATACTGAAATATAAGTAAATGATATGCCATGGGTGTCAATGTTATGAATCCCACCCATCATTCCTGCCATATACTGTCATATCCCTCTTGACGGAAAAACCTCGTCAAGATATGTCCAACCGCAAAATATCCCCCTTGACGGCAAAGCCTCGTCAAGGTGTCCCCATGCCTGTTCTCGGTCGCCCCGACGGAGCATGGACTCCGGTTTGTTTATTTTTTTTTTTCCGCCCATGCCATGCATGAGATGTAATGCATTATGCTATGTACTATTTATAACTCATAACCTTAAGATATCATACATAGCCTTAATTTATAATGCATAACCTTAATCATAGTTCATAGCCATTAAATAAAATCCATCTTAAAAATAACAACCATAATTGTAAAAACTCATCATAAGATAAATACTAATCAATAAAATATGACAAAAATACCATCACACATCCATGGCTTACAAATAGGTAGGAATCCTACCGAATACCGACTCGCGTCCTTTTTCGGCTTCGTCCGATAATCCGGCTACCGACACGCGTACCGCTCGCGATATCCAATACCTTATTACATACACATATCAATCCAAGTTTTAATCATTTCCAAGCCCATAAATCATAACTTAGTGGGTTTCTTCATTTTAGCCCATATTTACCATTTTTGCCACTACCCTTCACATAAACAATTTTTCATTAATTCATGCCTACTTAAGCCCAAAACTGATCATTAACTCAATCCATTAATGACCCATTTAATTATGACCTAACATCATTAGAATTAGCCCTTCTTCTTAACTTAAATCCTCATTAATTAAACATATGTATAATACTAAGTTAACCCATACTTTGACCAACCAATGGATCATGGGTTCAAAATACCCAATTCATCAATTATTCCCATGGGGTTTACCTTATGCATTTAACTACAATGAGTCCATTACCCACTCATTTTTCCATTACTTCACATACATCATCATTCCACCATTTCACCATTTGATCACCATAGGGTTCGGCCATACACCATGGCCGAACCCATGGTTCATGATCCATCATCCATGGGTGCCCTTTTTGACCATAACACATTTACGTTTATTCATGGATTCCATTCTCACAAAACCCTAACATTCCATTAAAAATGTCCAAATTACCTTCCATAACCTCCATTCCTTAAAACCCTAAAAAAATATCATACAACACCTACATTTAATCATTAAGCACTTAAAACCCTAAACCATTTTTTTTTTTAAGGTCATTAAAATTATCTTCCATCTCCTATGATTCTCTCATTTAAACCCTCTTTACAAAATTCATCACATTCAATTATTTACAACTTTAAAAATTATAAACATTCTCCATGCTTAATAATTTAATTACATTGCATTCTTTAATCCATTTATTTTTCCTTAAGCTAACCCTAATTTATCCATTAGGGTTTCCTCCACTTTCCATCTTTCAAATTGATGGATTTAAAATCCATAGCATAAAATCATTTGACCACCATTAAATTTACAAAATGAATCCCAAATCTCAAACCCTAAAAATCCAAAAATTCTTGTTTAAGAAATACTCACAATCCGTCGTCTCCTCCGACTTCCGCCGCTCCCGTCAATCTCCGTAGCCTCCTCTCTCCTTCCTCTTGATCTTTGATAGGTCAAGATCTTTGATCAAGGGTGGCAACTCCCAACCTTAAAATCAGCCATGTTAGGCTTGGATTTGAGAGATGAAAAGAGGAAAAGATGATGAGAGGAGGATGATGACCTTAATCTTAGAGTGAACTCCCTCCAAATTCCTTTTTTTTTTTCCTTCTCTCCTTGAGCTCCTTCTCTTTTTTTCTACTTAGCTTCCTTTCTTCTCTTCTCTTCCTAGTGAGGGACGTTCATGAGGGAGTGAGAGAGAGGGAAAGAGTGGAATGGGAGTTAGATGGAAAAAAGATGGGAAAAAAATAAGATAGAACTTATCTTATCTTTACACTTTAGCATTAACTTTCCCAACCACCCCATAGATATTTTATATGCTTTTTGACCCCAACACCCTAGCCAACGTTTTTCTTTGTGTATTTGGAGATGAGGTGGTTTGATTTGGGTCTTCCCTCTTTGACCACCTTTTTGGATAAGCTTACTTAATTACTTAATTAAATCATTAGGCTAATTAACCCCATTTAGCTTAATTCCACTTACTTAACTTGCCTTCATACACCCATGGTTGACCAATTCAACCATGGTGGCCGGCCCCATCAATCATTGGCCCACATGCCACCTCACTTGATGAGGTGGAGGTGGGTCCCACTTGGCCACACCACCATTGTTTAATTCCAAATTACTTAGGGTGATTGAATTTCATTAAGCCCACTCTAAATGGATCACCATTGGGCCCATGGCCCAATTACATTTCCCACTAGCCCATTTACCTTAGAGCTTAACCATCTTGACCCATTGGGTCCCAAATGGGTATTTGACCCAATTTGACCATTCTTGACCCATTTAAATAAATTTAAATTCAAACCATAGTCTATTGGGCCACACTTGGGCCTTTATCCAATTTTGGCCCATTTACCATTTACTCCACCAATATTCTAATTTCCATCATTAAAATAATTAATATTCACATTTATATTAATTTCCAAATTCCGAGACCTTACAATACAATCCTCTTTTAAAATTTTCGTCCCGAAAATTCGAGCGAAGTAGAGGTTCAAAACATCTTACACAAAGAGTTCCGTATGAGAGGCTCTCATCTCCGACTCAAGTTCCCAGGTGGTTTCTTCATTACCATGTCGTTCCCATACCACCTTGACGAACTGAATGGCCCGGTTCCGCAACACCCTTTGCTCGGTCCCGACTATTCTGACCGGCTTTTCCACATATGTCACATCGCTTTGCACATCGATGTCTTGAATATTCGATACATGTGAAGGATCAGGGTTGTACTTCCTCAATATAGACACATGGAATACATCATGTAATGATGATAACTGCGGAGGGAGCGCCAACTGATAAGCTACCCCCCCCACCCTCTTCAAGATTGGAAACGGTCCCACAAATCTAGGTGACAGTTTCCCCTTCTTTCCAAATCTCATGTGTCCCTTCCGTGGTGAGACTTTCAAAAACACCAAGTCCCCCACCTCAAATTCGAGGAACCTTCTCCTTTTGTCGGCGTAACTCTTCTGTCGGCTTTGTGCAGTGAGTAGATGTTGCCGTATCAATTTAATCTGCACTGTAGTTTCTGCAACCAACTCCGGTCCAATCAGCGCAGGCTCACCGGCTTCTGTCCAACACACTCGTGATCTACATGGCCTACCATATAAGGCCTCAAACGGAGCCATCTGTAGGCTTGACTGATAGCTGTTATTGTAGGAAAACTCCACCAGTGGTAAATGATCCTCCCATCCACCCTTAAAGTCTAGCATGCATGCTCTCAGCATATCCTCCAATGTCTGTATTGTCCTCTCCGACTGTCCATCAGTCTGTGGATGAAATGCTGTGCTAGTTAATACGTCGGTCCCCATAGCCGACTGCAAGCCCTGCCATACTCTGCCGATGAATCAGCCATCCCTGTCGGACACAATAGACCGGGGAATGCCATGTAACCTGATGATCTCCCGGATGTACCGTCGACCCAAAGTGTCTGATGAATCCGTCATCTTGATGGGAAGGAAATGTGCAGACTTGGTCAACCGGTCCACTATGACCTATATCGCATCGTTGCCCTTGGATGACCTTGGCAACCCTGTTACAAAGTCCATGGATATGTGTTCCCATTTCCATTCTGGCACCGGTAAGGGTGCGAGTAAACCCGGTGGCTTCCGATGTTCTGCCTTAACCTGCTGACAGGTTAAGCAACGAGCAACAAACTCTGCCACGTCTTTCTTAAGTCCATGCCACCAATAGTGCCTCTTAAGATCATGATACATCTTGGTGCTGCCCGGGTGAATAGAGAGTTTGGTTTGGTGTGCTTCAATCAGCAACTCTTCTGCAATTCTTAAGCACATATGTCCTACCTCAGAACATAAGACCCTGTCCCGGTCGTAATTCCCATTCCGGTACAACTTCACCGGTAGACATTTTAGCCCATATCTCCTCCACCTCTGGATCTGTTCGTTGTTCCCGTTCAATCTCGGAGACCATGTGGGATCGTATGATCAGATTATATATGGTTCCATGATTATTCAGATAGAGTTTAAACTCTCTGATGGTATTCAACACCTCCCATTCTATTCTGATCATACTGGCTACTGTCGCAGGTGATATGCGGCTGAGAGCATCCGCCACTTTGTTCGCCTTGCCAGGATGATACCGGAGTGCGAACTCATAATCTGCCAAGTATTCCATCCATCTACGTTGTCTCATGTTGAGTTCCTTCTGATCAAATAGATACTTTAGGCTCTTATGGTCTGAGAATACCTCAAACTTCTCACCATAAAGGTAGTGTCTCCAGCTTTTAAGAGCGAAGACCACTGCTGCCAGTTCCAGATCATGTGTAGGATAATTGCGCTCATGAATTTTCAACTGTCTTGACCCGTACGCCACCGCCCTATTACCTTGACTGAGCGTACACCCCAGTCCCTCTCCTGAGGCATCACAGTACACCTCATAGTTTCTGCCTCTTTCCGGCAAGATCAAAATAGGAGCGGTTGTAAGCTTCTCCTTTAGCTCCTCAAATCTCCGGTTGCACAGATCTGACCATTCAAATTTGACTCCTTTCTGAGTGAGTCGGGTAAGTGGGGCTGCAATCTTGGAGAAATCCATAATAAATTTCCTGTAGTAACCGGCCAATCCCAGAAAACTGCGGATCTCGGTCACATTCGTTGGTGCTTTCCACTCCCTCACTGCCGCTACCTTAGCCGGGTCTACAGCTATGCCTTCCTCCGATATAACGTGCCCCAAGAAATTGACCTCTGATAGCCAAAATTCACACTTGCTGGCTTTGGCATACAACTGGTTCCTCTTCAGGGTGTTCAGAACTATCCGCAGGTGTTCAGCATGTTCCTCCTGACTCTTGGAATAGATCAGGATGTCATCAATAAATACAATTACAAACTGATCCAAGTAAGGACGGAATATCCTATTCATCAGGTCCATGAACACCGCCAGTGCATTAGTAAGCCCAAACGGCATGACTACATACTCATATAATCCATATCGTGTCCTGAAGGCTGTCTTCTCGATGTCTTCCTCTCTAACCCGGATTTGATGGTATCCGGACATCAGATCAATCTTGGAAAAGTGAAAGGAACCCCTAAGCTGATCAAACAGATCATCAATCCTGGGTAGGGGATATTTATTCCTGATAGTCAACTGGTTCAATTTTCTATAATCCACACACATCCGAAGGGTACCGTCCTTCTTCTTAACAAACAATATCGGGGCTCCCCATGCGGATGTGCTGTTCCGAATAAAGCCCAGCCTGAGCAGTTCATCAATCTGCTTTTTCAACTCAGTCATCTCAGCCGGTGCCATCCTGTAATGAGGTAATGATACTGGAGCTGCACCGGGGTATAATTTAATCTCAAAGTCTATCTCCCTCTTAGGTGGCAAACCAGGGAGCTCTATTGGAAATACCTCGGCATAATCTACTACCACCGCCGGAAGTTCAGCTATTGGTGCCTTATCTAATCTGAGGGTGTTCAAGGCAAGATGATTCAATTCTTCCTGCAGCCTTCTAGGAATGCCCTGTCGGTCAGCGGGCACTATATACCGCCTTCCTTCGGGTGACCAAAAGATCACTCTACGAAGATGGCAATCAATATGGGCCTGATACGTATCCAACCAGTCCATGCCAAATATAACATCGTACTCAGCCATATCGATTACTAAATAATTGAACTCGAATCTGAATCCAACGAGTTCAGTGTTTAGTGCCGTGCATATGAGCCCCAAAGATGTGTCTCCGACAGGGGATACAATAGTAAGTGAGGTGGACAGATTCTGTACTAATGTGCCCGTAGCAGATATGAATGCAGCAGATATAAATGAATGGGAAGCTCCAGAATCAAATAATGTAACTGCATAAGAACTACCAACTACGGCCATACCTTGAATCACCGAGCGGTCCACTGCTACTGGAGAAGGTATAGCAAAAAGTCGTCCTGATCCCGTAGGGTTTGCCTGATTGTATGTTCTATCCCCTCGCAGCGGAGCTGATCTAACTGGAGGGCGGGAGAAACCCTTGAAGTTAGAGGGTCTGCTGAGCTGTGGACACTCCCTCTTGAAGTGACCCTGTTGGCCACACTGATAGCAAGTGTTCCCACCTCTAGGAACCTGGGTAACTGATGCTGACTGGGAGGGCTGATTGGGGCGAAAGCCCCCTTTAGATCCAGTAGAGGATGAGGGTCTGCTGAAACTCGGGCGGAACCTCTTATTGGGTTGAAATGCACCCCGCCCACTCTGCCATCGGCGGTTGTCATGCCGCGCTACCTCATTCAATTCCCGCTCCACTATAGTGGCCCTGCCGACCACCCCTGCCAATGTCGGTTCCTTGAATACTGTCACCCTAGTTTTGATGCTCAGCCGAAGGCCCCGTTCAAACTTACGGGCCCTCCGGTGCTCAGTGTCCACCATGTAGAACGCGTAGACAGATAGTCGAAGGAACTCCCGGTGGTACTCTGCCACTGTCATATTGCCTTGTACTAATGATATAAAAGCTTCAGTCTGACTCTCCCTTTCTTCCTCCGGGAAAAACTGCTCTAGAAAAGTGGCTGAGAACCATTCCCAAGTCATGGCAATTCTTTCCCTTTCCGGCACCAGTGATTGTTGTTTTTCTACCACTTCCCACCAATTACCGGCATCCTCAATCAGTTGAGATGTTGCCAGTAAGATTCTGTCAGCCGGACTGGAAACCTGAAGCAGATTTAAGATCTGAGTGATCTTCTTTAACCAGTGATCTGCTCCTACAGCCCCTTCTTTTCCTCTGAAATAGGGAGGGCGCTGTTGCTGAAAATCTTTGACCATCTTCCGTTTACTAGTGTCACTAGTAGTAGCATTTCCGTCGCTAGTAGTCGCATTTCCGCTCAAATGTTGCTGAAGAGCAGCAGCGACTGCCGCTTGAACTACATCTTTTAGCTCGGGAGATACACCTTGTATGTTTATATTATTCTGTTCCTCCTCCCGATGGGGTACCTCCTCTTCCTGGCGAGGTGGTGATACCTCTTTCTGGTTGCGACGAGTCCTTCTCTTCGGAGCCATTTCCTAGTCATCGAAAACACTGACTTAGTTCTTTTTTCAAATGGAGGAAAAAGAAGAAAAAAAATACTAAACAATATACTTTGTTTCTCATTTTTGGGGAAGATTGCCAAATAAGCACACCTGGTTTGGGGTAAACGTCCCAAGTATCTATGTTTCGTTCCATTTGTGAAATCGGGGAATTTTCTCCTATGTTCAATAAATCTATCATTATTCCGTCAAATTTGGGGAAGACCTAGATTTGTTTTCTCATGTCGGGGAAATGTAACCCTACTTGCTGTGTTTGATAATTCCAACTTAAATTGATTTTTTTCTTCCCTTGCTATCATCCCTTTCCGTCAAATGTTGTTCACAGATTAAACCCTTCAGCTTGAGTCAATCGAAGTAATTTAACCCGGCCCCCGTGCAGCGAACTCCGAAGAGTCGGTCGGTTGGGATTCTTAGCCGTCAGTGAGACGTGCAACCGTCTTAATCTTACTTCGAGAGATTCATTCTTCCGAATTCGCTCTGATACCAACTGTAACGCCCGCCCCTTTTCACCGTAAAATCAGAGTACTTTTTTTTTTAAATAAAAGTGACAAAGGGCGCGGACGTCACGACGCGAGTTAAGTTCCGAGCTTTTAAAGCCCGGCCCTTAACTGGCCAACCCTACGCGTGCGTGGAACATAAGTCCACGAGTACGGTTCACGCGTAGCAAGTAAGCTCACGGAACATAAAAATAAGTGCGGATGATCATAGAACTATCCTACCAGTTCTTCAGATAGCAGAGAAGAAATACCCAATTAATTACGAAAATGCCATTATACTGTATTATCCAAAATAATAACTAGACATAGCAAACTACCTAAATTATTACATTTCCGACAAGCTAACTATACAAATACATCTTTTCCAAAATGAAGTAAAACAAAATAATTAATCCGCCTCCCCAAGCTCCTAAGCTTAGCTTCCGTCTCGCCCTTCCGGTCCGCCATCTCCTGCATCGTCAGCTAGGGTAGAAGTAGGGCGTTAGAACAACGCGCCCAGTAGGATTCCGAGTAGGGCTAGCACATGGGTTAGTAATAACCACATACATATAATAACACAGTGAAAACTATAAACCACCATATACTGAAATATAAGTAAATGATATGCCATGGGTGTCAATGTTATGAATCCCACCCATCATTCCTGCCATATACTGTCATATCCCTCTTGACGGAAAAACCTCGTCAAGATATGTCCAACCGCAAAATATCCCCCTTGACGGCAAAGCCTCGTCAAGGTGTCCCCATGCCTGTTCTCAGTCGCCCCGACTGGAGCATGGACTCCGGTTTGTTTATTTTTTTTTTTCCGCCCATGCCATGCATGAGATGTAATGCATTATGCTATGTACTATTTATAACTCATAACCTTAAGATATCATACATAGCCTTAATTTATAATGCATAACCTTAATCATAGTTCATAGCCATTAAATAAAATCCATCTTAAAAATAGCATCCATAATTGTAAAAACCCATCATAAGATAAATACTAATCAATAAAATATGACAAAAATACCATCACACATCCATGGCTTACAAATAGGTAGGAATCCTACCGAATACCGACTCGCGTCCTTTTTCGGCTTCGTCCGATAATCCGGCTACCGACACGCGTACCGCTCGCGATATCCAATACCTTATTACATACACATATCAATCCAAGTTTTAATCATTTCCAAGCCCATAAATCATAACTTAGTGGGTTTCTTCATTTTAGCCCATATTTACCATTTTTGCCACTACCCTTCACATAAACAATTTTTCATTAATTCATGCCTACTTAAGCCCAAAACTGATCATTAACTCAATCCATTAATGGCCCATTTAATTATGACCTAACATTATTAGAATTAGCCCTTCTTCTTAACTTAAATCCTGATTAATTAAACATATGTATAATACTAAGTTAACCCATACTTTGACCAACCAATGGATCATGGGTTCAAAATACCCAATTCATCAATTATTCCCATGGGGTTTACCTTATGCATTTAACTACAATGAGTCCATTACCCACTCATTTTTCCATTACTTCACATACATCATCATTCCACCATTTCACCATTTGATCACCATAGGGTTCGGCCATACACCATGGCCGAACCCATGGTTCATGATCCATCATCCATGGGTGCCCTTTTTGACCATAACACATTTATGTTTATTCATAGATTCCATTCTCACAAAACCCTAACATTCCATTAAAAATGTCCAAATTACCTTCCATAACCTCCATTCCTTAAAACCCTAAAAAAATATCATACAACACCTACATTTAATCATTAAGCACTTAAAACCCCTAAACCATTTTTTTTTTTTAAGGTCATTAAAATTATCTTCCATCTCCTATGATTCTCTCATTTAAACCCTCTTTACAAAATTCATCACATTCAATTATTTACAACTTTAAAAATTATAAACATTCTCCATGCTTAATAATTTAATTACATTGCATTCTTTAATCCATTTATTTTTCCTTAAGCTAACCCTAATTTATCCATTAGGGTTTCCTCCACTTTCCATCTTTCAAATTGATGGATTTAAAATCCATAGCATAAAATCATTTGACCACCATTAAATTTACAAAATGAATCCCAAATCTCAAACCCTAAAAATCCAAAAATTCTTGTTTAAGAAATACTCACAATCCGTCGTCTCCTCCGACTTCCGCCGCTCCCGTCAATCTCCGTAGCCTCCTCTCTCCTTCCTCTTGATCTTTGATAGGTCAAGATCTTTGATCAAGAATGGCAACTCCCAACCTTAAAATCAGCCATGTTCGGCTTGGATTTGAGAGATGAAAAGAGGAAAAGATGATGAGAGGAGGATGATGACCTTAATCTTAGAGTGAACTCCCTCCAAATTCCTTTTTTTTTTTCCTTCTCTCCTTGAGCTCCTTCTCTTTTTTTCTACTTAGCTTCCTTTCTTCTCTTCTCTTCCTAGTGAGGGACTTTCATGAGGGAGTGAGAGAGAGGGAAAGAGTGGAATGGGAGTTAGATGGAAAAAAGATGGGAAAAAAATAAGATAGAACTTATCTTATCTTTACACTTTAGCATTAACTTTCCCAACCACCCCATAGATATTTTATATGCTTTTTGACCCCAACACCCTAGCCAACGTTTTTCTTTGTGTATTTGGAGATGAGGTGGTTTGATTTGGGTCTTCCCTCTTTGACCACCTTTTTGGATAAGCTTACTTAATTACTTAATTAAATCATTAGGCTAATTAACCCCATTTAGCTTAATTCCACTTACTTAACTTGCCTTCATACACCCATGGTTGACCAATTCAACCATGGTGGCCGGCCCCATCAATCATTGGCCCACATGCCACCTCACTTGATGAGGTGGAGGTGGGTCCCACTTGGCCACACCACCATTGTTTAATTCCAAATTACTTAGGGTGATTGAATTTCATTAAGCCCACTCTAAATGGATCACCATTGGGCCCATGGCCCAATTACATTTCCCACTAGCCCATTTACCTTAGAGCTTAACCATCTTGACCCATTGGGTCCCAAATGGGTATTTGACCCAATTTGACCATTCTTGACCCATTTAAATAAATTTAAATCCAAACCATAGTCTATTGGGCCACACTTGAGCCTTTATCCAATTTTGGCCCATTTACCATTTACTCCACCAATTTTCTAATTTCCATCATTAAAATAATTAATATTCACATTTATATTAATTCCCAAATTCCGAGACCTTACAAAGAGAAACCATGGAGGAAAAAAAAAAAAAAGCTAAAAAGAGAAGAAAAAAATTCAAAGCAAAGGCCCACCACTCCAAGATCAAAGGTTGGGATCTTCTTTCTCACCATCTCCTCCTCTCCCTCTCTCAAGCACACCCCATCTTGGCCGAACCCAAGCCTTGAGGTTTTCACCATGGATCAAGCATATTAGCCGATCAAACAAGGAGAAGAAGAAGAAAGAAGGCCAAGGAGTCCGACGGGAGCAAAAAAAGTCGGAGGAGACGACGGATTGTAAGTATTTTTTTTAAACAAGAGATTTGGATTTTTTTTTTTTAGGGTTTAAGATTTGGGATCCATTCTTGTTAAATTTGATGGTGGCCAAATGATCATAGGCCTTGGATCTCAAATCCATCAAATGGAAGGATGGAAAGATGGGCAAACCCTAAATGGGTAAATTAGGGTTAAGGGAAAATAAATGGATTAAGGATGTAATGTATTTAAATTATTTAAGCATGGAATTATGTAAATTTGGAAGAAAATTATGGGCCACAGGGTTCGGCCATGTAGTATGGCCAAACCCCATGGTGGGTGATAGGTATGTATGATTTTTTTTAGGGTTTTAAGGAATGGAGGATGATTTAAGGTTTGTATGTGTTTATTGATTAAATGTGGTAATTATTTTTAAAGGGATATTGAATGAAAATCATGGAAAGATGGTTTATGTTTTTTTTAAGGTGCTAATGATTAAATATGGTGATTTGTAAAGGGTTGTTAAATGAAGAAATTCATGGAAGGAATGACTAGGATTATTAGGGTTTCTAGTGATTAAATGTAGGAAATTTTTAAAGGGCTTAAATGAGGAAATGCATGGGAGGTGTGAATGGTGTTGGTAGCCTTAAAAGGCATGGGGAAACTTTGATGAATTAAGTGTTTTGGAAACCATGAAAAGAATGGGAAGTATGGCATGACTAAATGAGTCATTAATGGACTCAAGAAAATGTACCAAAATGATGAATCATGAACCATGGGTTCGGCCATGGTGAATGGCCGAACCCTATGGTGATGAAATGGTAGGTGATTAGGTGATTTATGAGGGTTTTAAAGAATGGAAGCTATGGAGGATAATTTATGATTTTTAGGGTTATGTGGTTGTAAATTTGAAGTGTGTAAAAATAGGGAGGAATGGTTGAGAATGGGATAGTTTAAAATGGATTTTTAAGTGTGGGAAATAATGTTTTAAAAATAAAACCATGGAGAGATTTTAGGGATGGAATGTTTTTAAATCCTATGGTAATGTAATGGTGGTTTTTAAATGGGTTTAAAAGGATAGAAAATGTGGAGTAAGGTGTTAATGTATTGGAGGCTTAAAGAGGGTCAAGTGTTTGTAAGTTTTAAAGGGATGTTAGTGAAGAAAAGCATGGAAGGTGGTTAAGTGATTTCAATGGGAAAGGTTGGTAGTGTTGATGAACTCAAAATGATAAACATAATGTTGATCAAAGGGGTTAATGATTTTGAAGGTTTTGAATGAAAGAATAATGGTAATTTTAAAAGGGGTTTTTAAATGAGGGAATCCATAGATGAAGGTTAATGTTTTTTTTTATGGTCTTTAATGTCACCAATGAATGATGAACCCATGACCCATTTTTATGAGCCACTTGATGGGCTAGGTATGGGATTATGAATGTGTTTAAATGGATGGAGAGTAGGTTAATTAAATGGCTGATTTCTAATGTGGTTATGTCATGGTTAATGAGACATCAATGGATCCAATTTGTGAACCAATTGATGGACTAAGATTAAGGTCTATGCATATGGATTAATTAATGGGGATTAGGGAAATCAAGTGGCTAATTTGTGATGATGTTATGGCCAAGGAGTCATTAAGGGATCCAAGTCTATGGATCAATTGATGGGCTAAGTATGGGGTTATATATGTATTGAATGAATAAAGGTTAAATTAATTAAATGGTTGATTTCAATGACCTTATGACATGGTTAAGGGGTCATTGACTGACCTAATTTATGGATCATTAATGGGTCTAAGGTATGGATCAATTATGTACTATAATGTACATGGATAAATGAGTGATTAGTCATGGAAAAAGGGTAGTGGCAAAACCGTAAATATTGGCAAAAATGAAGAAACCCATGGGAGATGATGATGGACCTAGGGGATCTGAGTAATAACCTTATGTATGACTAATAAAGCTTAGGGTGGTTGGTTTTTAAACTCATGAGATTAAAATATTTAATGGATTAAACGGGACCCACAAAACTACATAGTGAGGTTCGGCCATGGTGTATGGCCAAACCCCACTAAGGTATGATTAATGGACTTAAAAGGTTAAAAACGTGGACTAATTGATATGTATTGTAACGCCTGCCCCATTTTCACCGAAATCAGAGTCTATTTTTTTTTTTAATTAAATCAAGTGACAAAGGCCGCGGACGTCACGACGCGAGTTCAGTCTGAGCTTCTAAAGCCCGGCCCTTAACTGGCCAACCCTACGCGTGTGCGGAACGAAGTCCACGAGTACGGTTCACGCGTAGAAAGTAAGCTCGCGGAAACTAACTGAATGCGGAACATGTTAATAGAGTCTATCCTTCCGGTTTTTAGATAGAAGGGAAGATACATCATTAAATTAACAAAATACCCCCAATGTTCATAATTATGTCTCAAATGTTACGTACAGAGTTTAATCCAGACCATAGTAAGAAATCCAAAATTATTACAATTCGACAAGCTAAGCTACTTAAGTTACAACTTTTCCAAAATAAAACTTTGATAAATAAAGTAGCCGCTTTCCCAAGCTCCTAAGTTTGACTCCCGGTATGTCCACCATTTCCTCTATTTCCTGTGTCATCAGCTAGGGTAGAAGTAGGGCGTTAGTCAACGCGCCCAGTAGGACTCCGAGTAGGGCTAGCACAGGGATTAGTGATAACATGCATACTGATAACAATACTGATAATAATATAATAAAATCATATGATGAATGCCATGCCATGGGTGTCTATGTCATGTTTCCCACCCATCATCCACATCATCATAAATATCATATCCCCCTTGACGGCAAATCCTCGTCAAGGTGTCCCCATGCTTGCTTCTCGGTCGTCCTGACGGAGCATGGACTCCGGTTATAGCATAAGAGCTATCCTCATGCCTGATTCTCGGTCGTCCCGACGAAGCATGGACTCCGGTTATAGCATAAGAGCTATCCCCATGCCTGATTCTCGGTCGCCCCGACGGAGCATGGACTCCGGTTATAGCATAAGAGCTATCCCCATGCCTGATTCTCGGTCGCCCCTGACGGAACATGGACTCCGGTTATAGCATAAGAGCTATCCCCATGCCTGATTCTAGGTCGCCCCGACGGAGCATGGACTCCGGTTTCATTATTTTCCCGCCCATGACATGCATGAGATGTAAGTGCATTATGCTATGCAGTATATATATGATTCATATCACTAATATAAAATCCATAGCATTGGAATATAATTCATAGCATTTAAAATATCATCCATAAAATAAACCATATAATTACCGAAATAAAATAAGGAAACCATCACATACACATAATCCACGGCTTACAAAGAGGTAGGAATCCTACCAAATACCGATAACGTCCCTTTCCGTTTTCGTCCGATAATTTCGGTCGCCGATCCCGTACCGTTTGCGATGTGCCAATACCTTATCATACATTTTCCAAGTTAGTCTATATCTTATCCATGATTAAGTCTCTAACTGATCATAAACCTATGATCATTAATGATCTTTAACCACGTTACAAGATTATCATAAATCAGCCCTTAATTTAGCCTCTTTTTCCCATTGATTAAAACACATACATAATTCAATCCATAATTGATCCATACACTTCGATCCATTAATATCTTACTAATCATGTCGTATGATCATTAAAATTGGTCCCTTTAATTTAACATAGCCACCATTTATCCTACCGGATCAACAGCGACCTCTGAAAATATTCATAACTGTACTCTTCAATTCAGTCGACTGAATTAGGAGTTCAGTCGGCTGATTTTGAATCAGATCGTCTGTTTGTCTTGCCAGTTCAGTTTCAGTCGACTGAAATACACATTCAGTTGGCTGAAACACACATTCAGTCGGCTGAAACACACATTCAGTCGGCTGAAACATGGTCCGTACCCCTTTCAGTCGACTGAATCATATATTCAGTCGGCTGACCTTGGATCAGGTTATCTGCTTGTTCTGCCAGTCTATTTTCAGTCGACTGAATCATAGATTCAGTCGGCTGAACTATCAACCATCCGTTTACGTGTTTAATAAGCATTCCTTCAGTCGACTGAATCATATATTCAGTCGGCTGAAACTTCCAGAACCCTTTTCTTGTCCGAGACGTTTGTGTTCAGTCGACTGAATCATCAGATTCAATCGGCTGAAACTCTTAGAAAACTCTTTCCATTATCATGTCATCCTTAGTTCAGTCGACTGAATACATTGTTCAGTCGGCTGAAACTCCCAGAAACTCGTTTCTGATTCGTTCATTATCAGTTCAGTCGACTGAATCCCTGATTTAGTCGGCTGAAACTCCCAGAACTTCATTTCTGGTTCGTTCATTATCTGTTCAGTCGACTGAATCTCTGATTCAGTCGACTGACTGTTTTGTCAGTCCTTTACATTGCATGTTTTGTACTTCCTTCCTTCGTGATTTCTCTTAAAAGAGCCATAACGGCATGTTTGGAAATACTTACAATCCTTGGTTTTCTCGGTTGTCTCTTGCTCCTCTTGTTCCTTAGCCTTTCTCCTTCTTCTTCATCCTTGATACTCGGCCAATGGTGAGCTTGATTAAGATAAGGTCACCAAGGTTTGGTTCGGCCAAGGTGTAGCAGTTTTGAGAGGGAAAAACGGAGGAGGGAATGGGAAAATATCACAAGTCTTGGGTCTTAGGAGTGGTCGGCCAACTCTTAGCTTCTTCTTCCCTTCCTTCTAAGTCTCTTTCTCTTTCTTTCCTTAGTGTATTCTTGGTCTTGCAAGAGGGAGGACGGTTTGGAGAGGAGAGGGAGAGAGTGAGATGAAAGCAATGAGATGGAAAACCCCTCTTTCCATCTAGTCTTGGCTTGCTTGGTTTACACTCCTCCATCATGATCCCACCAACCAAGCATGGAGGGGGTATGGCCTTGCATGCCCCCAATCTTAAGGCCATTGTCCCCTTTGACTTTCTCAATTGACTCTAAGTTGACCCATCTACTTAATTAAATTACTTCTTCACTTAGGTTAGTTAATCCCTTTTTACTTTTTAATTCCATTAAATTCCTTAGTTCTTCCTTATGAATTCACCTAAGTCAACCATGGTGGTCGGCCCCACCAAATCTTAGTCAACCCGCCACCTAACTTAATGAGGTGGAGGTGGACCCCACTTGATTATGCCCCTTAGTCTATTCAAGACTAAACTTAGGTGTTTTACATTAATTAAATCAACTTTATTTATTTGGGTCCTTTTTAATTCCATTTTGACTCATCCATGGTTGACCAAGTCAACCATGATGGTCAGCCCCACCTTTTTCCTTGGTCCACATGCCACCTCACTTGATGAGGTGGAGGTGGGCCCCACTTGATTATACCATCTTGATTATTTCCTCATTAACTTAGGTGATCAATTCAATCCATTCCCCTTATTTGGTCATCATTGGACCCATGGCCCAATTATATTTATTTTCTTCCCATTTACCTTGGAGTTTGAATCAATTTTGATCCGTTGGGTCTCACATGGTTATCGGGCCCTCTTTGCCCATTATTGACCCCTTTAAATGAGTTCTATCCAATCCATGGTCCATTGGACCATACTTGGGCCTTTGCCTAAATTTTTTGATCCATTTAACATCCATGACATCAAATATCCATTTTCATTATTAAAATAAATAATTGCCATATATATATATATTGATTTAAAAATTCGGGCTATTACATGTATAATAAGGTACCGGACATCGCAAGTTGTGCGTGATCGGTGACCGGATTATCGGACGAAAGCGAGAAAGGACGCTAGTCGGTATTCGGTAGGATTCCTACCCTTTTGTAAGCCACAGATTATGTGTTATGTATGGGTTTTTCCTTGATTTATTTTGGTAAGCATATGATTGTTTTAAGATGGGTTTTAAGGCTATGATGTGCATATTGATGCTTTGCTTGATCTATTTGTTGATAATCAAATTATATGTTTTATTGATGGGATTTTAAATGCCATGGTTTGTGCTATCATATATATATTACATGGCATGTGGCATCTACATCTCATGCATGACATGGGAGGGATATGGCATGGGAAGGATGAGATATAATCGGAGTCCGTGCTCCGTCGGGGCTACCGATAATCAATCATGGGGACACCTTGAAGAGGCCTTGCCGTTAAGGGGGATGATTTGTGACTGTTTATATCTTGACGAGGTTTTTGCCGTCAAGGGGATGATTTGTGATTGTTTATACCTTGACGAGGTTTTGCCGTCAATGGGGATGATTTGTGATTGTTTATATCTTGACGAGGTTTTTGCTGTCAAGGAGATGATTTGTGATTGTTTATACCTTGACGAGGTTTTGCCGTCAAGGAGGATGATTTGTGACTGTTTATATCTTGACGAGGTTTTTGCCGTCAAGGGGGATGATTTGTGATTGTTTATATCTTGACGAGGTTTTTCCGTCAAGGAGGATGATGGCAGCATGATGGTATGGATGATGGGTGGAACTCATGACATAAGACACCCATTGCATGACATTGCACCAAATTACATGGTTTTGGATATGATATTATCTATATGTTTTGTTATCACTAATCCATGTATTATCCCTACTCGGAGTCCTACTGGGCGCGTTGTCTAACGCCCTACTTCTACCCTAGCTGATGACACAGGAGATGCCGGAAACGGAGGACGAGACGGAAGCCAAGCTTAGGAGCTTGGGAAAGCGAGCGGCTTAGTTTACTTAGTTTATTTTGGAAAAAAAATGTAATTTGAGTAGCTTAGCTTGTCGGAATGTAATAAATTTAGATTTCTTGCTATGTTTTGGATTTTATTTCGGACATTGTCATTTTGAGGTAATTTAGTAATTTAAATGATGTAATCTTCCCTGATATCTAAAAATTGGTAGGATAGGCTCCATTATATTTCCACACTTAATTTAGTATTCCTCAAGCTTGCTTTCTATGTGTGAATCATTCTCTGTGGACTTCGTTCCACACACACGTAGGGTTGGCCAGTTAAGGGCCGGCCTTTGGAAGGTCGGACTTAACTCGGGTCATGACGTCCGCGCCCTTTGTCACTCTGCATTTAAAGAAAAAAAAAATAGACTTTGTTTTCGATGAAAAGGGGCGGGCGTTACAGTTGGTATCAGAGCGAACTCGGAAGAATGAATCTCTCGAAGTAAGATTAAAACGGTTGCATGTCTCACTGGCAGCTAAGAATCACAACTGACCGACTCTTCGGAGTTCGCTGCACAGGGGCCGGGTTAATTTACTTCGATTGACTCAAACTGAAGTATTCAATCTGAGAATAACATTAGACGGAAAGGAATGATAGCAAGGGAAGAAAAAATTCATTTTAAGTTAGATTTATCAAACATAGCAAGATAGGACTTATTTCCCCCGAAAATGAGAACACAATACTTTAATACTTAGGAAATTTCCCCCAAAACAAGGTATAATCACTTAGAAATCTTTCCCCCGAATTGATGAAACAGTGATAGCTTTATCAAATGTAGCGAAAATAGGATGTATTTCCCCAGTATCCCTAAGTTGAACAACAAACAGTAGGAATTTAGAGATTCTCCCCCCCAGAAACAAAGGAAAACCAAGTGTGCTTATTTGGTAACTTCCCCCAAACAAAATGCATTGTACTATGCATAAGAATTTTCCCCAAAACTAAGTATGATTATTTAGTGATTTCCCCCAAAATGAGAAAACAAATCTAGTTTTCCCCAATTGAAGGGGCAGTGATGGATTTATCAAACGTAGGAAAATTTCCCCGATCTCACCAAATGGAACAAAAATTAATACTTAGGAAAGTTATTCCCAAAACTGAGTGTGCTAATTTGGAAATTTCCCCCCAAAATACATTGTGATGTATATAAGAAATTTCCCAAAGTCTAGATTGGTTTTATGGGAAACTGCTGTTGATGATTTTTTGTATTCTATTTATATTCTATGATACAGATATGTCAAGTGACGGGGAGTATATGAAATTATGGGATAAGGGAACCCCTAGTTGTCCCATAGATTTGGTGTTTGCTTCTAGCATAGCAGTTAGCATGGGCTTACAGGAGGGACCTCCCGAGGAAGATGAAGAGGATTTAGCATCTCTTCCTAAAGAGAATGTGGAAGACTTTCCGATGATAAGATAGCCGGTAGGGGAATTGAAACCCGATTATATGTGCGCGTTGTGCAACCAGGTTGGGCACAACTGCACATACTGCCCCTACCCTCTTGAAGTGGTATGCCCTGTTTGTGGACTGCATGGACACGGGAAAGAAATGACTAATTGTCCTTATATTGGAGGACCAGGGATAATACCTTGTTTGACATGTGGAGTACTGAGTCACATGTCGATGTCGTGCCCTAACAGTTCCTTTGTGTTTGAGGATGATGCAAGGTCTTCTACGGAAGACTAGGCTGGGGAGTAGTAAGAAAGGTCATTCAAAGAGGATTATTTTGTAAAGGTTGGGGGTAGATTTCGTTATTTTGAAGGGTTTGTCTTAACCCTACCAATTTTTGTATTATGATAAAAGTTTGAATGATTTTTAAGGAAGTGTGCAGGTTACGAATTTATGAAGGAACTAAGCCACCAAATGTCCACTACACTTACTGTATTATTCCCTATTGGTAGACAAGGACGACCATTGGTGGGTATGTAGATTCCCCGATGGATACAGTTTGGTTTCATAAGTTGACACATGAGTCTTGTGATAGACAATTGGTTTCATAGTCGACGCATGGGTCGTATATTAGACCTGTTAGCCCTATGATAGATAGAATAGTCCTACGAAGGTATTAGTTGTGCCCATGAATGGATTATACCCATAGGAGGGTTATTTTCATGGATGGTTACTAACCATGGATGAGGGCTCCCATGGTGGTTTGGATTGATGTAGGGTGTTGGTATCATAGAAGTTATGAACAAAAGGGTTAGTCACATAGTGAATTATGTGCAAATGAAGAGGTGCCAAGTCTTGGAGGTGTATTTAATGGGAAAGATAGGAGTCTAGTGAAACTCGAATGGGAAGCTATGGGTGACTGCCTAATTAGTCTAGCTAGCTGACTCTGTAGTTAGCCGATGGAGTTCTAGGAGAGTGCAGCTAGAAACCTAGTTGGAATGGAATCAGCAAGGGACTTGAGCATAGGCTCGTACTGGCAGGCTACCTCACACAGAGAGTAGACGAAAGAACGTGTTGAATAAGTACGTATGAGAAATGTCTTGATAGCTGGTAAAGTGAAGTAGAATACATTAATCTACATCAGATAGTGTAACACCCCAATTTCTCAATGAAGTGGATAATTACGAAAATGCCCCTGATGTGATTAATTAATTATTTTGAGATGTCAAATAAGGAAATGTGGGGCCCATTGCTCAAATTAAGATCATATGAGCACATTATAAATGTCAAGTTTGATTGGATGGGTAATGAATATCAATTGGGTCGAAAATGGCTAAATGGGTCAAAATGCCCAATTGGACCCAATGGGTCAAAATGGATGATTTGACCATTGTGTAAGCTCAAATTAAATGGGGTCAAGTTGAACTGATTGGAAATTAGGTATGGCAAAAATGGGTAGGCTTGATGCACAAGTGAAAACCAATTAAAAATGGCAAAAATCAGCCCATGAATGGGTCATGTTGTCAAAACGGGGCAAGGGGCTGATTGGGGACCCAATGGGTTGGGTTGACCAAGTTGACCACGGATGACCATGTGGGCCTTCAAATGAGCTCAAGTGTGAATTAATTCAGGCTGAGTTGGGACTGAATTACATTGGGTTTTAATTAAGAAAATGAGTTGACTCAAATGCATTAAATGAGATGCATTAAGTGTGTTAAGTTGAGTTGAGTTGGAATAAAAAGGGCCTTGAGTCAATGAGTTAAATGGATATTGAAAGGGTGTTTAAATCTCACACAACACTTAGGAAATAAATCCCAACCGTTGGGAGTGAAAGGGTGCCTTGGCCAAGCCAAGGGACACCAAGCTTGGGCGGCATGCATCTCATCTCATGAGATGCATGGGCTGAAATGAAAGGTTGCACCGTTTGGGTGAAGGGGTGTCTTGAATGACACCCAATGACCCATCGTTTTTGCCAAGAGGTTATGAGGGAAATAAATGGAGGTTGTGGCTGATTATATAAAAGGATTACACCCATCTTGTGGCCGTTTTTCACACAAGAAAACCTTAAGGAATTCCCATCTCTCTTCCTCTCTTCAAGTTCATTTTTCTTGGCTGAACAACAGAGGTTTTGGCACCAGTTAATCAAGCATAAACCAGCAAAGAATTAAGGAAGAAAGGAAGAAATAAAAGGGAGAAGGCAAGGATCCTAGGCAAAGGAAATTTGGTAAGATTTCTTAAGTGTTCAAGCCAAATAAGTTGTAAGAAAAGGGTGTGTATTGGGCCATGGTTATGGCCGAATGCACCAAGGTTTTAACCTTGAATAATAGAGGTTTTAAAATGGTAAAAATGACCATTGGGTTCGGCCACCAAGGAGGGCCAAACCCCATGTAAATGATTAGTGGTTTTGATGTTTTTGAAACATGGAAACCATGAAGTTTTTGTGGACTGTTTTTGATGTTTCTTTAAGATTCAAATGCATGTTTTAAAGAGGGTTGAAAACATGGACTTGAATGACATAAGGACTGAAGTTAGCAGTGGGTCTAAACAGTGGATTAAAATTGATGAAAATGGACCATTGGGATCGGCCATCTTGGATGGCCGAATCCCATGAAGTATTATGGTCATTTGGACAAGTTGACGAACTTATTTGGATGGTTTTGAAGGGTAAAAACATGGTAACATTGTACTGATTTTTATATGTGTAAGTGACACTTAAAACATGCTAAAGAGGACCAAAACATGGACATAGGGTTCGGCCACTTTGGATGGCCGAATCCCATGAAAATATTAGATGATTTTGTGTGATAAAAACCATGTAAGAGTATGATGTTTTATGGGAATTAAATGAGGATATGGTTACTGTTTTTGGTTGGCTGGTATAGGGCTGAACCATGTCAATGTTAGGGTTAAGTTATTGATTCAAATCATGGGTAGATGATGGACAAAATAAATCAAGAGAACCATTGGGTTCGGCCATGTGCATGGCCGAACCCCATGGGCTGTTTTTGGAATAAATGGACTAAGTTCATGGGTTGTGTTTGATATTGTTTCCATGATTTTATAAAGGGTTTAAAGTATTTTAATGGAGAACCATTTGATGATGGAAACGTGGGAATACAAGGTTCGGCCAAGTATAGGGCCGAACCCCATAAAATGACAAATCCTAAGTTGATGATGTTCGGCCATGGGCATGGCCGAACCCCACATGATGTGGTTGGGTCTTAGATGTGAATGAATAAGTAAATGATGTTATGATTTACCGATTGTTATATGGACAAGGTATCGGAGTTGATGACGTGAGTGTCGTGATCGGGTGATGCAAAAGAAAGATCAAATACTGAAGTGAATCTTCAGTAGGTTTCCTACCTACTTGTAACCACATTTACACCTGTTTTCATGAAGGGTTTTATGAGATATATATGCATGTTTTATATGCTAACCATGTGGTAGCCCTGATCGGGAACCTACTGGGTGCGTTGATCTAACGCCCTAATTCTATCCTCAAAGAAGAATGCAGGTACAAGGAAAGGGAAAGAGAAGGTTGATGACCGGGAGGGGAGCCAAGCCTAAGTGCTTGAAATGTTGAAATGGACTTCTTTATTTACTGTCATTTGAAGTAAAGTTTGTGGACATGTAATAAGTTAATACTTTGTTATGGTTTGATTAAGTTATTAACTATGGATGGTTGTTTATGTTAAGTATTAGTTGAGATTGTTACCTGCTATCTATTCATTCTATTTCTGCAGTTAATCTAGTTTATTCCGCAAGTCATTGTTTAGTTCCATGTGTGGATTATTTATCATGGTCTAGTCCATGTACACATGGGTGGCCAGTTAAGGTTCAGACTTGAGTAGTCTGAACTTAACTCGCGTCGTGGCACTCCCGCTCTCTTTCACTCTATGTTTCTTTCAAATGAAATTTTCAGACTTTGATTTTCGGAAGGGTGAAATGGGGTGGGGCGTTACAGATCGCAAATGGGTTCATGAGAAAAAGAGAGAACGTGAGACAGAATAAGTTCTGCAAGAATGAAACTCATAGGTCGATATGAGTGATGTTGATGTAATTAAGAGGTACTTGACACGATTGAACGAGAACAGCGAATAGACCCAGAAATGGAGGAGATATGGACTAAGATATCTACAGCGAGGTAGTACCGGAAAAGGAATTACGATCGTGACAGGGTCTTGTATTTCGAGGCAGGACGGATGTGCCTAAGAGTATGCAGTCGGCTATGGGGACCGACGTGTTAACCAACACAGCATTCCACCCACAGACTGATGGACAGTCGGAGAGGACAATACAGATATTGGAGGATATGCAGAGAGCATGTATGCTGGACTTCAAAGGTGGATGGGAGGATCATTTGCCCTGGTGGAGTTCTCCTACAATAACAGTTACCAGGCAAGCCTCCAAATGGCTCCATTTGAGGCCTTGTATGGTAGGCCGTGCAGATCGCCAGTGTGTTGGACAGAGGCCGGTGAGCCTGCGCTGATTGGACCGGAGTTGGTTGCAGAGACTACTGTAACACCCTGGAATTTCAAAGATAACAGTTTACATGAATTTGTCCATATTTACGGAATTGCCATTGTGATATATTTGATTTGAATTTAAATGGGTCAATGGTTCAATCAAGACCCAAAGGATGGTAGTTTTGTTTACAAGACAAATAAATGGATAAGATGTACTTAAACGGGTCAAGAATCATAATTGGGTCAAGAATCATAATTGTGTCAAATTTCGTTAAATGGGTCAAAATGGTCAAATGGGACCCAATGGGTCGAGATGGCCATGATTAATCATTAAGTAAGCTCAACGCTTAATTGGGTTGAATTCATTAAATATTTGAGTTGGTTTGAGATAAATTAAATGATGGAGATAAGTTGAGTTGAATTTATGGGTCAAGTTGAATTAAATGAATGAGTTGGGTTTGGGTTGTAACGCCCCGCCCTTTTTCACCCGTTTTCCGAAAATCAGACTCTTTTTGAAATAGAAGAGTGAGAGAGGGCGCGGACTCCACGACGCGAGTTAAGTCCGAGCTTCTAAAACCCGACCCTTAACTGGCCAACCCCACGCGTGCGTGGAGCTAAGTCCACGAGAACGGTTCACGCGTAGGAAGTAAGCTCGTGGATTATGATTATTGTGGAACATGATAATAGAGTCTATCCTACCGGTTTTTAGATAGAAGGGAAGATACAACATTGAATTACCAAATGCCCCTATGTTCATATTTATATCACAAAATATAATCGTCCATAAGTAACATCCAAACCATCGCAAGAAATGTAAACTTATACAACCCGACAAGCTAAGTTACTTTAAAATTACATCTCCAAAATGTAAACGTAAATAAACTAAGACTGCGCTGCCCAAGCTCCTAAGCTTGGCTCCTGTCATGTCCACCGCTTCCGCCATCACCTGCATCATGAGCTAGGGTAGAAGTAGGGCGTTAGTCAACGCGCCCAGTAGGACTCCGAGTAGGGCTAGCACATGGATTAGTGATAACACATATACCGATAAACTAACATATAACAAAATAATTATGTAATGAATGATATGCCATGGGTGCTTATGTCATGTGTCCCACCCATCATCCGTATGATCATACAATGTATTATCCCCATGTTTACTTCTCGGTCGCCCCGACGGAGCATGGACTCCGGTTATAGCATAAGAGCTATCACCATGTCTGATTCTCGGTCGCCCCGACGGAGCATGGACTCCAGTTATGACCCCTCAGCTGTCCCCATGTTTGCTTCTCGGTCGCCCCGACGGAGCATGGACTCCGGTTTGTTTATTTTTTTTCTGCCCATGCCATGCATGAGATGTACGTGCATTATGCTATGTAGTATATAAATAAACCATAATTTTGATGTCCCATACATAGCCATATAATGCATACTATAAAAATATAATCCATATGATTCATAACTTAAAACTCATCATAAGATAAATCATAATCATAAATCCATCATAAACCAAATCAAAATAATTTAAAACACCATCACATATCCATCGCTTACAAAGAGGTAGGAATCCTACCGAATACCGTGTCGCGTACCGTTACGTTTTCCGCTCGTTAATCCGGTCGCCGATCGCTTACCGTTTGCGACGTCCGATACCTTATTACATTTACCGAATTAGTCCATGCGTCATCCATGATTAAGTCCCTAACTTTGCCCATTATCCATTGGTTTTAGACTCATACATAAATCCGATTTTTGGCCAAATTTAAAATTCCGATTTGCGAGCCTAAAACACAGCATCTTTCCGTTTCATTTAAATCATTCGTCATATCTGATTCCATGTCTAATCCCCATAGGGTTCGGCCATGTACTATGGCCGAATCTATGGTTTTTTCAATGTGGCACTTATTTACCGTTTTACCATCCTTTCCTCCATGGTTAATCATCCATTCATTTATGTGCATCCTAAGTCCAAGATCCATTCATACTTAGGTCCCTTCAATCATGACCTAGCATCATAAAATCAGCCACCTAATTTTTAATTTTTGAAAAACATTTACTCCCACACCTAATTCCATATTTTGGCCTAAGGTGTGGCCCACATATCATTTTTATAAATCCATCAAAATCTAGTATTCTTCTACATTATTTTCCATTTATTAAATCCACTAATCACTACCCTAAGGTTCACCTTTTTGGATACCATTTTCAAAAACAAGGTTTTGTCCCAAATAATCCAATTTAAAATCAATACTCCTCATTCATTTTGGCCCTAAAAAATATCATACACTTTGTAAATCCATTTAAGTTTCATCATTAACTTAACCTAATTTCCATTTCGTTTAACCACATATATAAACCATACTTAGCCCATGAATGACCTAAAGACATGGGTCATGGGTTCGGCCATACACCATGGCCGAACCCATGATGTCTTTCCCTCATTTTTATCTTGGATTTTTAATTACATTTAAAATCCACTTCTACCACCCATCATTTCCTCATTTCCTCCATAATTCAAAATTATTTACTCCACCACTTCCATCTTTCTATTCTTATAAAAATAATTAACCATAACCATAGTTCCATAAAAATTCTAACACATCATTCATGGACTTCATCATAAAACTTTTTCCAAAAATTTGCCTACATTTAACCCTTGAAACCCTAACCATTCTCCATCATTTTCCAACCTTAAAAACCATTATTTAAGAACCCTAACCCTCATAATCACTAACCATGGGGTTCCGCCACCTTGTATGGCCGAACCCTATGGTCCATGATTTCTTTAAAATATCATATTTCCAATATTTTGAGGCCACTTAAAATCATCTACATACCTCATAGGTTTTTTTTTTTCCTTATTTAACACCTTTAAAACTTACCAACTTTTCAATCATTTTAAAATCTTGAACTCCTCATAAAAATCATTAAGCATTCTCCAACATTCTAAACCATATAATCTCAATTAAATTACCCATCATTCACCATGGGGTTCGGCCATGCTACATGGCCGCACCCTATGGTCATCCATTCATTTAATCTTTCTCTCTCTAAGTTTATCCATTTCTTAATCTTCCATTGATGGATCTTAGATCCAAGGCCCAAGATGTTTTTGGCCATTATCTAGTAAATGGATTCCTTTTTTAACCATAAACAAAAATCTAAACTCTTGTTTAGAAATACTTACGGATCCGACGGCTCCTCCGATCTTTGTCGCTCCCGTCAATTTCCTTAGCCTCTTCTCTCTTTCTTCTTGGTCTTTGATCGGCTAGATGAGCTCGATCAATGGTGGGACATGTTTGGATCGGTTAAGGTAGAGCTAGGTTTGGTTGAGGGGAAGAGGGGAAGATGGTGGAAAACAAGATCTTAGCCTTTGATCTTGAGTGGATGGACCAAGACTTGCTCTCTCCTTCTCTTTTCTTCTCTTCTTCTTCTAAGTTCTCTTCTCTTCTCCTTTGCAAGGTGAGTGCCGTTTTTTTTTCTTGTGTGTGTGGGGAGATAGAGCGGAGTTGGTTAGCTTGGAAATGGGATGGAGGTGGTTGGAGTAGCCTTCACTCAAACATTAATTTCTTCACCAACCAAGCATGGGTTAGCTTGACTTGGGTGGTGGTGGTTGAGACCCAACCACCAAGCATGGCTCCCATGTCCTCTTTGACTTGTTTATGTTGACCCTAATTAATCAACCTAATTAATTAAGTTAAGTCCTCACTTAGGTTAATTAATTTCTATCCAATTTAATTCCATCAAATTATCTATCTAATAAATCCACCCATGGTTGACCAAGTAAACCATGGTGGGCGGCCCCCCACATGTACCTATCCCACCCGCCACCTCACTTGATGAGGTGGAGGTGGGTCCCACTTGGCCATGTTATTTTAATTCCATTAATTTTAACTTATGTAATTTCACCATAATTTTAATCAATTTAATTTACCATAATCCACCTTAGTCATTCCTAAATTTATCCATGGTTGACCAAGTCAACCATGATGGTTGGTCCCACTTTTTCCTTGGTCCACACTGCCACCTCAATGGGTGAGGTAGAGGTGGGCCCCATTTGGCCATATCACTTAATCTTGGTACATCTTAACTTAGATAATTTTATAATTATCTAATCCATTTAATTTATCTTAATTGGATTACCATTGGGCCCATGGCCCAATTATATTTTGTCTTTCCATTTATTTTAGGGCTTACCTACTTTGGTCCATTGGGTCCCCTATGGCCCTTTGACCCAAATCGACTATCTTGACCCAATTACTTACCATTGACCCATTAATTTTATTAATTCCCATTCATGGTTTATTGGGTAAACATTGGGCCCATGGCCCAATTAAATTCCCTCCTTTTCCACTTACCTTAGGGTTTGAACCGATTTTGATCCATTGGGCCCCACATGGCTATAGGGCCCACTTTGACCATCGTTGACCCGATTAGTCCTCATTGACCCATTAAATGGATTTTATCCAATCCATGGCCCAATTGGGCCATCCTTGGGCCATTGTCCCAAAATTTGGTCCACTTGGCATTTTATTATATCAAGCTTCAAATTAACATGAATAAATGCCAATATATATATTTATCAAAAATTCGGGTTATTACAATAGAATCTTCTTTTGAAATTCTCGTCCCGAAAATTCGAGTGAAGTAGGGGTCCAAAACAACTCATGCGAAGAGCTCCGGATAAGCGGTTTTCATCTCCGACTCAAGTTCCCAGGTGGTTTCTTCACTGCCTTGTCGTTCCCATACAACCTTGACGAATTGAATGGCGCGGTTCCGTAGCACCCTTTGTTCACTTTCAATAACTCTGACCGGCTTCTCCACATATGTCACATCGCTTTGTACATCGATGTCTTGAACATTTATCACATGAGAAGGATCAGGATTGTACTTTCTCGGCATGGACACATGAAACACATCATGTAGAGATGACAGCTGCGGAGGGAGCGCTAACTAATAAGCTACCCCTCCCACCCTCTTCAGTATTGGAAACAGCCCCACAAATCTAGGCCACAGTTTCCCTTTCTTTCCGAACCTCATGTACCCTTTCCGTGGCGAGACTTTTAAGAACACTAAGTCTCCCACCTCAAACTCGAGGAACCTTCTTCTCTTGTCGGCATAGCTCTTCTGACAGTTCTGTACAGTGAGTAGATGTTGCCGTATCAGCTTAATCTGCGTTGTAGTCTCTGCAACCAAATCTGGTCCGATCAACGCAGGCTCACCGGCCTCCGTCCAACACACTGGCGATCTACACGGTCTACCGTATAAGGCCTCAAACAGAGCCATCTGGAGAGTTGCCTGGTAACTCTTATTGTAAGAGAACTCCACCAGTGGCAGATGATCCTCCCATCCGCCCTTGAAGTCTAGCATGCATGCTCTTAGCATATATTCCAGTGTATGTATCGTCCTCTCTGACTGTCCATCAGTCTGTGGATGAAATGTTGTGCTAGTCAATACGTCGGTCCCCATAGCCGACTGTAGGCCTTGCCATACTCTGCTGGTGAATCGGCCATCCCTGTCGGATACAATAGACCTGGGAATACCATGTAACCTGACGATCTCTCGGATGTACCGTCGACCCAAAGTCTCTGATGAATCTGTCATTTTGATGGGAAGGAAATGTGCGGACTTGGTTAACCGGTCCACTATGACCCATATCGCATCGTTGCCCTTTGATGACCTTGGCAACCCTGCTACAAATTCCATAGATATGTGCTCCCATTTCCATTCTCATACCGGTAGGGGTGCAAGTAAGCCCGGTGGTTTCCGATGTTCTACCTTAACCTGCTGACAAGTTAAGCAACAAGCGACAAAGGCTGCCACATCTTTCTTAAGTCCATGCCACCAATAGTGCCTCTGAAGGTCATGGTACATCTTCGTGCTGCCCGAGTGGATAGAGAGTTTGGTTTGGTGTGCTTCAATCAGCAACTCTCTTCTGCAATTCTTAGGTACGTATGTCCTACCTCGGAACATAAGGCCTTGTCCGGGTCGTAACTCCCACTCCGGTACAACCTCACCGGTAGACATCTTAGCCCAAATCTCCTCCACCTCTGGATCTGTCCGTTGCTCCCGTTCAATCTCGGAGACCATGTTGGATCGTATGATCAGATTATATATGGTCCCATGATTATTGAGGTAGAGTTTAAATTCTCTGATGGTATTCAGTACCTCCCATTCCGTCCTGATCATGCTGGTTACTGTCACATGTGACAAGCAGCTGAGGGCATCCGCCACTTTGTTCGCCTTGCCCGGATGATACCGAAGTGCGAACTCATAATCCGCCAGATATTCCATCCATCTACGTTGTCTCATATTGAGTTCTTTCTGATCAAATAAGTACTTCAAACTTTTGTGATCCAAGAACACCTCAAACTTTTCACCATAGAGGTAGTGTCTCCAGCTTTTGAGAGCGAATACCACCGCTGCTAGTTCTAGATCATGTGTGGGATAATGGCATTCATGAATTTTCAATTGTCTTGATCCGTACGCCACCGCACGATTACTTTGACTGAGTGTACACCCCAGTCCCTCACCAGAGGCATCGCAGTACACCTCATAATTTTTGCCTATTTCCAGTAAGATCAGAATAGGAGCGGTCGTAAGCCTCTCCTTAAGCTCCTCAAATCTTTGATTGCACAGATTGGACCACTCAAACTTGACTCCTTTCTGAGTGAGTCGGTTAAGTGGAGCTGCAATCTTGGAGAAGTCCATGATGAATTTCCGATAGTAACCGGCCAATCCCAGAAAACTGCGGATCTCAGTCACATTTGTCGGCGCTTTCCATTCCTTGACTGCTGCTACCTTAGCCGGGTCCACGGCTATACCTTCCTCTGATATGATGTGTCTTAAGAAGTTGACTTCAGATAGCCAAAATTCGCACTTGCTGGCTTTGGCATACAATTGGTTCTTTCGCAAGGTGTCTAGGACTATCCGTAGGTGCTCGGCATGTTCGTTCTGACTTTTGGAGTAGATCAGAATATCATCGATGAATACGATCACAAACTGATCTAAGTATGGACAGAATATCCTATTCATCAGGTCCATGAACACCGCCGGTGCATTAGTAAGCCCAAACGGCATGACTACATACTCATATAACCCATACCGTGTCCTGAAGGCAGTCTTCTCTATGTCCTCCTCTCTAACCCGAATTTGGTGATACCCGGACATTAAATCAATCTTGGAAAAGTGAGAGGAATCCCTAAGTTGATCAAACAGATCATCAATCCGGGGTAGGGGATACTTGTTCTTGACAGTCAGCTGATTTAACTTCCTATAGTCCACACACATTCGTAGGGTACCGTCTTTCTTTTTCACAAATAACACTGGGGTTCCCCATGCGGATGTACTGTTCCGAATGAAGCCTAGTCTGAGCAGTTCATCAATTTGCTTCTTCAGCTCGGTCATCTCAGCTGGTGCCATCCTATAATGGGGTAATGATACTGGAGCGGCGCCGGGGTATAATTTTATTTCAAAGTCTATCTCCCTCTTGGGTGGCAAACCAGGGAGTTCTATTGGGAATACCTCGGCAAAATCTGTTACTACAGCCGGAAGTTCAACCGTTGGTGCCTTATCTAATCTGAGGCTGTTCAAGGCAAGATGGTTCAATTCCTCCTGCAGTCTTCTAGGGATACCCTGCCTGTCAGCGTGTACCATGTACCGTTTTCCTTCGGGTGACCAAAATGTTACCCTACGAAGGTGGCAGTCAATATGGGCCTGATACGTAGTCAACCAATCCATACCAAATATGACATCATATTCCGCCATATCGATTACTAAATAATCAAACTCGAATCTGAATCCCGCGAGTTCCGTGTTCAATGCCGTACATATTAGTCCTAATGATGTGTCTCCGATGGGGGATACAATGGTGAGTGATGTGAACAGGTTTTGTACTAGTGTACCCATGGCAGATATGAATGCAGCAGATATGAATGAATGTGATGCCGCAGAGTCAAATAAAGTAACAGCATAAGAACTACCAATTACAGCCATACCTTGCATCACTGAGCGGTCCACTGCTACTGGAGATGGTATGGCGAAGAGTCGTCCATATCCCACAGGTTTTGGTGCCCGCCCCGCCTGATTATGTGTTCTGCCTCCCCGCGACTGTGTTGGTCTAGTTGGAGGGCGGAAAGGGTCCCTGAAGTTGGAGGGTCGGCTAGTCTGTGGACACTCTCTCTTGTAGTGGCCCTGTTGGCCACACTGATAACAGGTGTTCCCACCCCGGGGAACCTGTGTGACTGATGCTGATGGAGAAGGCTGACTAAGGCGAAAGCTCCCGGTAGATCCCGTGGAGGGTGAGGGCCTGCTAGGATTCGGGCGGAACTTCTTTTTGGGTTGGAATGTTCCCCGCCCACCCAGCCCTCGGCGGTTGTCGAACCGCACTATCTCATTTAGTTCCTTTTCTGCGATGGTGGCCCTGCTAACCACCCCTGCCAGTGTGGGCTCCTTGAAAATGGTCACTCTAGTCTTGATGCTTGGCCGAAGGCCCCGTTCAAACTTGCGGGCCCTTCGGTGTTCAGTATCCACCATATAGAACCCATAGATAGACAGCTTGAGAAATTCTCTATGATACTCCGCCACTGTCATGTTGCCCTGTACTAGTGAGATGAAAGCTTCAGTCTGGCTCTCTCTTTCTTCCTCTGGAAAGAATTGTTATAGGAAGGTGGCCGAGAACCACTCCCATGTCATGGGTATCCTTTCTCTTTCCGGTATCAATGCTTGTTGCTTTTCTACCACTTCCCACCAACTACCGGCATCCTCGATCAGTTGGGATGTGGCCAGTAAGATTTTATCAGCAGTACTGGAAATCTGGAGCAAATTCAAGATTTGGTTGATCCTCTTTAACCAGTGTTCCGCTCCCACAGCCCCTTCTTTTCCCTTGAAGTAGGGAGGGCGCTGTTGTTGGAAGTCCTTGACCATCTTCCGTTTATTGGAGTCGTTAGCGGTCGCATTGCCGCTTGAATGTTGTTGTAGAGCAGAAGCGATTGCCGCTTGAACTATGTCCTTCAACTCGGGAGGTACACCTTCTACGTTGATACTATTTTGTCCCTCGGCTGTATGAGGTGGTGGTACCTCTTCTTCCTGTCGAGGGGGTGTTACCTCTCTCTCCACTCGGGGGTTGCGACGGGTTCTTCTTTGGCGGCATTTCCTAAGTACATTGCACAATATTCATTGTCTTAGTTCTTTCATAAAATTGTCATGTTCATAGCTTGGGACAATTTTCCTAAGTATCAATTATTTCTTCATTTTGGGGGGGGATTATCGATTTAAGTATACTTCATTCTTGGGGAAAAATTCCTAAGTATCGAATATCGTTTCTTTCATTTGGGGAAGGTTGCCAAATAAGCATACTCGGTTTGGGGAAAACTTCCCATCTAGCTATGTTTGTCCATTTATGTGAAATTGGGGGAAATTTTCCTACGTTTGATTAATCTATCAAAGTGGTAATGATTGTACTTCCCTTACTATCATTTTCTTACGTTAAATGTGGCGCTCAGATTGAATGTTTCAGTCTGAGTCAATCGAAGTAGATTAACCCGGCCCCCGTGCAGCGGACTCCGAAGAGTCGGTCAGTTGGGATTCTTAGCTGTCAGTGAGACATGCAACCGTCTTAATCATACTTCGAGAGATTCATTCTTTCAATTTCGCTCTGATACCAACTGTAACGCCCCGCCCTTTTTCACCCGTTTTCCGAAAATCCGAGTCTATTTTTTTTTTGAAATAGAAGAGTGAGAGAGGGCGCGGACGCCACGACACGAGTTAAGTCCGAGCTTCTAAAGCCCGACCCTTAACTGGCCAACCCCACGCGTGCGCGGAGCTAAGTCCACGAGAACGGTTCACGCGTAGGAAGTAAGCTCGTGGATTATGATTATTGTGGAACATGATAATAGAGTCTATCCTACTGGTTTTTAGATAGAAGGGAAGATACAACATTGAATTACCAAAATGCCCCTATGTTCATATTTATATCACAAAATATAATCGTCCATCGTCCAAACCATCGCAAGAAATGTAAACTTATACAACCCGACATGCTAAGTTACTTTAAAATTACATCTCCAAAATGTAAACGTAAATAAACTAAGACTGCGCTGCCCAAGCTCCTAAGCTTGGCTCCTGTCATGTCCATCGCTTCCGCCATCCCCTGCGTCATCAGCTAGGGTAGAAGTAGGGCGTTAGTCAACACGCCCAGTAGGACTCCGAGTAGGGCTAGCACATGGATTAGTGATAACACATATACCGATAAACTAACATATAACAAAATAATTTTGTAATGAATGATATGC
Organism: Chimonanthus salicifolius; assembly: GCA_013350335.1. NCBI lineage: Eukaryota > Viridiplantae > Streptophyta > Magnoliopsida > Laurales > Calycanthaceae > Chimonanthus > Chimonanthus salicifolius. The sequence continues at coordinate 65,678,140 of CM023533.1, forward strand.
CATGGGTGCTTATGTCATGTGTCCCACCCATCATCCGTATGATCATACAATGTATTATCCCCATGTTTGCTTCTCGGTCGCCCCGACGGAGCATGGACTCCAGTTATGACCCCTCAGTTGTCCCCATGTTTGCTTCTCGGTCGCCCCGACGGAGCATGGACTCCGGTTTGTTTATTTTTTTTCTGCCCATGCCATGCATGAGATGTACGTGCATTATGCTATGTAGTATATAAATAAACCATAATTTTGATATCCCATACATAGCCATATAATGCATACTATAAAAATATAATCCATATGATTCATAACTTAAAACTCATCATAAGATAAATCATAATCATAAATCCATCATAAACCAAATCAAAATAATTTAAAACACCATCACATATCCATCGCTTACAAAGAGGTAGGAATCCTACCGAATACCGTGTCGCGTTCCGTTACGTTTTCCGCTCGTTAATCTGGTCGCCGATCGCTTACCGTTTGCGACGTCCGATACCTTATTACATTTACCGAATTAGTCCATACGTCATCCATGATTAAGTCCCTAACTTTGCCCATTATCCATTGGTTTTAGACTCATACATAAATCCAATTTTTGGCCAAATTTAAAATTCCGATTTGCGAGCCTAAAACACAGCATCTTTCCATTTCATTTAAATCATTCGTCATATCCGATTCCATGTCTAATCCCCATAGGGTTCGGCCATGTACTATGGCCGAATCTATGGTTTTTTCAATGTGGCACTTATTTACCGTTTTGCCATCCTTTCCTCCATGGTTAATCATCCATTCATTTATGTGCATCCTAAGTCCAAGATTCATTCATACTTAGGTCCCTTCAATCATGACCTAGCATCATAAAATCAGCCACCTAATATTTAATTTTTGAAAAACATTTACTCCCACACCTAATTCCATATTTTGGCCTAAGGTGTGGCCCACATATCATTTTTATAAATCCATCAAAATCTAGTATTCTTCTACATTATTTTCCATTTATTAAATCCACTAATCACTACCCTAAGGTTCACCTTTTTGGATACCATTTTCAAAAACAAGGTTTTGTCCCAAATAATCCAATTTAAAATCAATACTCCTCATTCATTTTGGCCCTAAAAAAATATCATACACTTTGTAAATCCATTTAAGTTTCATCATTAACTTAACCTAATTTCCATTTCGTTTAACCACATATATAAACCATACTTAGCCCATGAATGACCTAAAGACATGGGTCATGGGTTTGGCCATACACCATGGCCGAACCCATGATGTCTTTCCCTCATTTTTATCTTGGATTTTTAATTACATTTAAAATCCACTTCTACCACCCATCATTTCCTCATTACCTCCATAATTCAAAATTATTTACTCCAGCCACTTCCATCTTTCTATTCTTATAAAAATAATTAACCATCACCATAGTTCCATAAATATTCTCACACATCATTCATGGACTTCATCATAAAACTTTTTCCAAAAATTTGCCTACATTTAATGTAACACCCTGGAATTTCAAAGTTATCATTTTATATGAAAATATTCATATTTACGGAATTGCCATTGTGATAAAATTGATTTGAATTTAAATGGGTCAAGGGCTCAATGAAGACCCAAAGGAGGGTAGTTTGTTTATAAAACAAATAAATGGATAAGATGAATTTAAACGGGTCAAGAATCATATTTGGGTCAAATTTTGATAAATGGGTCAAAATGGCTAGATGGGACCCAATGGGTCGTGAATGGCATGAATAACCATGGATTGAGTTCAAGCTTAGTTAATTTAAGTTTATTAATTGCTTGAGTTTGGTTTGAGTTGAAATGAATGATGGGTTAAGTTGAGTTGAATTTATTAGTTAAGTTAAATTAAATGAATGACTTAGGTTGGGTGAGTTGAATAAATGAGTTGGATGAATATGTATTTTTAATGTAAGTGAGTGAAGTGTGTGAATGAGAGGAGAAGTGTTTTAAATTCCAAATTTTGAGCAAGGAAAAACGTTGGAGCATGGGAGACATTACCATGCATGTAACCCCCATTTAGGTGATGAATAAAATGGGAGTTACATTTTGAATGGGAGTTACACTTTGAAATTACATAGAATGCATAGGGACGTTGGATGCATGAGAATATTGCTTGCATGTAACAGCTACAATGGAGTTAGTGGGATGGCTGTTTGAGAGGTACAAATGCAAGGATAATGAGAGATCAATAAAGTAGAGAATGCAAATAATCACAAAATTATACATGGAAGACGTTGGTGTAGTTTGGATCATTATTTTCATGCAAATAAACCCCAAAGTTGGAGCTGCTGTTTATGAAGTTACACAAAGAGATAATGGCATTTCAAATTCAACTCTTGGTTTACATGTTGAAGGTAGGGCTAAAACCGTTGGAGCCTAGGAGAGTTTCATTTTTTTAGATGAAACTCTCACATGCAAAGGTAATGAGAAAAGGAGTTAAGAAGTGGGGGTTACACAAGTCCAATCAACAAGGGACGTTGGGAACATGGGGAGGTTTCATCTCATGATGAAACCCCCAAGTAACATAAAGTTTAGGGTAAAGGCAATGGGAGTTACACAAGGTTAATCTTGGGCTGATTATGATTAAACAAAGGGTGCCCATTTCTCTCTCTCTCTCTCTCTCCCTTTCTCTTGGCCGTTCTCTGTCTTCCCAAACACTAAGAGCAGCAGCTGGGTGTTAATCAGTCCTTGGATTGATCCCTTTTTCATCAAGACAAGTTCAGCAAAAGGGAAGGAACATGCGGGAGCGAAGATCAAGTGGTGGAGTCGCGGAAATGGTAGGTTTTTCGATGAACAATTTTTAAATCATGATCTGGCCATTGGATGGCCGAATCTAACAAAGGTTAAATATTGGTTAGAAGTACATGAATGAGATCAAAAGAGGGACCATAGGGTTCGGCCCCATTGGATGGCCAAACCCCATGGAAATAATTGATTTATTTAGATGGTTTTTGGAAATTAAAACCATACAAATATGGGACTGTTTTTAGATGATTTTAAGTGTGTGTTTTAAAAAGGTGAAAACATAAATAAGGAACTTTGTTTTGGACATAGATGAATGAGTAAGAAATTCAAAACCAAATGTCATAGGGTTCGGCCACCATGGAGGGCCGAACCCCATGCAAATAATGGTTTGATTTTGATGTATTTGAAACATATAAACCATGAAGTTGGTGGACTGTTTTGGGTTATTATTTAAGATGTAAATACATGTTTTAGAATGGTTAAAAACATGGATTTGGGTGCTAGTTTCAGACCCAAGATAAAGGGTTAAAGGTTCAAAAGTAATTTCATGGTTGGTTTTAGGATGGTTGTATGAAGGGTAAAAACATGATTTTAATATACTGTTATTACATGATTAATTGAGGTTTAAAAACAGTAAACGTAATCATTGGGTTCAGCCATCATAGAGGGCCGAACCCCATGCAAAATGATATTGGTTTTCATGTTGAGAACCCCATGAAAACCATGGAAACCATGAAAACCCATGGACTATTTTGTGGAATAATTAGGTTAAGTTTATGATGGACATTAGGTATTATTTATATGCTTTGATTTAAGAATAATATATGTTGTTTATGGAGTTAGTATGTGTAAGTAATCAGCCAACATGAATGATGGAAATTGGGGATAAAATCACATTGGTGAGGTTCGGCCATGTGTATGGCCGAACCCCACTAATGGTAATTGTGGGACATAATGGTTGGTTTATATGAAGATATGGAAGGTTTAAGAAGGATCAAATTAAGTGGTGAGGTTCAGCCGTGTGTATGGCCGAACCCCACTAAAGATGGTTTTATGTTTGGTGATGGAAGTTAGCTAATTTAAAGCAAAGGTTGGTCTCAATGGCACAATCGTAATTATGGCTGAAATGATCAAAAATAAAATGATCATATGATGGGATAAATGGGCTAAAACCAAAGTAGTAAGGTTCAGCCATAATGTATGGCCGAACCGTACCAAGGTTCTTTTAGAAGTTTGGATAATTAGATAGGTTTTAATTAAATAAATGAATGACCAAAGTTTTAATGGATGAGGTTCGGCTATGGCTTTGGCCAAACCCCACTAGGTGGTTCTTGGAACATTAAGCTTTGCTGGAAATTAGGTGGATAAATGATTAACTTGCTGCCATGTACATAGGGTATTCGAATTTTTAGAACGGTGAGCGAGCCGTGATCGGAAGACGGTCCAAAGGAAGGATCGAACAAAGTAAACTATTGTAGGTTTCCTACCTTATTGTAACCACAAAACTTATTTGTTGTTTTATGGTATTTGAATAAGTTATTTTAATCAAATGTTATATTTACAAATGGCATGTTTGCATAGACATCTCATGCATGGCATGGGATGATGGTGTAGTAACCGGAGGCCACACTCCGTCGGGGCGTCCGAAAGACCACTGTGGGGTACCCTGATGATGAGAATCCCATCAGGAGGAATCCAGAGGCCACACTCCGTCGGGGCGTCCGAAAGACCACTGTGGGTTACCTTGACGATGAGAATCCCATCAAGTGATGTCTATGTTGAATGGTGATGGGTGGGACTCATTACATGTTCATTTCATACATAGCATGTTTTTATTGAATTTTGTTACACATGTACTATCATTATATTATTTGTATGTTTGACTAACCAAGTGGTAGCCCTATTCGGAAACACTACTGGGCGCGTTGATCTAACGCCCTATCTATATCCTTAGTGGATGATGCAGGGAAAGGAAAGAACGTGGTTGGAGAAGAGGACCAAGTACGGAAACTTGGGCAGTTTGAATGATTGGAATGGACTATGAATGGATTATTTATAGACTTGTTATTTGATTTATTTGGACAATGTAATTTGTTTATTAGATGTCGGCATGTAATAAGTAGTTAAGTAGATGCTATGGTTGGATTTATTTGAATGGTTTGGAATGAATAGTAGACTAAGGTTATATAATAATTTTGGAGAATAAATAAGGTACTTTGCTTTCTAAGAATGGAAAGTTGGATTAGTCATAAGATCTATTATAACCTCAGTTAGATTTAGACTAAATTAATTCCGCTAGTTATATATGTACCATGTGCGGATCAGTTTTATGGACTTAGTTCATACGCACATGGGCTTGGCCAGTTAAGGGTCGGATTTAGAGATCCGAACTTAACTCGCGTCGTGACATTCCGCCCCGATCAATTGTTGATTATTATTATATAAAAAAAAATAAACTTTGAAAATTAGAGAGAAAAGGGCGGGGTGTTACAATTGGTATCAGAGCGAAATGGGAAGTTGAATCTTCCGAAGTAAGATTAAGACGGTTTCATGTCTCACTGACGGATAAGAATCCCAACTGACCGACTCTTAGGAGTCCGCTGACTGGGGGCCAGATTAATTTACTTCGTGGACTCGGACTGAACAAATCAAACTGAGAACAACAGTGAAAGATAGCAAAAGTACATTATTATAATTCATCTATCAAACGTAGCAAAATAGGATATACATTCCCCAATACTCCCCAATTGAGAAAAGCAAACATAGGGAATTTAGAGACTCTCCCCTCAAAAACAAATAGAAAATCAAGTTTGCTTATTTGGAAATCTCCCCAAAATTGTGAAAAATACAAACTATACGAGGAAACTAAGTCAATAATGTTTTATGACTTAGGGAAATGGCACCAAAGAAAAGGATCCCTCAGAACCAGAAAGGGAAGGAAAAGATGTTGCAAATCACGCAACATGAGAAAGTGTTATCACAACACGAAAAATCTGTGCATGAGAAGGAGCCGTCTATACATGAGAAAGAGGTAACCCAACCTGATGAGGAGCAAGCTGTTCATGAAAAGTCTCACAATGGGGAAGAATCACAGCACTCTTGGAGGGAAGAGAAGGGAAGTGAGAATGCATCACGGAAGGAGGGAGAAGGGAACAGTGGTGTACATATACCACATGTGCCGCCTGAGCTTCAGGGCTTAGTCCAAGCAGTGGTAACCTCAGTACTCCAGCAACATATGAATGGGAGTGAAAGTTCCAGGGATGCCAGTGACCGGAGTATGGCACGAGAATTTCAACAACAGCGTCCTCCCTACTTCAAAGGGAAGGAAGGGGCTGTCGGAGCCGAGCACTGGCTGAAGAAGATCACTCAGATCTTAAAATTACTTAAGATCTCGAGTCATGCTGACAGGATTTTACTGGCTACTTCACAATTGATAGAAGATGCCGGTAAATGGTGGGAGGTGGTGGAGAAGCAGAGGGAACTCATACCAGTTAGGGAGAGGACAGCCATGACATGGAATGAGTTTTCAGCAACCTTTCTGGAACATTACTTTCCGGAGGAGGAGAATGAGCGACAGACGGAACTTTTTCTGTCCTTGGTACAGGGCTCTATGACGGTGGCAGAGTATCACTGTGAATTTCTCAGTTTATCCATTTATACATTCTATATGGTGGACACAGAACTTCGCAAGGCAAGGAAGTTTGAGAGGGGTTTACGGCCAAACATCAAGGCCAAAGTGACCATATTTAAGTGCACCACATTGACTGAGGTGGTCAGCAAGGCCACAATAGCAGAACAGGAGTTGAATGCAATAGTGCGGTTTGACAATCGTCGAGCTCCAAGTGGGAGGGGTGGGTTTCAGCCCAACAAGAGGTTCCGTCCGAACTTCAGTAGACCCTCACCATCTACTGGGTCCGCGGGGAGCTTTTGTCCCAACCAACCCTCCCCATCTGCATCAGTCACCCAGTCATTCAAAGGGGTGAACAACTGTTTCCACTGTAATCAGCCGGGTCACTTCAAGAGAGACTGTCCAAAGCTCAATAGGCTCTCATATTCCAGAGGATCTTTCCGTCCACCAGCTAGGCCAGCTAACTCCCGAGGAGGCAGGACATATAATCAGGCGGGACGGGCGCCTAATCCTACCGGATCTGGATGACTATTTGCTCTGGAACCTCCTGAGGATGTGGATCATTCTGTGATTCAAGGTATGGCCGTTGTCAATAGTTCTTATGCTTATGCATTGTTTGATTCTGGAGCATCGCACTCTTTTATATCTGCATCCTTTATAACTGCTACTGGAACACTAGTTCAAAAGCTGTCCACCACACTCACAGTAGTATCCCCTGTCGGAGACACGTCTTTGGGACTCATATGCACGGCCATAAATACAGAACTCGCTGGACTCAGATTTGAGTTCAATTATTTGGTACTCGACATGACTGAGTACGATATTATATTTGGCATGGACTGGTTGGCTTGTTATGAAGCCAATATTGATTGTTATCGCCGAAGAGTGACATTTTGGTCACCCGAGGGAAAGCAGTATATAGTTCGTGCCGACAAGCAAAGCAGATTGCATGAAGGGTTGCATCATTTGGTGTTGAACAATATTGTCATCAACAAAGCACCAGTCACTGAACTTCCAGCAATTGTGAAAGAATTTGTTGATGTCTTTCCAAAAGAACTTCCTGGTATACCGCCTATGAGGGAGCTCAATTTTGAGATCAAGCTATATCCTGGTACCACACCAGTGTCTCTACCCCATTATCGGATGGCACCAGCAGAAATGTCCGAGTTGAAGAAGCAGCTTGATGAATTACTCAGACTGGGTTGCATTCGGAACAGCACATCGTCATGGGGAGCTCCAGTGTTGTTCGTGAAAAAGAAGGATGGTTCACTCAGAATGTGTGTGGACTACCGGAAGTTGAATCAGCTAACTGTCCGGAACAAGTATCCTCTACCCAGGATCGATGATTTATTCAATCAGTTGAGGGGATCCAGTCATTTTTCCAAGATTGACCTGATGTCCGGTTATCATCAAATCCGGGTCAGGGAGGAAGACATCGAGAAAACAACTTTCAGAACACGGTATGGACTATTTGAATTTGTAGTCATGCCATTTGGGCTTACCAACGCACCGGCTGTGTTCATGGACTTAATGAACAGAATATTCCGTCCATATCTGGATCGGTTTGTTATAGTGTTCATTGACGATATCCTGATCTATTCCAAGAGTCAGGAAGATCATGCTGAGCATCTTCGAATAGTATTGAACACCTTGAGACAGAACCAGTTGTATGCCAAAGCAAGCAAATGTGAATTTTGGCTACCTGAGGTCAAATTCTTAGGGCATGTTATAACAGCAGATGGTATAGCTGTTGATCCGGCTAAGGTGGCAGCAGTAAGTGAGTGGAAAGCACCAAAAAATGTCACTGAAATCCGTAGTTTCCTGGGTTTGGCTGGATATTATAGGAAGTTTATCATGGACTTCTCCAAAATTGCATCCCCATTGACTCGACTCACGCAGAAAGGAGTCAAATATGAATGGTCAGAGCTATGCAATCAAAGATTTGAGGAGCTGAAGGAGAGACTTACAACTGCTCCTATTTTAGTTTTGCCGGAAAGAGGCAAAGGTTATGAAGTACAATGTGATGCATCAGGAGAGGGACTGGGATGTTCACTCATGCAACGTGATCGGGTGGTGGCATATGGTTCAAGACAATTAAAGATACATGAATGCCTCTACCCCACACATGATCTAGAATTAGCTGCGGTGGTCTTCGCTCTCAAAAGCTGGAGACACTATCTATATGGGGAGAAGTTTGAAGTATTTTCAGATCACAAGAGCTTGAAGTATTTATTTGATCAGAAAGAGCTCAACCTGAGGCAGCGCAGATGGATGGAATATCTGACGGACTATGAATTTGCGCTCCGATATCATCCGGGAAAGGCCAACAAAGTGGCGGATGCTCTCAGCCGCATGTCTCATGCATCAGTGGCATGTTTGATCAGGACTGAATGGGAGATGTTGAATTCCATTCGTGAGTTTAATCTATACATCACAAACCATGGGAGTATGTATAATTTGATCATACGATCCAACATGGTTACAAAGATTGAACAGGAGCAACGAACAGATCCAGAAATGGCAGAGACATGGGCCAAGATGTCTATTGGCGAGGTTGTACCGGATTGGGAATTACGACCAGGACAGGGTCTTATGTTCCGGGGTCGAATTTATGTGCCAAGAAGCTGCAGAAAAGAATTACTGATAGAAGCACATCAGAGCAAGTTGTCCATTCATCCGGATAGCACAAAAATGTATCATGACTTAAAAAGACATTATTGGTGGCATGGACTCAAGAAGGACGTTGCTGAGTTCGTGGCTCATTGTTTAACTTGTCAGCAGGTTAAGACGGAACATCAGAAGCCACCAGGGTTACTCAAACCCTTAGCAGTGCCGGAATGGAAATGGGAGCACATTTCCATGGACTTTGTGACGGGGTTGCCGAGGTCCTCGAAAGGCAATGACGCTATATGGGTTGTGGTAGACCGATTGACCAAGTTCGTGCATTTTATTCCTATCAAGATGACGGATTCATCAGAGACATTGGGTCGGAGATATATCAAAGACATCATCAGATTACATGGTATCCCACAGACTATAGTGTCTGATAGAGATGGCCGATTCACCGGCAGGGTATGGCAGAGCATGCAGTCGGCCATGGGAACCGATCTACTTATTAGCATAGCATTCCATCCACAGACCGATGGACAATCGGAAAGAACAATACAAACGTTGGAGGACATGTTGAGGGCGTGCATGCTAGACTTCAAAGGTGGATGGGAGGATCATTTGCCATTGGTGGAATTTTCTTATAACAATAGCTACCAGGCAAGCCTCCAGATGGCACCATTCGAAGCTTTGTATGGTAGACCATGCAGGTCACCAGTGTGCTGGACCGAGGTTGGCGAACATGCACTGATAGGACCCGAGATGGTTGCAGAAACTACTGCACAGATCCAGTTGATACGTCAACATTTGTTGACCGCACAGAGTCGGCAAAAGAGCTATGCTGATAAGAGGAGGAGGTTTCTCGAATTTGAAGTGGGAGACATGGTATTCTTGAAGGTCTCGCCACGAAAAGGGCACATGAGATTTGGGAAGAAAGGAAAATTGTCTCCAAGATATGTGGGACCGTTTTCAATTATCAGAAGGATGGGAGATGTAGCCTATCAGTTGGCACTTCCTTCGCAATTGGCGTCTCTACATGATGTGTTCCATGTGTCGATGCTGAGGAAGTACAACCCTGATCCGTCTCATGTTTTGAATGTGCAAGATATAGATGTGCAAAGCGATGTCACTTATGTCGAGAAGCCGGTCAGAATATTGGAGAGTGAGCAAAGGGTGTTGCGTAACCGAGCGATTCAGTTCGTCAAGGTGGTTTGGGATCGACATGGTGTTGAGGAGGCCACTTGGGAATTGGAATCGGAGATGAGAACATCTCACCCTGAATTGTTTGTATGAATTACTTTGAAATCCTACTTCGTTCGATTTTCGGGACGAAAATAATAAAAAGAGTATTGTATTGTAACACCCTGGAATTTCAAAGTTATCATTTTATATGAAAATATTCATATTTACGGAATTGCCATTGTGATAAAATTGATTTGAATTTAAATGGGTCAAGGGCTCAATGAAGACCCAAAGGAGGGTAGTTTGTTTATAAAACAAATAAATGGATAAGATGAATTTAAACGGGTCAAGAATCATATTTGGGTCAAATTTTGATAAATGGGTCAAAATGGCTAGATGGGACCCAATGGGTCGTGAATGGCATGATTAACCATGGATTGAGTTCAAGCTTAGTTAATTTAAGTTTGTTAATTGCTTGAGTTTGGTTTGAGTTGAAATGAATGATGGGTTAAGTTGAGTTGAATTTATTAGTTAAGTTAAATTAAATGAATGACTTAGGTTGGGTGAGTTGAATAAATGAGTTGGATGAATATGTATTTTTAATGTAAGTGAGTGAAGTGTGTGAATGAGAGGAGAAGTGTTTTAAATTCCAAATTTTGAGCAAGGAAAAACGTTGGAGCATGGGAGACATTACCATGCATGTAACCCCCATTTAGGTGATGAATAAAATGGGAGTTACATTTTGAATGGGAGTTACACTTTGAAATTACATAGAATGCATAGGGACGTTGGATGCATGAGAATATTGCTTGCATGTAACAGCTACAATGGAGTTAGTGGGATGGCTGTTTGAGAGGTACAAATGCAAGGATAATGAGAGATCAATAAAGTAGAGAATGCAAATAATCACAAAATTATACATGGAAGACGTTGGTGTAGTTTGGATCATTATTTTCATGCAAATAAACCCCAAAGTTGGAGCTGCTGTTTATGAAGTTACACAAAGAGATAATGGCATTTCAAATTCAACTCTTGGTTTACATGTTGAAGGTAGGGCTAAAACCGTTGGAGCCTAGGAGAGTTTCATTTTTTTAGATGAAACTCTCACATGCAAAGGTAATGAGAAAAGGAGTTAAGAAGTGGGGGTTACACAAGTCCAATCAACAAGGGACGTTGGGAACATGGGGAGGTTTCATCTCATGATGAAACCCCCAAGTAACATAAAGTTTAGGGTAAAGGCAATGGGAGTTACACAAGGTTAATCTTGGGCTGATTATGATTAAACAAAGGGTGCCCATTTCTCTCTCTCTCTCTCTCTCTCCCTTTCTCTTGGCCGTTCTCTGTCTTCCCAAACACTAAGAGCAGCAGCTGGGTGTTAATCAGTCCTTGGATTGATCCCTTTTTCATCAAGACAAGTTCAGCAAAAGGGAAGGAACAAGCGGGAGTGAAGATCAAGTGGTGGAGTCGCGGAAACGGTAGGTTTTTCGATGAACAATTTTTAAATCATGATCTGGCCATTGGATGGCCGAATCTAACAAAGGTTAAATATTGGTTAGAAGTACATGAATGAGATCAAAAGAGGGACCATAGGGTTCGGCCCCATTGGATGGCCAAACCCCATGGAAATAATTGATTTATTTAGATGGTTTTTGGAAATTAAAACCATACAAATATGGGACCGTTTTTAGATGATTTTAAGTGTGTGTTTTAAAAAGGTGAAACATAAATAAGGAAGTTTGTTTTGGACATAGATGAATGATTAAGAAATTCAAAACCAAATGTCATAGGGTTCGGCCACCATGGAGGGCCGAACCCCATGCAAATAATGGTTTGATTTTGATGTATTTGAAACATATAAACCATGAAGTTGGTGGACTGTTTTGGGTTATTATTTAAGATGTAAATACATGTTTTAGAATGGTTAAAAACATGGATTTGGGTGCTAGTTTCAGACCCAAGATAAAGGGTTAAAGGTTCAAAAGTAATTTCATGGTTGGTTTTAGGATGGTTGTATGAAGGGTAAAAACATGATTTTAATATACTGTTATTACATGATTAATTGAGGTTTAAAAGCAGTAAACGTAATCATTGGGTTCAGCCATCATAGAGGGCCGAACCCCATGCAAAATGATGTTGGTTTTCATGTTGAGAACCCCATGAAAACCATGGAAACCATGAAAACCCATGGACTGTTTTGTGGAATAATTAGGTTAAGTTTATGATGGACATTAGGTATTATTTATATGCTTTGATTTAAGAATAATATATGTTGTTTATGGAGTTAGTATGTGTAAGTAATCAGCCAACATGAATGATGGAAATTGGGGATAAAATCACATTGGTGAGGTTCGGCCATGTGTATGGCCGAACCCCACTAATGGTAATTGTGGGACATAGTGGTTGGTTTATATGAAGATATGGAAGGTTTAAGAAGGATCAAATTAAGTGGTGAGGTTCAACAGTGTGTATGGCCGAACCCCACTAAAGATGGTTTTATGTTTGGTGATGGAAGTTAGCTAATTTAAAGCAAAGGTTGGTCTCAATGGCACAATCGTAATTATGGCTGAAATGATCAAAAATAAAATGATCATATGATGGGATAAATGGGCTAAAACCAAAGTAGTAAGGTTCAGCCATAATGTATGGCCGAACCCTACCAAGGTTCTTTTAGAAGTTTGGATAATTAGATAGGTTTTAATTAAATAAATGAATGACCAAAGTTTTAATGGATGAGGTTCGGCTATGGCTTTGGCCGAACCCCACTAGGTGGTTCTTGGAACATTAAGCTTTGCTGGAAATTAGGTGGATAAATGATTAACTTGCTGCCATGTACATAGGGTATTCGAATTTTTAGAACGGTGAGCGAGCCGTGATCGGAAGACGGTCCAAAGGAAGGATCGAACAAAGTAAACTATTGTAGGTTTCCTACCTTGTTGTAACCACAAAACTTATTTGTTGTTTTATGGTATTTGAATAAGTTATTTTAATCAAATGTTATATTTACAAATGGCATGTTTGCATAGACATCTCATGCATGGCATGGGATGATGGTGTAGTAACCGGAGGCCACACTCTGTCGGGGCGTCCGAAAGACCACTGTGGGGTACCCTGATGATGAGAATCCCATCAGGAGGAATCCAGAGGCCGCACTCCGTCGGGGCGTCCGAAAGACCACTGTGGGTTACCTTGACGATGAGAATCCCGTCAAGTGATGTCTATGTTGAATGGTGATGGGTGGGACTCATTACATGTTCATTTCATACATAGCATGTTTTTATTGAATTTTGTTACACATGTACTATCATTATATTATTTGTATGTTTGACTAACCAAGTGGTAGCCCTATTCGGAAACACTACTGGGCGCGTTGATCTAACGCCCTATCTATATCCTTAGTGGATGATGCAGGGAAAGGAAAGAACGTGGTTGGAGAAGAGGACCAAGTACGGAAACTTGGGCAGTTTGAATGATTGGAATGGACTATGAATGGATTATTTATAGACTTGTTATTTGATTTATTTGGACAATGTAATTTGTTTATTAGATGTTGGCATGTAATAAGTAGTTAAGTAGATGCTATGGTTGGATTTATTTGAATGGTTTGGAATGAATAGTAGACTAAGGTTATATAATAATTTTGGAGAATAAATAAGGTACTTTGCTATCTAAGAATGGAAAGTTGGATTAGTCATAGGATCTATTATAACCTCAGTTAGATTTAGACTAAATTAATTCCGCTAGTTATATATGTACCATGTGCGGATCAGTTTTATGGACTTAGTTCATACGTACATGGGCTTGGCCAGTTAAGGGTCGGATTTAGAGATCCGAACTTAACTCGCGTCGTGACATTCCGCGCCGATCAATTGTTGATTATTATTATATTAAAAAAAAATAAACTCTGAAAATTAGAGAGAAAAGGGCGGGGTGTTACATTTAACCCTTGAAACCCTAACCATTCTCCATCATTTTCCAACCTTAAAAACCATTTTTAAGAACCCTAACCCTCATAATCACTAACCATGGGGTTCGGCCACCTTGTATGGCCGAACCCTATGGTCCATGATTTCTTTAAAATATAATATTTCCAATATTTTGAGGCCACTTAAAATCATCTACATACCTCATAGTTTTTTTTTTTTCCTTATTTAACACCTTTAAAACTTACCAACTTTTCAATGATTTTAAAATCTTGAACTCCTCATAAAAATCATTAAGCATTCTCCAACATTCTAAACCATATAATCTCAATTAAATTACCCATCATTCACCATGGGGTTCGGCCATGCTACATGGCCGAACCCTATGGTCATCCATTCATTTAATCTTTCTCTCTCTAAGTTTATCCATTTCTTAATCTTCCATTGATGGATCTTAGATCCAAGGCCCAGGATGTTTTTGGCCATTATCTAGTAAATGGATTCCCTTTTTAACCATAAACAAAAATCTAAACTCTTGTTTAGAAATACTTACGGATCCGACGGCTCCTCCGGTCTTTGTCGCTCCCGTCAATTTCCTTAGCCTCTTCTCTCCTTCTTCTTGGTCTTTGATCGGCTAGCTGAGCTTGATCAATGGTGGGACATGTTTGGATCGGTTAAGGTAGAGCTAGGTTTGGGAGAGGGGAAGAGGGGAAGATGGTGGAAAACAAGATCTTAGCCTTTGATCTTGAGTGGATGGACCAAGACTTGCTCTCTCCTTCTCTTTTCTTCTCTTCTTCTTCTAAGTTCTCTTCTCTTCTCCTTTGCAAGGTGAGTGCCGTTTTTTTTTCTTGTGTGTGTGGGGAGATAGAGTGGAGTTAGTTAGCTTGGAAATGGGATGGAGGTGGTTGGAGTAGCCTTCACTCAAACATTAATTTCTTCACCAACCAAGCATGGGTTAGCTTGACTTGGGTGGTGGTGGTTGAGACCCAACCACCAAGCATGGCTCCCATGTCCTCTTTGACTTGTTTATGTTGACCCTAATTAATCAACCTAATTAATTAAGTTAAGTCCTCATTTAGGTTAATTAATTTCTATCCAATTTAATTCCATGAAATTATCTATCTAATAAATCCACCCATGGTTGACCAAGTAAACCATGGTGGACGGCCCCCCACATGTACCTACCCCACCCGCCACCTCACTTGATGAGGTGGAGGTGGGCCCCACTTGGCTATGTTATTTTAATTCCATTAATTTTAACTTAGGTAATTTCACCATAATTTTAATCAATTTAATTTACCAAAATCCACCTTAGTCATTCCTAAATTTATCCATGGTTGACCAAGTCAACCATGATGGTTGGTCCCACTTTTTCCTTGGTCCACACGCCACCTCAATGGGTGAGGTGGAGGTGGGCCCCATTTGGCCATATCACTTAATCTTGATACATCTTAACTTAGATAATTTTATAATTATCTAATCCATTTAATTTATCTTAATTGGATTACCATTGAGCCCATGGCCCAATTATATTTTGTCTTTCCATTTATTTTAGGGCTTACCTACTTTGGCCCATTGGGTCCCCTATGGCCCTTTGACCCAAATCGACTATCTTGACCCAATTACTTACCATTGACCCATTAATTGTATTAATTCTCATTCATGGTTTATTGGGTAAACATTGGGCCCATGACCCAATTAAATTCCCTCCTTTTCCACTTACCTTAGGGTTTGAACCGATTTTGATCCATTGGGCCCCACATGGCCATAGGGCCCACTTTGACCATCGTTGACCCGATTAGTCCTCATTGACCCATTAAATGGATTTTATCCAATCCATGGCCCAATTGGGCCATCCTTGGGCCATTGTCCCAAAATTTGGTCCACTTGGCATTTTATTATATCAAGCTTCAAATTAACATGAATAAATGCCAATATATATATATATTTATCAAAAATTTGGGTTATTACATGGGTGAGTTGAATAAATGAATTATTCTAAGTGAGTGAGGTGTAGATAAAAGATGTTTTGATTGTTTTCAACAACGATTGGCTGCATGGGAGGTTTTGCATGCATGTAACTCCCATCTAAGTGATGAATGAAATGGAACCACATGGGACGTTGATGAGCATTAAAGAGGTGGCGGTTACACATGGGCTGCATCAAGGGTGAGGAATTATTTATTTCAAATATTCAAATCAAGCATGAGAGATGAATGGACATGGAGTTTCATCTCATGGATGAAACTCCCAAACTGTTCACTAATGGAAGATGAAGGTTACACAAACTAAGCTAGGGCTAAAACCGTTGGAGCCTAGGAGAGTTTCATTTTCAAATGAAACTCTCACATGCAATGGTAATGAGAGAAGGAGTTAAGGAAAGGGGGTTACACAAATCCAACCAGCAAGGGACGTTGGGAGCATGGGGAGGTTTCATCTCATGATGAAGCCCCCAAGTAACATAAGGTTTTGGGTTAAGGCAATGGGAGTTACACAAGGTTAACTTTGGGCTGAATTTGAGTAGCCAAAGAGATTTCATTTCTTACTCTCCCTATCTCTCTCTCTCTTTGCCGTCTTCAACATTTCAAAACCAAGAGAAGCAGCTGGTTGCTTAATCAGTCCTTGGATTGATCTCTTTCATCAAGACAAGTTCAGCCAAAGGGTTTTGGCATCAAGGTTTAGCAATTCATCCAAGGCCAAAGTTCTCTTTCTTTCTCTCTCATTTTCTCTCTCAAATTCATATCACCTGGCTGATGTATTCCAAGGTGGTTACAGCAAGGTTTGTCTCAGCCAAAAGAACAAGAAGAAAGAAGGAGAGGCTAGGGAAGTAAAGGACCAAGGAAGGAGTCAAAGAACCGAAGGAGACGCGGTATTGGTAAGAGCACTTTGAACCATTGATAAATAAAGTTGGTTAAGGGAATGAGATCTGACCATCTTATGGCCAGATCCATCAATGGTTTAGATATAGGATTATGATGTTTAAAAATGGTAAAATATGGACCATAGGGTTCGGCCCCTTTGGATGGCCGAACCCCATGGGAAAACTTGGTGATTTTTATGGTGTATGAGAAACAAAATCCATGTTATGAAATGGAGGTTTTAAAGGATTTAAAAGGTAGATAAGCTTACTGTTTTGGAGTAGCTATGACATAGCTGAACCATGTCAATGTTATGGTTAATTTGCTGATCAACATCACAGATAAATATTGGAGGGTTTTCATTAAGAGAACCATAGGGTTCGGCCATGTGTATGGCCGAACCCCATGGACTGTTTTTGACAGATAATTGGATTAAGTGTAGGATGGAAATTATGTAATCATTATGTGCTTTGATTTAAGAATAAGATAGGTTTGTTTATGGACTTAGTATAGGTATATGATCAGCATCATGGATGATGGAAAGATGAACAAAAGAAATCAGTTTGGTGAGGTTTGGCCATGTAGTATGGCCGAACCCCACTAATGGTGATTGATGGATTTAATGATTAATTTGTATGGTTAAGTGAAGGATTTAAAAGGACCAAATTAAGATAGTGAGGTTCGGCCATGTGCTATGGCCGAACCCCACTAAGATGGTTTTATTTTAGGCTATGGAAGTTAGCAAAAATAAGCATTAGTTAGACAAATGGCAAAACTGTAAATACAAGATAAATTGTATATGTGAATGGATTGATCAAAAGACTTAAAAAGAGGGGTTCAAAATCAAGTGGTAAGGTTCGGCCATGATGTATGGCCGAACCCTACCAAAGTATGTTTGAGGGGTGAGGTGGATTAAGTATGTTTAATGGTGTTTAACATAAAAGGTTAGTCTCAATGGCACAATCGTAATTATGGGTGAAATGATCAAAAATAAAATGATCATATGATTGGATAAATGGGCAAAAACCAAAGTGGTAAGGTTCAGCCATAATGTATGGCCGAACCCTACCAAGGTTCATTTGGGAGTTTTGGGTTAATCAAAATGGTTTAGATAAATAAGGGTGACCAAAGTTTTAATGGGTGAGGTTCGGCAATGGCTATGGCCGAACCCCACTAAGTGGTTCTTGGAACATTAAGCTTTGCTGGAAATTAGGTAGACAAATGATTAACTTGCTGCTATGTACATAAGGTATTTGGATTTCTAGAACGGTGTACAAACCATGATCGGAAGACGTTTAAAGGAAGGGTCAAACAAAGTAACATAGTGTAGGTTTCCTACCTTTATTGTAACCGCATTGCTTTATGCTGTTTTATGTTGATTTCGATAACTTATATGAATGTAAAGTTATGTTTCTAAATGGCATGTTTGCATAGACATCTCATGCATGGCATGGGACGATGTTGTTGTAACCGGAGGCCACACTCCGTCGGGGCGTCCGAAAGACCACTGTGGGGTACCTTGATGATGAGAATCCCATCAAGAGGAATCCAGAGGCCACACTCCGTCGGGGCGTTCGAAAGACCACTGTGGGATACCTTGACGATGAGAATCCCGTCAAGAGGAGGCTATGTAGAATGGTGATGGGTAGGACTCATTACATGTTCATTTCATACATAGCATGTTTTTATGGAATTTTGACACACATGTATTATTATATTATTTGCATGTTTTATACTAACCCTGTGGTAGCCCTATTCGGAAACACTACTGGGCGCGTTGATCTAACGCCCTATCTCTACCCTTAGTGGATGACACAGGAAAGACAACGAATGAGGATCGAGAAGGGGACCAAGCAAAGAAGCTTGGGCGGTTTGAATGATTTGAATGGACTTTGAATGGACTATTTATGAACTTGTTATTTGATTTATTTGGACAATGTAATTTGGTAGCTAGATGATGTTGGCATGTAATAATGTAGTTAAGTAGCTACTATGGTTTGATTTATTTGGATGGTTTGGAATGAATGGTAAACTAAGGTTATATAGTAATTTTGGAGAATAAATTATGTACTTTGCTATCTAAGAATGGAAAATTGGAATAGTCATAGGATCTATTATAACCTCAGTTTGATTAAGACTAATTTAATTCCACAAGTTGTATTTGTACCATGTGTGGATCAGTTTTATGGACTTAGTTCATAAGCACATGGTCTTGGCCAGTTAAGGTTCGGATTTAAAGATCCGAACTTAACTCGCTTCGTGACACTCCGCCCCGATCACTAGATTATTATATTTAAAAAATAAAAAATAAACTCTGATTATTAGAGTGAAAAGGGAGGGGTGTTACAACTACGGCGCAGATCAAGTTGATACAGCAACACTTACTCACTGCGCAGAGCCGTCAGAAGAGTTACGCCGACAAGAGGAGAAGGTTCCTCAAGTTTGAGGTGGGAGACTTAGTGTTTTTGAAAGTCTCACCACGGAAGGGACATATGAGATTTGGAAAGAAGGGGAAACTGTCACCTAGATTTGTGGGGCCGTTTCCAATCTTCAAGAGGGTGGGGGAAGTAGCTTATCAGTTGGTGCTTTCTCCACAGTTGTCATCTTTACATGATGTATTTCATGTGCGCATGTTGAGGAAGTACAACCCCGATCCTTCACATGTATAGAACGTACAAGACGTCGAGGTGCAAAGCGACGTGACATATGTGGAGAAGCTGGTTAAAGTGATCGGGAGCGAACAAAAGGGTGCTACGGAACCGTGCCATTCAGTTCATCAAGGTGGTATGGGAACGACATGGCAATGAGGAAACCACTTGGGAATTTGAATCAGAGATGAGAGCCGCTCATCCGGAGTTCTTTGTGTGAGTTGTTTTGAACCCCTACTTCACTCGAATTTTCGAGACGAAAATTTCAAAAGAGGATTGTATTGTGATAGCCCGGAATTTTTAAATCAATATATTTGTGGATATTATTTATTTTAATAGTGGAAATTGGGGAATTTGATGGAGTAGATGGTAAATGGATCAAAATATGGACAAAGGCCTAAGTATGGCCCAATGGACCATGGATTGGATTTAAATTCATTTAAAGGGTCAATGATGGTCAATTGGGCCAAGGGTGGTCAAATTGGGCCCAATACCCATGTGGGACCCAATGGATCGAGATGATGTAAGCTCTAAAGTAAATGGGTAAGAGGAAAATGTAATTGGGCCATGGGCCCAATGGTGATCCAATAAAAGGAATGGATTGAATTGGAAATTAAATCATCTAAGTAGATGTTAATTGGACCTAAGTGACGTAGCCGAATGGGACCCACCTCCACCTCACCAAGTGAGGTGGCGTGTGGACCAAGAAATTGGTGGGGCCGGCCACCATGGTTGAATTGGTCAACCATGGGTGGAATAATGGGATTAGGTTAAGTAGGAATTAATTAACCTAAGTTAATTATCTAGTTAATTAATTAAATAAATTATTCAAATGAGGGTCAAAGGTGGTCAAATGGTCAAAGGACCAAAAGTTATCTTATCTTTAAAGACACCAAAACGTTGGATTGGTGGTGGTTATCCCAACCACCACCATAAAGCATGGAAAAGATCTTACGTATGGTAGGTGGAGGAATTAATTACTTAACCAATGAGATAAGCCTTATTTTTTCCCCATTTCTTATTCCATTCTCATTTTTACTCTTTCCATCTTTCACTCTCCCTCATTGCCATCCTACACCTAAGGAGAAGAAAGAAGAAGAGAAACCATGGAGGAAAAAAAAAAGAAAGCTAAAAAGAGAAGAAAAAAATTCAAAGCAAAGGTCCACCACTCCAAGATCAAAGGTTGGGATCTTCTTTCTCACCATCTCCTCCTCTCCCTCTCTCAAGCACACCCCATCTTGGCCGAACCCAAGACTTGAGGTTTTCACCATGGATCAAGCATATTAGCCGATCAAACAAGGAGAAAAAGAAGAAAGAAGGCCAAGGAGTCCGACGGGAGCAAAGAACGTCGGAGGAGACGACGGATTGTAAGTATTTTTTCTAAACAAGAGATTTGGATTTTTTTTTTTTTAGGTTTAAGATTTGGGATCCATTCTTGTTAAATTTGATGGTGGCCAAATGATCATAGGCCTTGGATCTCAAATCCATCAAATGGAAGGATGGAAAGATGGGCAAACCCTAAATGGGTAAATTAGGGTTAAAGAAAAATAAATGGATTAAGGATGTAATGTATTTAAATTATTTAAGCGTGGAATTATGTAAATTTGGAAGAAAATTATGGGCCATAGGGCTCGGCCATGTAGTATGGCCGAACCCCATGGTGGGTGATAGGTATGTATGATTTTTTTTTAGGGTTTTAAGGAATGGAGGATGATTTAAGGTTTGTATGTGTTTATTGATTAAATGTGGTAATTCTTTTTAAAGGGATATTGAATGAAAATCATGGAAAGATGGTTTATGTTTTTTTAAGGTGCTAATGATTAAATATGGTGATTTGTAAAGGGTTGTTAAATGAAGAAATTCATGGAAGGAATGATTAGGATTATTAGGGTTTCTAGTGATTAAATGTAGGAAATTTTTAAAGGGGCTTAAATGAGGAAATGCATGGGAGGTGTGAATGGTGTTGGTAGCCTTAAAAGGCATGGGGAAACTTTGATGAATTAAGTGTTTTGGAAACCATGAAAAGAATGGGAAGTATGGCATGACTAAATGAGTCATTAATGGACTCAAGAAAATGTACCAAAATGATGAATCATGAACCATGGGTTCGGCCATGGTGAATGGCCGAACCCTATGGTGATGAAATGGTAGGTGATTAGGTGATTTATGAGGGTTTTAAAGAATGGAAGCTATGGAGGATAATTTATGATTTTTAGGGTTATGTGGTTGTAAATTTGAAGGGAGTAAAAATAGGGAGGAATGGTTGAGAATGGGATAGTTTAAAATGGATTTTTAAGTGTGGGAAATAATGTTTTAAAAATAAAACCATGGAGAGATTTTAGGGATGGAATGTTTTTAAATCCTATGGTAATGTAATGGTGGTTTTTAAATGGGTATAAAAGGATAAAAAATGTGGAGTAAGGTGTTAATGTATTGGAGGCTTAAAGAGGGTCAAGTGTTTGTAAGTTTTAAAGGGATGTTAGTGAAGAAAAGCATGGAAGGTGGTTAAGTGATTTCAGTGGGGAAGGTTGGTAATGTTGATGAACTCAGAATGATAAACATAATGTTGATCAAAGGGGTTGATGATTTTGAAGGTTTTGAATGAAAGAATACTGGTAATTTTAAAAGGGGTTTTTAAATGAGGGAATCCATGGATGAAGGTTAATGTTTTTTTTTATGGTCTTAAATGTCACCAATGAATGATGAACCCATGACCCATTTTTATGAGCCACTTGATGGGCTAGGTATGGGATTATGAATGTGTTTAAATGGATGGAGAGTAGGTTAATTAAATGGCTGATTTCTAATGTGGTTATGTCATGGTTAATGAGACATCAATGGATCCATTTTGTGAACCAATTGATGGACTAAGACTAAGGTATATGCATATGGATTAATTAATGGTGATTAGGGTAATCAAGTGGCTAATTTGTGATGATGTTATGGCCAAGGAGTCATTAAGGGATCCAAGTCTATGGATCAATTGATGGGCTAAGTATGGGGTTATATATGTATTGAATGAATAAAGGTTAAGTTAATTAAATGGTTGATTTTAATGATCTTATGACATGGTTAAGGGGTCATTGACTGACCTAATTTATGGATCATTAATGGGTCTAAGGTATGGATCAATTATGGACCATAATGTACATAGATAGATGAGTGATTAGTCTTGGAAAAAAGGTAGTGGCAAAACTGTAAATATTGGCAAAAATGAAGAAATCCATGGGAGATGATCATGGACCTAGGGGATCTAAGTAATAACCTTATGTATGACTAATAAAGCCTAGGGTGGCTGGTTTTTAAACTCATGCGATTAAAATATTTAATGGATTAAACAGGACCCACAAAACTACATAGTGAGGTTCGGCCATGGTGTATGGCCGAACCCCACTAAGGTATGATTAATGGACTTAAAAGGTTAAAAACGTGGACTAATTGATATGTATAATAAGGTACCGGACATCGCAAACGGTGCGTGATCGGCGACCGGATTATCAGACGAAAGCGAGAAAGGACGCTTGTTGGTATTCGGTAGGATTCCTACCCTTTTGTAAGCCACGGATTATGTGTTATGTATGGGTTTTTCCTTGATTTATTTTGGTAAGCATATGATTGTTTTAAGATGGGCTTTAAGGCTATGATGTGCATATTGATGCTTTGCTTGATCTATTTGTTGATAATCAAATTATATGTTTTAT